>JACMZG010000022.1:19557251-19603493 GCA_018340805.1 Microvelia longipes
TATACGATAGACTTTTCTCTCTTCTTCATTATATCTTCCTTTTTTTGTGTATTATCTTCATCTCCCCTCGTGTGAAGGGTTTTGATCCATTTATTATCCATTTATGATCCATTTATTATCCATTTATGATCCATTTATTAGCCCAACTAAACACTGAAGTTAAATAACTTGCCAAAATAGTTTACGTCTGTGGTTCCCAGAGATTGGCATCCAAGGAGATCTACCATCCAACTTAATTTTAGCGTTCCTTGTCACCAGGAGTATATAATATTTCTTTTCTAAGGGTATCCAATTGCGGGTTATGCTTATTTATTAAATATTTCTTGTCATAATTATATAAAATAGCAGTTTTTTTTAATTAATAAATAACATTCTATGCTTAAGAAGCAAGCTTAAAAAAATTGGCTTTTTTTTAAATTAAACATTTTTTTTTTCTTATAAAGGTGGGATATAGCAACAAAAATAAGCTTCTTTTTTTTAATTTTTCACCATTTTTGGATCTTGGGGGAGTGGGAGGTCTATCCCTAATTATCTGCTAAACCATGAAATTTGACTAACAAGTAAAAGTGCTACTAATGAAAATAATCGAGCAAGAAATAGATACAGCAAGAAAGCCCGCATTTCATTTGAAACCTGCTTAATGTGTTCAGGTACTACTCTAAATACAATAAAGGCGAGGGAGGTAAACCAATTATTCGTTTTTGAAAATGTTGACCCTGGCTAGTATGAACTACTCCAAGTATCTAGTAGTAGTATGAATATTTTTCTATCTTTTTTTTAATTATTCGGTTATGGAAATCGAAATTTCATTCCTTTATATACCAAAATTTCTTAATATTTAGTTATTGAAATTGAAATTTATTCTCTTGTATACTAAATTTTCTTTATATTCTGTTATTAAAATCGAAATTTATTTTCTTATATGCTAAAATTTCTTTACATTCTTTTATTTAAATCGAAATTTTTTCTAATGTACGAAATTTTTTTCTTGATATTCGGTTAAAAGAATCATACATTCCCTCTTGTTTAGAGGAATCAAATCCCTCTATTCTACACCGTTAACTCTCGTTATTGTAAAGTAGATGATAAACATGCTACTTATACGGTTAACTTTTCTCTCTTCTTCATTATATCTTCCTTTTCTTGTGTATTATCTTCATCTCCCCTCGTGTGAAGATTTTTTTAACACTAACTTTTGATCCATTTATATCTTGAGATGTATTATCTGGAGATGCTCATTTTGTAATGAGAAACCAAAGAGAATGTTTTAATTTAAAACTTTTTATAACAAAAGATGGTGGCACTGAACATTAATTTTATATTTTATATATTTACCTTAGTGGTGTGCTAGCAATGACATGGCAGTAATAAAACACTAACTATGAAGGTATTACTTGAGGAGCCCTATCGGTTAAATTTTAAAACATTTCTAAAGTAACCTGTTCGCAGTTAAGTATTGATATAATCAAATTATCAGTACCAAATTACCGTAACTTATGTAATAGAACGGTTATACTATAAAACAAAACACAAACAATGTGGGAATAGTTCATAACGATTGATTTATTATAACCTTAACTCTCTCCACGATGAGGTTACACAGAGCCCCTGAGAGTAAGCCGGGGAAGGACAACACATAGCTAAGGAAGGATAAGACAGTGTCAGTGATGGATACCAAGGAATGATAAGACAGAGCCAAAGAAGGATAAGACAAAGCTAAGGAAGGATTAGGCAGAGCCAAAGAAGGATAAGACAAAAGCTAAGGAAGGATTAAGACAGAGCCAAAGAAGGATAAGACAAAGTAGAAGGATAAGAGCCAAGGATAAAAGTTAAGGAAGGACAGAGCCAAATAAGGATATGACAGAGCCAGGAAGGATACCAAAGAAGGATAAGACAGAGCCAGGGAGATAAGACAGAGCCAGGGAAGGATAAGACAGAGCCAAAGAAGGATAAGACAAAGCTAAGGAAGGATAAGACAGAGCCAAAGAAGGATAAGACAAAGTTAAAGAAGGACAAGACAGCGCCAAAGAAGGATATGACAGAGCCAGGGTTGTTAATTTTTTAACGAAGAGACAAATCGGGTACGGTTCACCTCATCGGATTCGCTACGCTTATTCTTACTACTTCTGACTCGCTTTGTTCGTTCTCAGACAGTTAATACATCATTTTTATTCCCAACGGTCTCCAGAGCAATTTAGGGAATTCAACAGACAATGACAGGGCAATTTAGCGAATTCAACAGACAATGGCAGAGCAATTCAGGGAATTCAACAGACAATGACAGAGCAATTTGGAGAATTCAACAGACAATGACAGAGCAATTTGGGGAATTCAACAGGCTATGACAGAGTAATTTAGGGAATTCAACAGACAATGACAGAGCATTTAGGGAATTGAACAGGACCAATGACAGAGCAATTTGGGATTTCAACAGACAATGATAGAGCAATTTAGGGAATTCAACAGACATTGACAGAGCAATTTAAGGAATTCAACAGACAATGACAGAGCAATGTGGGGAATTTATTACAAAATGACTGAAAAAGTTTGGGTAGCATAGACTTAGACTGATAAAAACAACTCTTAAGAGTATAAAATCAAAAAATAGGGGTGTCAAATCGTAGTGACTGGCTGCATATGACCGATACACTTGTTCTGCATCTTTGCTTTCGAAGGCTGAGTAGTTAAGCTCTAACTGGCGAAGTAATATTTTCGTGAGAGAGGCTTACAGTCGTTGTGCACATAATGTATTCCCGCACGCCCTATGTTTGACTAATTAATCTCAACCCTATACTGTAAAATCTCCGAGGAAATAAAGTTAACATTATTTCCCTTCTGCGGTTCAGAATTAAAGTATAATATTATTTACTTTACAAACAATGTAAAACTTTACCCGGTCGGCAAATATTTCTGTCTCATATTTCCACATGCTTTCCTTTTTCCACATGCTTTACTGTGGAATTTCCTCATTTTTCAAGCTTAATATTTTCCTCTTTTTTTTCAACTCCATATTTTTATTTTAGCGAGAAAATTGTTTTATTAAATAAGCGTCTTTTTAATAATTTCGTCTTCAGTAATCGTCTAAATTCTTTTTTTCTCAAAGCGGCTTTAATTCAAGCCGTTTTGTGTAAATGTCCTAATAATCTAAACCGTAAAAACCTTTACAAATTGGATTTTGTATTAAGACTCCACCTTCCCTCTACCCAATTGTGTTTATGAAACAACTCCCACAATTTTTATGCGATTGGAGTCGCATTCTTTACATTTACTAGTCAAACAGTTCTGATGATTCCTATCAATTTAGGTAACGGTAAAGGAAGTTCTATAAATTTTATGTTAGTATTAGGATAAACAACATAAATCCATTTGTTTTCAAGGAGATGTTGATTCAAGTTGTTTTGTCTAAAAATTCGAATAATATAAATCATATGAACCCTTTAAATTTAGTTATGTGTTAAAACTCTAATCTCCCCCTATTCAATTGTATTTATGGAATAAATCTCTATATTTTTATCCGACTTGAGTTTAGTTCTTACTCTCTTTAGTTTCAATAATTCTGACGATTCTAATCAATCAAAGCAAACAGCAATGAAGTTATAAAATCCTCGGAATTTTCGAGGGTCCAAGAATTTTTTAGTGGACACGGAAATATTTTTCTAAGAGAGCAATTTATGGGAAACTATGTATTTTCTGTAGTGATAAACGTCATGTTAAAGGAACAGGCCAGGCAAGAAAATGGCTACCAATAAGGACCCAGTCCTATAACTTGTTAATTATTTCTAAGTTATGGGAAATATGTTGGTACCAAATATGATGACTAGTATACTAAAGCCTAAGGTGGTAGAGAAAGTATAATTGAAAGGTTTCACATGAAAGAAAAATCCCTCAGAGAAGCTGGATGAAATCGATTGGATATAGCTTTGATAAAAAGAGATATAGAGTTTAAATAAGGATAGAATCACCCAGGGAGAACAGTCCTCTCGATCCCTTTTACTTTGGCTTTTTCCAATTTTCAAAAAAAACCCTCAAATCCCTCGAAAAAGGCTTTTCTACAAACAATTGTAATGTTTGCTGGCGGAAAGTTTTCCTGGGTGAAACTGTGAGATGGCAACGAAAATATAGTTCTACTTTGTCAACCCTAATTCCCTGCGGATCAGGAAAAAGTTAGCCACTTTTGATAGCTCTAGTGACCACAGTGTCCCACAAGTCTTTTGCGTGTCTTGTACGTAGATTAGGTTTGACCTTTTTTAGACGTATGGGATCTACTATTGTCATTTTAATTTTAAAGGTTTGCGACCGTATCATACCTAACCTATTCTTAAGTAGGTTTAATAGGATGTAAAGAGAATTGTAAATATAAATTTAGCTATATTTATGCTGTTAATGATAACAAACACTATCTTCAGTGCAATAACGATCTACCAATGTCTCTAATCAAAAAGATCATTATGCTGAATCGTCTTCTTAACTTTTGAACTGCCTAATTTTCATTAACTATACTTTTTGGTTATTTTGCACTTACCGTGTGAAAAATTTTTGTAAAGTGCAGCGTTATCGTTCTTTAGAAATTACATCTGTTGATAGGACACGTTTGTTCTTGTGTCTTCATGTTTAGGCTGAGAATCCAGAGAAGTCTACGCTACTTTTTACCTCATAATCGTCCATAACGCTTCTTATCTAATAATTTCTCGTTCTTATCATCTGAATCGCTTTTACACATAACAGTGTAACTCGCAGAGTATTTGACTATTTTTTTGGTAGTATTTTTTTTGTTCTGTTAGTATTTGTCTACTGGACCATAAATCTTTAGTGATACGTATGGAACCTACCTATACTACACTAGCTTTGGAAATTGTCACCAACCCCTATTCTACCCTGTGTCAAACTATCCTACATAGGGGAGGTTTCGGTATATAAAGGTTGAATATCGCTACAAAATATTTTTCAAACACCCTAAAGAGCAGTAGTTTATAAATCTGAAGTTAAATTCAGAGATTGGTTGTTTCAAAGCGACTATAAGCATTTGGAGTGATTTAAATGAAGTGCTTATTAATACTTTTGATTATTTTTAGACTTATTGTAAAATACTTTTGGATAATATTATTTAATTATGCCTAGATAAAGTTTTTGTAAAAATAATTTTTCATAATCTTTAGAAAATGAAGGCTTGTCATCATTGGTCATAACTCGACCATGGATGGCTTTATCATCTCTAATTTGTTAAATACCATGTACGTTGAGATACTGAAGCTGACCGTGTAACATAAGTAACTGTGCCAGGTACCTGGTTGCATTTTAGTATAAGATACGTGATGTCACTGGGTTTTATTTCCAGTTTAAATTAAGATCCACCAACTTACATACCACGAGCAATATCCAGGTCAAGACAACAGGTCTGCACTTACACTACGTAAAACGTAATTGATTAACCGGTCACCCATCCAAATACTTACTAAGTTGAATTTACTTTAACTTTCGTGATCTAACGAAAATGGTGTTTACCACACGGGCCAAGTAGGTTGGCGTTTCCAGTAGTTGACTAAACAGTAGTTAAGATACTGAGTCAGACAAGTTGCGGGCAGTAGCTCTGGTAGCTCCTGACCTTTCTCTAAATCACCTCCATAACTACCTCTCTCATAACACCTGAGCTCCCCACCCAGTCGTACGTAGCTTCTGTTTCATACCATTCCATTCTTTAATTAACCTTTCCAGTTCTTCATTATTTAATGTTTGTCGTTAAGGTAAATTGCTTTCTGTTGCTATATCCCTTAAAATATAAGAACAAGCTGTCTAACATGGAACTAAGCTTTTATTTTTCCAATCTCTTACAAAACACACGACCTGCTTTCTAAAATTATTTACAATGATAACTAAGCTAGCCAGCCACAGATGTGGTTGAGGTCTGGTTGAACTCAAAATATTTTAATTAACCCTAAATATTCGAATCCTCCTCATTGATGATGTTTCTTGCACATCACATTGACTTAATTTATGTTTAGACTTAAGATTAGATAAAGTTTTGTGGGTATAGCTTCAGAACGGTTTGCCTTGAGTTGTTTTGGATAAACTTTGATTTGGTTTTGATTGGTCGGGAGTCTGTAGTAGAGTATTTTGAGAATAGAGGTGTAGTTTTAAAAATAAAATAGACATAATTTTGATTTTGATTGGTCAGGAGTCTATAGAGTATTTAGCAGAATAGAGGCGTTGAGATAACGTAAACAATGCATAACTTAGAAAAAGTCATATATATATATGGACCTAGCTTTAAAACTGTTTGCCTTGAGTTGTACATGTGGCTTGACCTTATTTAGACATAGTGCATATAGCTTTGATTTTGATTGGAATAGAAGTGTATTTTTTTAAACCTTGTAAAAATAGAGTATTTAGCAGAATAGAGGCGTAGTTTTAGAAACCTTATTATTGTCGGATCGGTGCAGGAGGTGGTCTATATTCGTGCAGCTAAATATCGACTCATAAAAGAGTTGTAGCTGAAGAGAGGGGTGGAGGTGTCGTGTGTGGTGGTCGCCGCTCTACATCTGTCATCCAATACCTACTATTATACTAGAAATCCATTCAAAATGAAGTCATTTCGATATCCCCTTCCACTTCTAATTATATAATTTTTGTAGACGTTATAAGTAACGTATGAATTTATATTTCTTTCCTGTTCTTGTTACTTAAAATGTATAGTTTTAAGGCTTCATTGGGCTCCTTTGTGCGAAATTTCATCAGTAAATGACATTTACCGTCCATATGCCGGATAAATTATGCTGCTCCAGTTCACCTTTAGGTCTATTTATTTCTCTTGGACTGTCCGGTCCTTAAGTAACCGTTGGGCTCTGTTGGACGCATGTAACTTAAGTATGTTTCGGCTAAAGTATGGAAGGAGGGGGTGGTAAGTTCGTACCAAAGTGTTTACATATCTCATATTTGATACAAAATTTAAAACTGCATTTCTCGTCTAATTTTAATTGTATACAATCTGCGGAGTTAAACCGAAACATGATCTAAAATAAAGAAATTATATTATAACATACTTTATATTTTGTGCTTCTAGTTTTGATAGCAAAAAGCTGATACCTGGATTAAAGTGTGCTAAACATTTGCTTAAGTGCCATCTTACTTGTTTCTTACAACCAAAAATCATTTTATGTAATTGATTATTCCCCCCCCCATTCATTGTTTACGAAGTTTTTATTGTTTACGATTAGATCTTCACTTCTTTAAGTGAAGTTATTATTTCTTACGAGAAAATGTTTACTTATTCGAGTGAAGTTCTTATTGCTTACGAGAAGATGTTCACTTCTTCAAGTGTAGTTCTTATTGTTTACGAAACACGCTTATTATACTTAAGACTTGAATGTTTATTTCAATCTGCGGCCTCTATTTAATTTTTATTCCATGAAAAACATTATGCTATTAATAGAAGCGGGATCAATAGATTGTTTTCTAGAAAGTGTATGGTATGTTTTTATTTATTTTTGTTGTTAAAAGATTTGTCCAATCTCAACGCATCAGTGGTTGCATAATATGCTTGCTAAGCATTAATCTTTTACTTGTTATATTTTATTATTTATAATGTATATAATGACAGTTATAATTGAAGAATCAGCTACCATCGATACTTGCTGTTGGATAAGAATATCCCTGGACCGGTTTCGGCATAATGCCATCATTAGGGCAACACTTGAGTTCTCAACTTTTTAAGTTATATCGGTAAATAACTTCTAGTCTCAAGCACGACTCTAGTCTATAACTCGACGAGCCTTCTGAAGATGGCTCGTCGTGCTCATTGAGACTAGAATTTATTCACTGTTATAACTTAATTAGTCGAAAGCTCAAGTGTTGCCCCACCTGCTGATGATGGCGTTATGCTGAAACCGGTCCAGGGATATTTATATCCAACAATACGTATCGACGGTAGCTGATTCTTCAACTTGCGGTAAATACAACCTTTTAAATGACAGTTATATTTAATAACATCAGTTCCTTTACCTGAATATTTCTATTTAAAACTTTCTATAAAAAGATGCTGTAAAAATTTCTTTGTAAAAAAAAGTTGGTGGAAGAACAAAGGACCCTAGCTAGACTCGAACTCGAGACCTCATTGATTATTCCAAAACAGAAAGCTTTTGTTGTTGGTTGTTTTCTTATTCATATTTTTATATATAGAAGTAGCTTGTTAATAAGATATTTCCTGCTATTGAAGTTGTCCATCCAGTTTTTGGTATATTGTTAAGATAAGCATCAGCTGTTAACAAGTTGATTCTTATCGCTGCCTGTTAAGTTAGTCGTTTACATTTAAATTGTTTAAAAAAATAGTATTTCTCTAGACGAAATGTACAGGGTGCCGCCCCCTCTCTCGTATACTGGGTAGGCCCTCTCCTTCTCGTAAATTTTGAACTGTAATGCAATCTGAACTTCTTTTATTGTGATAAGAGAACGTAAGTTATATATGATAATATTAAAAGATGTTATATTTACCGCTAGTTGAAGTAGCAACTGAAGAATCAGCTACCGTCGATACTTGCTGTTCAAGATGAATAGCCCTTGATCAGTTTCGGCTTAACGCCATTATCAGCTGGTGGGCAACACTCAAGCTCTCATCTAATAAAGTTTATATATTTACTGATATAACTTTATTAGTTGAGAGCTTGACTGTTGCTACACCTGCTGATGATGGAGTTAAGCCGAAACCATTTCAGGGATATTCATATCCAAATTCGCTAAAAAGAAAATAATCGATTATGGGGTCACTATGTAGGCAGTACTTTCTCTTACAAGTTCTGATTCGCTTCGCTTGTCCTTAGAATGTCATGATTATCCCAATCTTAAAGTTATATTACTTCAGTCCCACTACCTTTGAACCTCAGTCTTTTTGGTAACTAAATATCTTGGGGTGTTATAACTTTAGGTTAATCTAATCTTTAAAAAACTGATCAACAGATAGCGGTTTAATAAAATGATACAGGATTCTTTTATATTACGTAATGGAATGCCCTAAAATAATTGTAGTCAAACTTGGCAGTTTAGTTTTTACTTTTAATCATTTATGCCGTAGGTATATTGCAAAAGTATTGTGTTTGCAAAAATCCGAAACTAGGATGTGACAGGAATTATACGATTCAAGTGTTTTTAGAGCCTCCTAATTGATTTTTGTAAAGTTGTCTGTCTGTATGTGTGTGTGTTTCTGTAATCATTGTTGCTCCCACTGTATTTATGCTAGAGAGTTGAAACTTTGTACAAAGTATATTCATGAATTTTGGTGGAACATAAAAGTTAAGCTGCATCGAGCGTGGTCAGTACCTGGATTAGTGACTCCTGGAATGAAACGGATGTATTCACTATCTAAGGACAAGTTGCCGTATAAATTTAACGACTTGCATATTCTGAGGACGAGCGAAGCGAGTCTGAAGTAATCAGAATAAGCTTAGCGAGTCCGAAGTAGGGAGGAAGGATAAGCGTAGCGAATTAGCGAATTCAATGTGATGAGGAAAAGCTTCGAGGTATCTCGTACCCGATTTTTTAATTCTTTATAAAAATGTTAGCGATAAATAATAACAGTATGTCATAGTATGATTTGTTATTTTTTTATTTATTTATTTTCGGTAAAGCGTCAACCATTTTTGCAGACTTAAACAAACTTTTTTATATACATTTATATCCCGAATCTACAAATATATATATATATATTATATATATATATATATATATATATATATATAATCTACAAATATATATGTATATATATGCAATCGTCCTCGAAAGTGTCATGATAGTTAAAAGATAGCAATAAAACGATTTGTGTAAATGTTTTAATCTAATTTTTAAATTTGCGATCTTTTTTACTCCACGAAATAGGTTATTGTAGTTAAAAAATAATTATTATCTGGGCGGTACAACTAGGCCTTAGGTCTGATTTTTATGTCAAATTTAAACTCAACATGAGTTGAGAATGTTACAGATACACACTTAGTTAAAAACTGAATAAAACTAACTTAAAACGTAATAAAAGTTCCTAAAACAGGAATTATTGAAGTAAAAGTTATGAAATTTCCTTTCCTAATAATTTTTCTTTATTAGTATATTATTTCTATATTGCCCTTTTCAGTACTACTAGGTGCGGACAAGTAAAAACAGAATAAAATAAAATAAAATATCAAAACAGATAAGTGATAATAGTGAGTAATGCCGGGGGATATAGTATTACTTGCTCAGTTTTCTAGAGCGTTAAGTGTTTTATCTCCTTGCTGCCTAGCATAGCTTTTTATGTTTCCATAATATTTAACTCAAATGAAATTTGAGTCATGATACTTTGTGCTTAGCTAAGAGTCATAATAACTTAAAATAGGCAAATTGAGAAGTATGTGAGAATCGGATGTCGCTTGGAATCGTTGTATGTTTAAGAAACCGATAGATAGTATTTCTTTCAACATCTTATTGTAATATTAATTAAGGAATTGTTTTAGGGTTTAATACGGACTTTTATAATAATGAACTTATATATATATATATAACTTATATATATATTATATTATATATATATATAATATATATATATATATATTATAACTAGTCTTGTTATTGCGCCTAGTACTATAGTAAAATTAATGTCAAGCCAATTTAATCAAGACAAAGAAAATATTCTATAAATTGAGAATTTTCAGATCCACTCGAATTTTCGCTATAAAGAGGGCAAAACTGTATATTTTAAAAGCATACTTAACACCTCTTGGTGTGAATTAACTCCCTCCGTATTTTTGGTTAAAATATTTTTAAAAGCTTCCACTATTGACGAGTTAAATTGTTAAAAGAGTTTCAAACAATCTAGATAAAGATCCTGTTAAAATTATTTAGTGGAATGTAGCAAGGACTGGTTGGAGGGTTTCTTGATTAGGGTTGTACTGAACTTTATAACTGATTTGTTTTTGAAAGCACTAACTTAGTGTCACTAAGCGTGTACAGATTAGCTAGTTGACTGTGTTGTATCTGCTGGTACCGTTGTAATTGCTTCATCTCCAAGATATGGAGATTGTGATAGTGATATGGACTTGTGTGATACAAATGTATGACAATTTTACTTGTGTAGTATTTATGTTAACGCATAAACCAGTGGTTCTGATTTCGTCTTTGTTTACCCACATTAATAGATCGTAGAGAGAGGGGACCATTTCTTTAAACCCTATTTAGTTAATTACTTGATTGGGTTAACCACTTCATTACGAACTACCTTACTACTTTAGAATACAATAGGCGAACTATGTGACTTCTAAAGAGTGAAATAGACTACCGTTCACCCGATCCGAACCCTGGTCGAGACAGACATTGCTGTTAAGCTAGGTATATAAGGGATGCGCCGGATACTACTCGCCCTCTCTAGAGCCCTAAATACAATTAGGGGCAGAAAAATTTGTGCTTAAACAGATTCATGTTACAAACTCTTTCCCTTCCTGCCCAGGGAGAAAGTTATTCACGATAGAATCCGAACTCGACTGTTTATGAATCACCCAACATTCCCTTCTCCTTTCTTAATAAAGTTAGTATTGAATTAGTTAAACACGCATTCTCCTCCTAATCACGAGTTTAACTCCATTTGGAAACACTTATCTTTTGTTTCCTCAGCTTATCGTCGTTATTCCAAATCAGCTAAAACTAATGGTAGCTGATCTTTTTAATAGTAATCTGCTATTCATTGATTGATGTGCTTACTATTTCCTTTTATTAGATGTCTCTATGAAGAACTAGTCAGTTTACTTTTTAAATTTCTCAAAATGGAAAAGATGATTATGATAGGTATTTCTTATCAGCGACGGTGGCGCTGCTACGGACTTTGAATAGCGAATAAAATAGATTAAATGATAACATTAGCTTTTATATTATATTAGCGGTGGTAGATTTTCTTATCATTAACAGGGCTAGAGATGTAATCAAGATAAAAGCATTCTAAGTCTCTGTCTAACTAGAATTAATAAATATCTAATGAGAGACCAGTAATGTCTAAGACCGACAAATGTGTCGGCCCACAATTAACTTTTCAAATTAATTATTATTAATATCTTCTTTTACAAAAAAAAGTAACCTCGTAAATCAATTTTTTTTGTAGAAGTTTTGATTTATTAAACAAGTTCTTCTTGTTCTTCTGAGCTTTGTTTTGATTTATTGCTTTTATTTAGTTTTTCTTTCCTTTTAATCAAATAAAACGAACGTGTTAACAAATATGTCTTTTTAAGTGAAATACTTTTTGAAATATTTATATTTTTGTGATGTGTTATTTATTTATCGCTTAATCAATTTACATTTAATCGTTTAAAGAAGTAATTGACGTGAGTTCTAATAGATTGGAAATGTTTAAGATGATTTAAATTCCTCGCTTAAGTTTTTAATATATTCTTATAACCTGAGCAGTAGCGTTACAATTTGTTACTTAATTTTTCCGAATTTTTCAAAGAAAAATGTGCATATTTTTTATCCTACACGCAGATTATACAGTGCACAGCACAACATTATTCGCACTTATTTAAAACTCTGTTTATGGTAATTAGTAGCGAATTTTCAAGTTATGACGCCATTGCTCTTAAGAATAAAAGAAAAGGATTCTTTCAAAGAAAATTCACATTTCAAAGAAAATTTGCCTGGCTTATAGACTACCGCGCCAAAATTATGTTGAAGGTATAAACTGTAAACATAACGATACAAAATTATCGCCTGTACCAATATTTGCACCTTGGCTTTAATGTACTTTTGGTGTTGTATCTACTACAGTTTTCCGGCAATTTAGCAATGCTTATTTGACTTTTCGGTCACTTAAAATGAACTTTTAAGTCTCGGTGTCTGAGGTCGACCGAAGCGAGTCCGATGTGATGAGGAAAAGTTCCGAGGTACCCCGATTTTTGTTTATTTTAAGTAGTGATTGGATTTTTTGTTTGTTTACAGGCTTTGAAGACCATGGCTGACGGATGTGTCATGACGGCAAGTATGCCGGGAGTTACTCTTGTTAATCTAACTAAAGACGACACTACTAGAGTTAAACTAACTCAAGTCAACCCCCACCTGGTGTGCGTCCTGTGTCACGGCTACTTTGTCGACGCCACCACTATCACTGAGTGCCTCCATTCATGTGAGTTCCCTTTTTCTTATTAATAAACTGCGTAGGCTTCCGCGGTTATTGTCATGAAGACAATAACCTTCATCACATTGACGCGGTTACCTCCGGAAGACCTAAATCTTCTTTTTCTTATTGTTTGACGAAATAACTCAAGAATTGGTTACTTCTTTTAAGTATTCTTATTCTTATTCTTTTAAGTAAACCAAATTCTTCTTTTAAAATTTATTATTTAGACTCGTTGGACGGCATTGACTGATCACTAGCTAGCTCTATTATCAGAGATATATGGGGTAGGCTCCTAGCCTAGAATAACACAAGTGAAGTAGAATTGGACACTAAACAAAATTAATTTTTACTGATACCATGAAGGCCGGTTTTGAATAGAGGTACCCTAGCAACAAACATATATATATATATATATATATATATATATATATATATATATATATACGTACGTGTATATATATGTACGTTCGAAAACCTACATTTTGTTGACAAGAACTTATATATTATAATAAACTGATATTTACGTAAGTATTTAAAAACTAATTAGGAATTAATCAATAGTACAACTTAATATTCCAGCGGCCGGAAGTATTGCCAACTTCTATTTTATTCAAAAAAATTCTATTTTAATAAAGTGGCAGCTTGGATTAAAATCAACACAAAGCTAGATTTGCTGCTTTAGTTATGCTCCTCTTACTAGTATTATTTTATGGCTACTCGTGTACTAGTATTATTCTAAGGCCCCTCGTGTATATGCTCCTCGATTACTAGTATTATTCTAAGGCCCCTCGTGTACTAGTATTACTTTTATGCTCCTCGATTACTAGTATATTCTAAGCCCCTCGTGTACTAGTATTACTTTTATGCCCTCGATTACTATATATTCTAAGGCTCCTCGTGTACTAGTATTACTTTTATGCTCCCGATTATAGTATTATTCTATGGCTTCACGTGTACTAGTATTATTCTAAGGCTTCACGTGTACTAGAATTACTTTTATGCTCCTCGATTACTTGTATTATTCTAAGGCTCCTCGTGTACTAGGTATTACTTTTTATGCTCCTCGATTACTTGTATTATTTTAAGGCTCCTCGTGTACTAGTATTACTTTTATGCTCCTCGATTACTTGTTATTATTTTAAGGCTCCTCGTGTACTAGTATTACTTTTATGCTCCTCGATTACTGTATTATTTTAAGGCTCCTCGTGTACTAGTATTATTCTAAGGCTCCTCGTGTACTAGTTTACTTTTATGCTCCTCGTTACTTGTATTATTTTAAGGCTCCTCGATTACTAGTATTATTTTAAGGCTCCTCGTGTACTAGTATTACTTTTATGCTCCTCGATTACTTGTATTATTTTAAGGCTCCTCGTGTACTAGTATTACTTTTATGCTCCTCGATTACTTGTATTATTCTAAGGCTCCTCGATACTAGTATTATTCTAAGGCTCCTCGTGTACTAGTATTACTTTTATGCTCCTCGATTACTTGTATTATTTTAAGGCTCCTCGTGTACTAGTATTACTTTTATGCTCCTCGATTACTGTATTTTTCTAAGGCTCCTCGTGTACTAGTATTACTTTTATGCTCCTCGATTACTTGTATTATTTTAAGGCTCCTCGGTACTAGTATTTTTAAGGCTCCTCGTGTACTAGTATTACTTTTATGCTCCTCTACTTGTATTTTTCTAAGGCTCCTCGTGTACTAGTATTACTTTTATGCTCCTCGATTACTTGTATTATTTTAAGGCTCCTCGTGTACTAGTATTTACTACTAGTATTATTCTAGGCTCCTCGTGTACTAGATTACTTTTATGCTCCTCGATTACTTGTATTATTCTAAGGCTCCTCGTGTACTATATTATTCTAAGGCTTTCACGTTTACTAGTATTATTCTAAGGCTTCACGTGTACTAGAATACTTTAGCTCCTCGATTACTTGTATTATTCTTGTGTACTAGTATTGTTCTAAGGCTCCTCGTTGTACTAGATTTATTCTAAGGCTCCTCGATGTACTAGACTTTTATGCTCCTCGATTACTAGTTAATTCTAATGGCTTCACGTACTAGTTATTATCTAAGGCTTCACGGTACTAGATTATTTTTATGTCCTCGATTACTTTATTATTTAGGCTCTCGTGTACTAGTATTATTCTAAGGCTTCACTTGTACTTGTATTTTTCTAAGGCTCCATGTGTTTTTTAAACAATATTTCCTTTATTCGAAATAAAAATGTATAATAGCAACAAACTTTTTAATTATATAGTAATAAAAAAAATTATAAATTCTAATACTAAAATTATAAACCTTTATTTTTAATAAAGATAAAGATAAAAAAATTTAAGTGAAAGAAAATAAGTTGTGTGAGAGAATAAAATATAGGATTAATAATAGATAAAATATATGTAAAGTAAATATATAGAAATATAAGTATATAACATAAGTCGTTTATGTGAACTAGTATTATTTTAAGGTCCCTTGTGTTCTAGTATTATTCTACGTTGGTTGTCCTTCCCAAATGTCTAATAAAATATAAAATAACTTTGCTGTTTCATACGTAAGATTAAGTATGTCTATAGGGTCATTCCATTTTAAATCAACACGGGTAAAAACACGTGATATCTCCATTTTTAATATAGTTTGGCTGACAGGTAGACACCATAGAAGGGAGAAAGAATCCAGATTTTTGGCTCATTTGGTGCATCCATATTTCCTCAGTAGGGTGGTGAATTTTCCAAAAAAATGTGATTTTTCAACATTTCTTTGATTGCAAAAATGGCTGTATTTAAAATTCTGCGTGGGGTATGATTTTTATTTTGGTGGCGTTTGAAATATTCAACTTGACTTTTTTTAATAGATTCTACATACTTGTGGATAATTAGTTATAAGTTTTTACTATGAGCAAATATAAAATTAAAATGCTGATATCTCAAAAAAGCCAATTATTAAAAAATCCCTAAAAAGAGCTTAAACTGTTAGTAAAATGTCTACATAGTTTCATTTTGGGGCCATTATGGGATTGGACACAGTAGCGCATAACATGTGTCAAGGTATGTCAAAGTTTAAAAAGTCACTTATTTGCAATTTCTATCAATGGATTAAGTGATAACTCTTAACTTTTATACTTTGACATACCTTGACACACGTTATGCGCTACTGCGCCCAATACCATAGCGGTCCCAATATGGGAAATTTTACTAACAGTTTAAGTTCTTTTTAGGAATTTTTTTAAAATTTTTAAAAATTGGCTTTTTGAGATTTTAGCATTTTTATTTTATATTTGATCATAATAAAAACGTGTAACTACTAATTACCTGAAAGTATATATAGAATGTATTTGAAAGGGTCAAGTTTACGCTTTCAAACGCCACCAAAATAAAAATTATAACCTACGCAGAGTTTTAGATACAGACATTTTTATAGTCAAAGGAATGTTGAAAAATTACATTTTTTGGAAAATTTACCACCCTACTGCGGCACTAAATGAGTCAAAAATCTGGATTCTTTCTTTCTTCTATGGTGCCCAACTTTATATTAAATTAATCGAATTATATTAAAATCGGTGACACCAAGTTCAAAAATGTACTTTTTTGTGTTGATTTGCCATGGAATTACCCACTTTTTTGAATTTTTTAAATTCTCAATTTTGAATACTTAAGACTCATTTTTTGAATTCTATAATAATTGTTCTGACTTACTTCCTCTAGAATACTGTTAAAAAGCTAGATGCACATTCCTATTTATACATATTTAATATCCCTTACAAAATGCCTTCTTTCATAGATCAATCGTCTATAAAAACACAATGAATAAACTGAGATTAAAAAGCTCACATAGTGGATGATTATAATATCAGACTGGTAATCTACAGGATAAGAAATCAAGTGTAATAACAGCTGCATGGCCATCATCTTCCCAAATTTTAATTACATTTTACATATATATGTCCATCAATAGCTTTCATAACTTATTATAATAGTGTATTTTATTGGTTCGTGTAAAGAGAGTATATTGCGTACGTATAAAGTTTATGCATGTAATGATAGATATATTATGTATTATATGTATTCAGCACGAAGGCAGGAAGGGCCGTGTAAGCAGAAGGGCCGGGTAGAGTAGCAGATGTGTCTACCCCTTCAGCCTATATCCCTCGCTCCCCTGAGTACTTGTCCCTTCGAACTCTCTTTTTAATCCAATTAACATATTTTTATATTTGTATTTTTTTATTAGGATAAATGTATTTGTAATTAATGAGTTAGGTTACTTCTTAATGACAGTAACGTATTTCCCTTAGAATTATATCAAAATTCAATATTATCTTTTATGGTTTTATGCAAAAAACTGGTAAGTTAAGTGTCAATACTTGATTTTTAACAATGGGAAGAAGGGTTCATGAAAATGCGCCGAAAGCTAAAAGCCGATGAAAACATTTTTAAACGTTCAATTATATAACTTCTAATTAAAACCTGCTGAATTTAATGGTTGTCCATATGGCGATTGTAATTAACTTTTGGGTATGCTTTAACGGTTATTATTATAAAGATTAAGGTATTCCAGTGGTTAACGCGTCAATTTAGATGATGAATCCGACGTTCCGCTTCCACTGTGTGAAGGTATTGAGGGATGTAAGACATCAAAAAGCTGAACTGAGATTTGTTATAATGTTGTTACATGGTTCAGTTCTGTCAAGATTTGTGTTTTCCATGATCCATGATGTCCTACATCCCTGAAGATGTCTCCCGTAGTGGAGGGAAAACTTCAAATTCATCACCTACATTAACGTAGTCGTCTACAGCAGACCTAAATCTCAAAAATGTAAAAAGACCCTCAAAAAATACAGCTGCTACGTCCGTAAATATAACCCAATTCTCTTCATCTTCTTCTTTCTTCTTCAATTGTAGTTGATCCTGCCATGTAACCTCTACGCTCTATGCGTGTAACCTTTTTTGTTTTTGTTTGCTAAATGCATTCTGATTATTTATTTTATCTACCCATTTTTCATAAGGGGGAAATGGACGAAGATGGGGAAGTCAACTCACTCTATCGGGATTCCGGGCTAAAAAAAACGGGAGCGGTTCCTGTTATAACGTTTAGAAATTTTCCTCACCACTGATTTCATATAATATCTATTTTTGCGATTTTAAAATGTTATTTAATTTTTTTGTATTATATATAAATCTAAAAACGTGTTTAATTTTGAATGATGATGATTAATTAAAGCTATTTAGATAATAACTACTATAAAATTGTACGAGAAGTCGCAAGCTTCCTACAGAAGGCAACTTCCTAAGCTAAATCCTGGTATTACGCCCTAATAACAGTCCTGAGACTAAAGCCATTCTGGTCATTGTGGTAGTTTCTTCTACTTTTACTTAAGCTTCGTGGTGACCTGTGTAGGTCGATTCTTGCTGTGCCTTGACGTTACCTTGCTAGGGGGACTTTTTCTCTTACATCAGTTATATTTATTATGTGCTTTTTAGTACTAAATGAATTACCAGTTAAACACAGTAATCATAATTTATTTGTGACTGTAAGCTATAGGCGTGAGTCTCTTTTCCTTAGTATTTTAAACCCCTCTTTTGTTGTCTTTTGCTTTGTTTATATATCCCGTTATTTAGACATCAAAGAGCACCAGGTGAAGAGGGAGGGTTAAGCCAGGTAGAGGGGTGGTGAATGTTTTTCCTCCCTGAATTTTCCCGGCTCCATTTCATGTCAAAAAAAGATTTTTCATTACTCTCGGGTTTTATTATATAAAGTGAAAATAATGTATACCTTTTTAAGTCTAATTTATCCAATTTTGACTTGTTTAACGATGTACACGCCCTTATTATCTGTGTTTCATAAGAGGAGTTAAAAAAATACATCGGCCTTAAACCTAAAACTTTTGCACCCTTTTGATAGTCTATTCATTACTTGTCCGTAAAATCTGAATCGAATGATGATTATATTATATATTTTAATAAATATTACGTGAATATTAATGACTTTACCTTCTATAATGTATTTAGCTAGTTAACAATTATTTCTGTGTAGCAATGATATTTCACCCATCACTGTGTACATCTTCAGGCTTAAAAACTATTACTTAAAACTACACTAAAAACACTTATTACAAAACAAAGAATGAAAGCACAAAAACATAATTAAGTAAAATGACTAGAAAGATTAAGATATCACAGATGTCTATATAATTAAACACGTCAACAATAAATAAAATCGATCGGATTTTATCACTATAGTCGATTTGCCATACATAAAAGTGACCTCATCGAAAACCAAAAAAATAGAGAAATTCAAACACGAACACTGCGTCAAAAAACCAATCTTGCTCATGCTTGGTACAACTGCGCATGCTTCTCTATTCTTATAACAGCGCGAGGTCTGAAATTTTAGAGGCAAATCTTACCTCTCAATAGTTTCCCATTGTTTATTTGCTTGATAAAGGTTATAACAAAAACATGCTTAATTATCTCTCACTAAAAGTGGCAAAGTATAGTCCAAAATTTAAAATTAAATAAGAACAAATGACTTAACAATCACCACAAATGTAACAATAACAATCACGAGAAGCATAGAAGAAAGTTGAGAAGCAAACTCGACAACCATGCTACATAACCTGCGTTTGGCGCCTTTTTCATTATAACTAAAGGAAGGTAAGTTTGCTCCTATTTCTCTATCTCATACAACTTCCATGGGGTAAGAAACATCCCTTAATGTTTCATCCCCTTTATTCAAGATCCTTGATAAAAATAAAGAAGGTTATAACTCTAAAAGGTTAAAACTAACTTAATATGACGGACAGTCAAGTGATTTCATCTTTGGTTTTAAAACTATCATAAAATTTCTTAAAAATAGGAGAGTGAACGATATCTTTCTGTTCATTGAGAGTGTAAGTCTCGTGATTATTATTAGATAAATAGATTTCTAGTGATTCCAGAGACATTAAGTCTTCTACCGAACTCTTCCCGATGAAGAATGATCCTATTCTCTTCTTCGTTAAATTGATGCTGGTTTTCTACTATGTGCTTAACGAAGGCTGAAATTTGTTTATATTTTTCTTTCCTTTTCTTTATTTCCTAAATGCTAGCGACAACAGTTTCAATTGTATTATAGTTTTAATCTCAGTGTTTAAGACCTGGAAAGGCTAATTGGCTAAAGAGAGATTAGCCAATATTTTGAAAGGAAATTTACTAATATATCATGCAACAACAGCAGTCAATCTATATAGTTATGCCATCGTCGTGTACTTTTGAAGGGGTTAAACAGATTTTAAAGGTTTATTAAAAATCTGTCAAAGATATTCAAGAATTTAATTTCCATGTTTAGGCTGCTCGAGATATGTCTTAATTGTTGGCTTGGCAGTTGTCTTTAATGTTGGTTCAGCATTTGTCTTAATTTTTGGCTCGGCATTTGTCTTTAATGTTGGTGCAGCATTTGTCTTTAATGTTGCTCGACATTTGTCTCCATTGTTGGCTCGACATTTATCTTAATTGTCTCGATTTGTCTTTAATGTTGGCTCGGCATTTGTTTTTATTGTTGGCTTGACATTTATCTTTATGTTGGTGTGGCATTTCTTTATTGTTTGCTCGCATTTGTCTTTATTGTTGGCTCGGCATTTGTCTTTATTGTTGGCTCGGCATTTGTCTTTATTGTTGGCTTGGCATTTGTCTTTAATGTTGGTGTGGCATTTGTCTTAATTGTTGGCTCGCCATTTGTCTTTATTGTTGGCTCGGCATTTGTCTTTATTGTTGACTCGACATTGTCTTTATTGTTGGCTCAGCATTTGTCTTTATTGTTGGCTTGGCATTTGTCTTTATTGTTGGCTCGGCATTTGTCTTTATTGTTGGCTCAACATTTGTCTTTATTGTTGGTGCGGCATTTGTTTTTAAATTTGAATCGGCATTTGTCTTTTTTGTTGGTTCGACATAATATCATGTCCCTTTGTTTTTTTAGTCTAACTGCATTAAGTATGGTATGCGTACCACTGGTGATATGCGAAAGGCTTTCAGGTGGTACGAGGAAAAAATACTTTTGTAAAAATAAAGTTATATTGAAAGAAAAAATTACGAAGAAAAACAATAAGAATAATTAGAAGTTACGTCATTTATACGACTTTTCACTATTTTTCTTTTAAAAAGAGAAATGTTTTGCGTACTTTTCTTTATATTATACTTAGTAATTATTATCAATTCGAAAATGTGAAATATGTATGTTTTATTTCCAGATTGTTTTAAACTATTCAGAATAAATAGTAATAATTGGATAAAAAGAAATGCCGCTTTTTCCTTTTCTGGTTCTGTTTTATCGTTGCTATGGATAGTATAACAGGAGCTTATACTTTTTGAGAAAGAAGAGGGCTATTAGGCGAGCTCTGTTTATATATACGTATTATAAGACATGGTTGTACGGGAAATATTTTGTGGAAACGGTTCAGTACGTGGTGACGAAAAGTTTGAGAAACGCTGCTCTTTTTATGTGCCTGAAATCACTGTGCCCCTTCCTCTAAGTTCTAAAGAATATCAAATTAAGTATTTACCATGGATAAAGGATTCTTCTTTACCTAGACCTGGACTTACCTAAGAGAACTTGGCTACCGCCCTGCTTTTAAGCCTATGTTTAAAAGTCATAAGATCTAAGGTTTGACTAGCTGATAAATCTATTGATGCCAAGTATTCGAAACAAGTATAATAGGGAAGAGTTGTGAGTGTGTTGATTAGATAAGTTCAGGAAAACGACTGTCTGCCTTAGAGTGAACATCGGATCTGTTTCTCCCTCGCTTTCCGCTTAAACCAAGCTTGCTGTTCTATATATATAATATATGTCTATCTAATACAAAATGTTCTCTCTCAATCCATTCTCATCATATACATTTTACCTTAAAAATATCCTCTATTAATATTACATCCCTTTAATTTAAATAACACTAAATTAATCGAAATTATTGTATGACATATTCGTTTGAAACTGTACATTAGTCAAAATAACAAGATAAAAGCGGTATATTCGTGTAAGGGAGGGGAGGAGACATGCGCAGTAGATGTTGTGATCGTTACTTAGTTGTGAGGGAGATCACTCACTGTGCCGGCAACCCCGAGACCGGCTATATCTTATGTTCTGTACAAATTGCATCCTATCGCCCGCATTTATTTTTACTTATGAATTGTTAAATAAACCATAGAGATGTTATAAAGAACAAAACAGACTTTACAAATACTGTCTCTCCGCTGATTGTTTTGTTAATTTACAAAATACGCTATCAACTAGGCCATCATCAGTCCCTTTACAAACAATTAAGAACAAGAAGTATTGACTATTGGTAGTTTAAAGCGTTTTACGTATTTTATCTATAAATACAATTATAAGTGGAGAGATAGTGTTTTAAGATGCTCCTTTATAAGCATCTCCATTTATGCTTATTCAAAAATATTATCCATAGAGGCAGCGTTATTAAAATAGAATTTTCCCGTGATACAAATGTAGAACTGTAATAACCGATGCAAATATACAGACAAACAGTTGTATGTACTATTTAGGAGGTTAAACACCTGAAACCTATTTACATATACATCTTCGTATAGGTTTTGTATAAACCTATACAAGACATACAACTTCGTATAGGTTTTGTATAACTATACAAAGACATACAACTTCGTATAATTTTGTATAAACCTATACAAAGAAATAACTTCGTGTAGGTTTTGTATAAACCTATACAAAGACATACAACTTCGTATAGGTTTTGTATAAACCTATACAAAGACATACAACTTCGTATAGGTTTTGTAAACCTAAAAAAGACATACAACTCGTATAGGTTTTGTATAAACCTATACAAAGACATACAATTTCGTAAATACTATTCTACGCTATTTTTATTACGATTTGGTTTTATTTACCAAAGTACAGCTATAATTTTATTATAGCTGGTGCACGCCATATTAAAATCAAATCTAAATTTTGTGTAATAATTTTTTATTTCTCAAAGTATATACATCGAGTTTCTATGCATGATCGAAAGATGCTAAACTCTTCAGCATAATTATGTGAACAAACTACGAATAGCAGTGACGAAGCAATTTGGGGATTTTAAAAACGTTATACGTATAGCACAAAGCTATGCGGTCATCTTCAGTGTACGATGATAAAGAAATAGAAGGTCTGTTAGTCTTTGCAAGATTAGATTGTCAACTGAGTGGATTATGTTATCCTTTAGAAACTCACAGACCTTCTATTTCCTCTTTTACAATGACATGCATGATGGACCCGCACGGTTGAAAACAGATTGATAAACTTAATATATTATTATTTTTGAGGAGAAACATGTTAATTCTAATTCATTTCACTTCACTGCGTTTTCTTGTGCATTTGAAGTAAATTTAGTTAAATCCTTAGATATATATTTTACTAGAGGTGAAGGGCATACCCTATCCCAATACTTTGAGAAGCCAAAAAGATCATATAAGGGCTCTTAGGGGCTCTGTGTAACCTCATTTAAAAGCTAGTTAAGGTTATAATAAATCAATTATTTTCGGCTTTCCGCATATTTTTGTGTTTTGAATTATTTTAAACGTTCTAATGTTTCTAATTATTCTAAACGTATCACATGATATATGTTTTGTGTGCCAAGTATGATGGCACCACCTACTATGGCGGTAGGTGAAGACCCGACTGCTTGTCTCTGTATATACTTGACTTAATATTATTTGGACTTTGAAGTTAAGTGCAAAAAAAATGAGTTCAGGTCCTGTCGGCGCTTTAATCAGTAAGACATAACACAACAGAGTGAGACATGACATTATGTCTATAGCCAGCCATTAATAATGACGAATGTCGTATAACAGAACAATTGTCAGATGTAGCATTGCATTAACATTCTTAGACGTCTCTACACAATTATTTATTACATTAAAAATGTTTCCTTTGACAAAAGCCAGTCTATTTGAAGATTACCAGTTTATGGATAAAATGATTAAAACGTTTTTGGAGTAGCAAAAACCAGTTAGCCTTCCAGTTTGCCTTGTTATGCTTCTAAACCCGACTCTTTGTATGCAGTTTGCCTTGCTTTCTAAACCCGACTCTTCTCTATGCAGGTTAGCCTTGTTATGCTTTCTATTCCCGACTCCTCTCCATACAGGTTAGCCTTGTTATGCTTTCTAAACCCGAATCCTCTCCATGCAGGTTAGCCTTGTTATTCTTTCTAAACCCGAATCCTGTCCATTCAGGTTAGCCTTGTTATGTTTTCTATACCCGACTCCTCTCCATTCAGGTTAGCCTTGTTATGCTTTCTAAACCCGAATCCTCTCTATGCAGGTTAGCCTTGTTATTCTTTCTAAACCCGAATCCAGTCCATTCAGGTTAGCCTTGTTATGCTTTCTAAACCCGAATCCTCTCCATGCAGGTTAGACTTGTTATGCTTTCTATACCCGAATCCTCTCCATCAGGTTAAACTTGTTATGCTTTCTTACCCGAATCCTCTCCATGCAGGTTAGATCTTGTTCTAAACCCGATGCAGGTTAGACTTGTTATGCTTTCTAAATCCGAATCCTCTCCATGCAGGTTAGACTTGTTATGCTTTCTAAACCCGAATCCTCTCCACGCAGGTTAGCCTTGTTATGTTTCTAAACCCAAATCCTCTTCACGCAGGTTAGCCTTGTTATTCTTTCTAAACCCGAATCCTGTCCATTCAGGTTAGCCTTGTCATGCTTTCTAACCCGAATCCTTTCCTGCAGGTTAGACTTGTTATGCTTTCTATACCCGAATCCTCTCCATGCAGGTTAGCCTTGTTATGCTTTCTAAATCCGAATCCTCTCCATGCAGGTTAGACTTGTTAGGCTTTCTAAACCCGAATCCTCTCCACGCAGGTAGCCTTGTTATGTTTCTAACCCAAATCCTCTTCACGCAGGTTTAGCCTTGTTATGCTATCTGAACCCAAATCCTCTCCACGCAGGTTAGCCTTGTTATGTTTCTAAACCCAATCCTCTCCTCGCAGGTTAGCCTTGTTATGCTATCTGAACTCAAATCCTCTTGATATAGGTTTGCAGCAGGTTAATCTTGTTGTACTGTCTAATAAACACACATAATATTTCGTAAGCGAATACATTGATTTTTGTTTTGTTTCAGTCTGTCGTTCCTGTATATTCAGGCACTTAGAGAAGAAAAGTATTTGCCCGATATGTGAAGTACCTGTTCATACCAGACTTCATAGGAGTCTTAAGTAAGTATTTCTTCCTCTAATTATTCATACCATGATTAGTGGTCAGTGTTTGTAAGCAATATAATATTGACTGACGTTATGCTATGTTACGCTGTCATTGATGTTCCTTCCACACATTTGTAAAATTTCAGATGCACGCTCTCTAAGATCCTCACATTTCCACGTGAAGCGGGATGTTAACGTTTTAGAAATACCAAAAAATCACCATATGGAGTTACTAAATTACCACTTTTCTAAATAGTTACAAAAATATTTTGATTAATTTAGACTCGTAGGGCATGGTTACCGAGGGTTAGAGACCTTTTAGCGAATTTTTTATGAAAAATTGAGATTATGAAGTTGGGGTCATGGAGGAACTAGAGGTGGGGCGTGATTTTTTTTTTAACTTTATAACTTCTATTTGTAAGCATTATATCCAAAGAGACTAATAATGAGAGGGCGTATTTAGTATTAGTATTGTGAATATTATAGAACAGTATTGTATTAGCACTAAAAATCCGAAACCATATGATTTCACTTAAATGATCCGTTGTAGGTTTTACCTACGTAATGATTCGTTGTAGGTTTTTACCTTCGTAATGATCCGTTGTAGGTGTTTACCTACGTAATGATTCGTTGTAGGTGTTTACCTACGTAATGATTCGTTGTAGGTGTTTACCTACGTAATGATCGTTGTAGGTGTTTAAGTCCTCCGAGTGTTTTACCTAGTTGTCTATCTTTATGTGTGTTTGTATGTCTGATATACTTATAGTTCCTAGTGTTTTTATGGCTATAGAATTAATACTTACCCCAAAAATCATGATATTCCGAACAAATTTTATGACGTTATGAACCGCCATTAATGACTCAGCAAAAATTATTAAATATCGGATGAATTATTGTATCGTTTGCCATATAAAATTACTGTAACGAATATTTTGTGAAAAATTACTAGAAAATACATTTGGAAATTTCGTTAATATTGTTGAAATATGCCATTTACCAAAAGTATTAATGAAACAAACAAAAACAAACACTTAATAAAGGACAACAATGATGTAGTGGCGACCCCGCATTATGGCTCAAAGGCGTAAACCCTTTTTTACGTCCATCTTTTAGGTTATTAAGATCCTCTCTTAGCTATATTTAAATCCTGGTCATATGACCAGCTGTCTACCACTAAGTTAGTAGACCTCAGTCTAAACGCATTTATATCACAGTTCATTAGCGTAAATTTCTTATCAGTTTCATGTTTTACTTTATTATTATTATTGTTATTATTACTTTAAATTTCGGCACGTACTCGTTATACAGATCTAGAAGAATAGGAAGCAGGCCATGGCGGGTAAAGTGGAGACGAGCCGTGGGTGGGGGTAAACCGGAATGATTGGATCAGAAATCTCAGGAAAGAGGATTAACCTAGAGTTGAAATCCCGTTCATACACCGGGTCTAATCCATGGTATAGGAAGGAATTAGCTGGCCGAGACCTGATTTACACCCCCCTTCCACACGTGATACGACCCGGGCCAAGTCAAACTGAGATATATGACAATCTAATTCGACTTTCATGCAGGAACCAATCCTGCATATGCGTATTTAACTGCTGCTAAGCCCGCTTATAAAAGTTGATCAAAAGAAACTATGTAAATCTTGGCTGGGTTGGCCGGTCTCTAGGTGAACTCAAAGATCTTCCTAGTGCAGAGTGCAAGATTGAAAATTACTCCTTTCTCTGTTGGTATTGAACCTAGGATCACTTGATCAAGAAGCGTTGATTCTTACGACCGACAGCCTCTTTTTCACCATAAAAGTAAACTTTTAGTTCTAGTTGTGTCTGAAATACAGCTAGCTAGCAGACCAGTTACTGGCTTGGGTAGACGCCTCCAAAGGGAGGTTGAAGTTGTAAAACTTTATTGATTTTACGTTGAGTTTTACTACGCTACTACCTCAACCTATGAATGGGATCCTCCCCACATTCAAGAGTATGAATGAATCTGATATCCCGCCTCTATATACCGCCCCCACAACAACTTGATATTCCAGACACGCTTTTATAAAAGGATACAATCAACTGCCTTATTAAGAATTCTTATATCACTTAATGAATTTCAATTTATTAGATTTTCACACTTTGGTTCTAAAATAAAGTTACAGAAATAAGAAACAAATGCGTTTTTGTCATCTAGGCGACTTTGGTCAAAGCTGTACTGCTTTTGTACTCAGAAAAAAACCGACACAAAAAGTATTTATTATGAATTTAAATAGGTATTAATTTTTCAAACTGACTTTAGATCAACTTTGGATTAGCTTATCTTTTTTTATTTGATAATATTCACCTATTGACCTTGTGAAGTTAAACGGCTTTATTTTTAACACGCCTAAAGTCTATTTTATTCCACGAACTTAATAAAGCCTTCATTTATCCGAACGCACCGAATTGTTTATAGGTCATATTAATGATAACCTACAAAATGCGTCTATCATCGTTACATTGTTAATAAATAATAAAAAGTAAGTTTCCTAAGTATGATATCGGAAACGCTAGATTTAACAGTATAATGTGCCAAGCATACGTGCAAAATTTTAAATCTATCCCACTGAAAGGGTCGGAGCAATTTGGGGAATTTTTAAAAATGTGAAGGTAGCTCAGCCTTGTGAAACTAAAGTAGTCTGCTTCAAGCAGTCTAGGAAAGTCGGATTTGGGAATGACACAGGTGTACTATAGTGTATTACTCAATCTCATCTAGGAAGTAGTTTTTATTATTAATAATGAACTAATATGATTTCAGGCCAGATAAGACGTTACAAGACATTGTTTATAAATTAGTACCTGGTCTCTTTCATAACGAGATGGAGAGGCGGCGAGCTTTCTACAAACAGCATCCATTTAGAGGTAACAGTCTAGAAATTATATTAAGGTTTTAATTTAACTAATTCAGTAAATCTAATTCTAAAATTATTTCCTTAAATTTATTAATTAAATCATAACTCACAACTTGTATGATAAGTGGTCACAGTTTGTCTACACAAGAAAAGATAAAACTTTCATTTCAGGGACACCTAGAAATGTAACAACTAGATGTTACTTCTGGCAACTGTTCTGTCATTCGACGTTTCTGAGTATTGATTGTTCTACATAATATCACCTACTCTAACTTAATGCTTCAAAGTAAGGCTTGTCATTATGTAAGGGCCATTCGTCAATGCCGATAGCTCAACATAATTTGATAATCCAATCTTACGTGACAAAACCGAGTAAGTCATGTTATCATGTTGAGCCATCAATACAGAGGACGATTCAACCTTCTCCGCATGCAATTTATTGGGTGACACAATATAATTGTGCGAGAGACACATATAAAATGTAACAAGAAAAATGCAATGCTACATCTGGGAACTGCTCCATCATTCGACATTCGTCATCATTGATGGCTCGACATAATGTCATGTCCCACTCTGTTTCGTTATGTCTAACTCCTCAAGGCGCCGACTGAGCAAAGACGTAACGAAACAGAGTGGGATATGACATTATGTCAAGCCATCAATGTTGACGAATGTCGTATGATGGAATAGGTCCCAGATGTATCGTTTTACTTGTTAAACTTCCTAGGTGTCTCTCGCACATTTATATCGTGTCAACTGTTCAGGTTTTGCTAAAATCGGTCGTATCAAATTATACAATAATTTATTGAATGTTAAATCTTCATATTTTACTGAACCATTATATATTAAGTTATATCATATTTTTTTACTTCTGATTGATTTTATATCTAATTTAAGGCAATTTATTTAAGTGTAAAACTATTGACTTTTAACTCCTATAGTTATAACTTCTTGATAGTTGTTTCCAATGTGTGGTTTGTAGTGCATTAGGTATGCAAATGTATGTATAGGGCTCCAATGTTTATACAAAGTTTCAAGCCATCATGTGTCGTCTAATTAATCCTATTATTGTAATGTTTGTTTTAAAGCCTGTATATAGTCGTGTCATCCTACTGACTGACTTTTCTAAAATTCGTAATTTCTTACCTATTATTTCGTATACCATCAGTGCATTTGGCTATATTTTAATATTAACTGCGACTCATCACAATAAGAGTATATAGGCTGGATCGCGTTTAAGTGTTTTATACAGGGTGTTCCAAATAAAAAGTTCACCAAAGAAGGAGGTGATAGTGCTCCTCAAGTGGAACAAAAAATGTCCGATAATAAACCTCAATCTCCAACCGTTTTCTCCACAAGGTCAAATTTGATATTTTTAAAAATTAATTGACCTTGCATCATAAAATCGTTAATAGCTCTCTTACTAGCTTCTAACTGTTCAAGCTAGAAAAATGAAATTGGTCTCATTGGAAATCTGAGTCAATTTCCGTAAGTACGAACTTTTAACTACGTGCAGTATTTTGGAACTACTAACTAAAAATTTGCATGAAAAATAATTTTTTGCAATTTAATTTAATTTTAATCAAATTAAAATTTTGAAATTTCTATGGTAGGGCATTAGAAACATTTAGAGATAAGAAAAAGTTTAGCCAAGAACGGAAAAAACTTCTCTTATCATTGCCCTTTAAGAAAAGCCAAACATTGTTATACATTCAATAATCTAAATTTTATGCCATTATTGCTAGAAGTTGGAAAAACTGATAATTTTTGTCGTAGTATGAAAGTGAAAAATATGTTATTTAAACAAAATATTTTTTTGAAAGCGAACATGTGTTGAGATTTTTAGACTCTGGGGGCTAATATAAGCATATTTTATTCTTACACATTTTTCTCTAAAACTCTAAACCACTCTTTCCCCTAGTTTTAAAGATTTTTAATTATTTTGTTTACCTTAAGTTGACATTGTAGAAATATGCCAAAAATTATCAGTTTTTCCGACTGTTGCTAGTTGCTTAAAATTTTGATTATTAAATGCATAACAATGTTTGGCTTTTCTTAAAAGGCAATGATAAGAGAAGTTTTTTTCGGTTCTTGGCTAAACTTTTGCTCATCTCTAAATTTCTCTAATGCCCTACTATAGAAATTAAAAAAAATCGTTTTTTGGAAAAAAATGTTCATGCAATTTTTTGGTAGTATGACAAAGTTAATAGTTCGTACTTTAGGACTAGTCAGCTTTCTAACGAGACCAAATTCATATTTTTAATTTGAAGAGTTTAACATCTATTTACGATTTTATTATGGGAGGTCAAATAATTTTTAAAAATATTAAATTTGACCTTGTGGGGAAAACGGTTGGAGATTGGGGTTTATATTATAGGACATTTTTTGTTCCCCTTAAGGAGTACTATCATCTCCTTTGATGGACACTTCATATGAAACACTCGGTATTATACATTTTGTTAAGATAGTCTTAACTAATAACAAAACTCATGGTGTGAATTCGTTATATGATAAGTCGCATTGTCTTTGTGAAGTGGTTTTCAACAGAGGGGCCACGGCCCTCTTGGGGTCGTCAGTTCCGAGCCCGTGTGGTGTCAAGTAAAATATACAAAACTAAATGAGCCTGGGTTCATGGGAAATTAGGAACCTCAAAAGTAGCTTATATATAATAATAAATACATGTTTTTGTCTCATGATTTCAAAACCCTGAATGCCTAGTGTAGAGCATGTATTTTTCTACTAAATGCTGTACAAACTTGCAGTTAAGTTTTAGCTCTTCTGACGATTATACACATAATTCATTCCCTTGAAATTTCAAGGTAGAACACTATGCTCTATCTCAGGGAGTAAGCTAAAAAGACCCTTGGTAATCTATTACCTCTCCCTATTTACTATTTTTCTAGCCAATACTCTTATCCTAGATGTTAGAGCAAGTTAAAATGGTTTATATTGAACATTTAAACTAGGTTTAAACTAATATCAACACCAACAACGTCTTTCCACTAAATTTAAACTTTTTTTGCAGAGCCGGCTTTCGGCAATAATGTCATCTACAGTGCCGTGGTGAGATGTTGAGTCTTTCAATTCATGGAATCTGACAGACTCTATGAATGACTTGACTGAACTCCATCTGAGACTTGAATTGAAAGACTCAACATCTCACCACGGCACTGTAGATGGCATTATTGCCGAAAGCCAGCTCTGCAAAATAAAGTTTAAATTTAGTGGAAAGACGTTGTTGGTGTTGATATTATTGAAGAAAATTCCACTGCGCTTACTTAAGTTATAAAGTTATATAGGTTTAAACTTTTTCAGCTAATTATGATTATTCTTTACTATATGCATTTATTTACGATTTTATTGTAATAAAATGCATCAAGCAGTGCAATTGCTTTTCCTCGCTTTAGTTAGTTTCCCATCCTCGAAGTAGCAATTAGCGTTAGCTCTAAAAATCAAAAGTCGAGATACTTATTTTCAGTTAAACTAATCTAATTAAGTTAGAAATGAACTAAGTTAAAGTTAATTAAAGGTTACGTTAGAAATAAATTACAAAGTCATTCTCGAACGAATTTGGGTTTGGATTAGAATCACTTAGGACGCTTTCTAACTACTTCACTTCTAAACTTGTACAATATTCATCAGTAGGCCAATGAATAATCGAATAGGGGTCACAGTGACCGCACTGCTAAATTGCTTCGGCAAGATGAGGTTGCAAGGTTAATAATATCAGGTTGTCATTGGTATGAACAGTTTGTCACGTGCCATGCAATCAAGCGAGGGACTTTATATGATCAAGTGTGCTAAGTCTAAAGAATAATATTTAGATTGAAAATGTCTTGATACTCCAGGTAATTTCTTTTTCTTGATACTCCAAGTAATTTCTTTTTCTCTTTATTTCTTTTTCTTGATACTAGTTGATACTTTAATTTCTTTTTCTTGATACTTCAGGTAATTTCTTTTTCTTGATACTCCAGGTAATTTCTTTTTCTTGATACTCCAGGTAATTTCTTTTTCTTGATACTCCAGGTAATTTCTTTTTCTTGATACTCCAGGTAATTTCTTTTTTGATACTCCAGGTAATTTCTTTTTCCTCCAGGTAATTTGATACTTTATTTCTTTTTCTTGATACTTTAGGTGATTTTTAGAGTGAAGTTTTGCCGTTTCATTTAAATATATAGAGTCATAAGTATGGGTGCTGTACAGATTTGTTTCTTTCGTGAATACTGCTTGATGTTGTTGAAATTTTAGGCTGTTCTGTATGTGCTGTCACGTCTTATCCTAATATGAGAGACAGAAATCATATTCTCATATTATGAAATAACATCTTTTAATGGTAGTTTGTTCATGATCATGTATAGAGAAAAAAAGAAATCAGACAGCGTCGATACTTAGTGTTGGACATCCCTGGACCAAATTTTTCTTGACGCCATTATCTGCTAGTGAGGCAAAGCTTGATCTCTTATAAAGTTATATTAGTAAATAACTTTTTAGTAATTATTAGCTAAGAGCTCGAGTATTGCCTCTCCTGCTGATGATGGAATTGAGTTGAAACCGGTTCAAGGATATTCGTCCAACAACAAGTATTGTCGGTAACTGATACATGCGTTATGTTGGATATAGAACGTTAAATTTTATCTATATTTGTATAATTCCAATATGGCTGCGGTTCAACATAATGTATATACTTATGACTATTAAGAATTCGTTTCAAAAACCATATAAATGTCCCCGCTGTGATGATAATAATGACGTCATTAGCTAGTGTAGTCTAAACAAACCTGTTGATTGTATTAGAGCCGTGGGATGAATATTTGAACCTGAGAATAGATAGACGGGGGTTGACATCAAGTTATCGATCCTTGGGGGTCGGGAATGGCTTGTTTATGAGATCTAATGGTCTCCCTTCGTCCTCACTATCCCTGGCCCTGACAAAGTCCCAAAGAGCCAAATAATTGCACCCCACCATAGTGTGTTTTTAAGTAAAATAATAGATTTATCAACAAAAAAGTTTTAGGAAGAAAATTCATATTTTATTTTTCCCTTCCATCTAAATGTTATATTTACTAATACATAAGGAGAATAAAGTTTTACTTTGTATTTCCAGGTCAAATAATTATACAATTAAAATATAAAAGTAAATCTTCTCTTGTGTAGAGGTGCTATTATATAAATGGTGCTAAATAAATAAATAAAAGTAAATTAATTAAAAATAAATGCCTGCTTTTTGCTCCTTAAGGGCATTTATAAGTTGCACCCTGCACGGACCATAATTTCTAATGGTGTTTCACTTTCTAATTCCTTTTAAATATTCTCTTTCACTATTAAGTTTATTTTGAATTTTAATCTTTCCCGCCTGAGTGCAATCACCGGCTGGTTGCAATCACTCTACCAAGCTCATCAGAGTCACTAAAACAGTGTTACCTCTAATACTTGTAACAATCATAATTGTTGTTGCATTATTCAATAAATGAATTGTATAAGAATCACAATATTAGTGAAAATGAGGTATAAAGGCTTAGCCCGGGTCACGATTTTATCTAGTTGTTAAATATTAGGATTTGCACATTTGAATAGTCTAGTAATCATCAGGCGTTATTTGAAAGCTTTAGGTAATCTACAGCGAGGAACTACATTATCGGCACAATAAATTTAGTTCAAGAGAAATTCTGCCCACTGTTCCATCTTTTGATATTTGTCGTGAATAATAGCTTGACATAATGCTATGTCCCCCATTTTTGTTTTGTAAACTCATCCGGAAGCCGACGCGAGGGAGCATCAACTCACTCTGCCCTTCAATATAATTCCTTATAATATAAAGTAAAGAGCCTTAATAAAAGAGGAAGAAGTCTCTCCACAAAAATATATCCGCAAAGCGCTGTCAACTTAACAAGTGGCCATCATCAATACTAGCCGTTGAATAAAGAAGAGGGTGATAGATGAGTCTTACCTTAAATATCAAAGGAATTAAAGAAAGATTAGTAAACGTGGTATTTCTTTCTTTGCTATAAAGAATTATTTTTGTGGAGAGACGTCTTCCTTTTATATTAAGATGAACTCCATTAACGCTCAACTTAGTTTTTTAAAGATCCTTACTTAAGACGAGAGATGTCATGCCGAGCATGATGGCACATCGTATAGCCATCATGCTTGCCATGCAAGACATTTATCATTTGATCAACCTTGAAAATATCGTTCGTTAAATCGATCGAATTTATCGTTCAACCTCGAACCTCTATTGTTTGTGAAACCTGAATAGTGGACTCATTGTGGTAGAGACTTAAATAATGATACATCTAGGACATTTTTTATCTTTCGACATTGCTAATGGGCCAACTGCTTATTACGAGAATAAACTCTGTCTCTCTTGCAGTCATTATAAAGAGAATATATTAGCGGTGTTCTCTCACCGATTTCATGCTTGACACGCAAAACTTATAATTTGATATTAATAAATGATAAATGTTTTAAAAAGTCGTTAGATATAGCTTATTTCTTGTTACATTTCTATTTGTGTCTCAATAAATGTAGAAATTATTGTATCAAGTATCCCATGTTTAACTAACTATTATCAGATTATACAAAGACAATTTTACGGCCTCCGAGGTTATTGTTTAAGGAAAATGAATGTATAAATGATTTTAAGGGATAACATGATAATATAGTTAATCGAGAGGTTGGAGCGTGTGTGTAGAGGTAGGGTGCTAAGGCAAGTTGTCCTCTTCAATCCCATGCAGTTTCCCCCACTCTGCCTGTATCCCTTCTACCTTACTATACAGTGTTATCGCGATGTTAGATAAGTCCAAAAACCTATTTCCTTATAGACCAGTCGTTCCCAACCAGGGGTCCTGGGACCCCTTGGGGGTCCCAAATGAGTGTTCAGGGGGTCCCGGGAACAATTTTACAAAGTATATTGTAAAAGTAAAAAAAAATTTTTTTTCTTTTTGCGCGGTGTTATAATTAATTAAAATAAATAAATAAATAAATAATTAAATATATTTATTTATGAATTATTTATATACTGACTAGAGTAAGAATTTTATTTAATACTATCTGTTCACTAGAAGTATAAGTTATAATAAAAAATTATATTAAAAATTGTTATATATATATATATATATATATATATTATATATATATATATATATATTATATATATATATATATAATACATACATACATATATAATATATAATTATATATGTATAATATATAATATATATATATATAATATATATATATATATATATATATATATATAGCAAGGGTCCGGGAAGTTGTTCAAATATTTTAGGGGTCCCAAGTATAAAAAGGTTGGGAACCACTGTTATAGACTCTATCATGAACAAGTTCAGTCTTATCTTCTTTGTTGTCACTTCAACATACTGTTCTTTATGTTTAATGTCTACACTTGAAAAATAATTTATTTTTACCTTATCATGTACCTACTTATATTATAAGAAAACTTTGTAAGTCAGCTGTTTGTGTATTTTGGTGATGATTATAATAGTTTATGATCAATATGATTAGTATCAATAATTAAAAACTTGATTATAAGTTTCCCATCCCTTTTCTTAGCTACAATTTCCTTACTCAAAGATAAGGTCAAATTGGATAGCACTCATTTAAACCTTCAGATTCATTGCTACATCCCTGAAGATGCCTCTTTTAGTGAAAGCAAAACGACAGGTTCAACTCTAAGTTGACTCCGTCTTCTCCGAAAGAACTAACCCTTCCTGACAATAACCGCGGGATTTAACACACTTTATTAGTCAGTTGCTTGGCAAATGGAGTCTGTTAAAGATTTAGGTCTTTGACTGTTTATTAGGTCTTTAATTGTGCCAATAGAGGTTATAAATCCAACGTTTCGCCTCCACAGTGGAAACAAAACGTAACATACTTCATCCAGTGACACTCCGTATCAAATCAGAAGCTTGTTGGCGCGTTAGTTGTGTTGTTAATTCGTACTATAATCTACAATCACGAAAAATCACTAACTATGTTGTTTGCCTTCTAGATGAACACCTGGAGCCAGAGAGAAGAGGCCTGGGACTGGACAGACTCATTTACTCGCCCACCGACACCATATCTCTGTCCTTAGAGTTCTACGACACGTAAGTTTTGTTTCTTACTATTCACCTTACGTTATTTAACTGATCAAAAAGTGATTTTGTCTTAAGCGGGGTAGTCACTTTTGCTGATTCAGGTGTTTAAAAACAGATTTTGTAAACTATGAGTTAGAAGGAGCAGTGGGAACCGTACTATATCCGCATCTTAGGAAGTGGGTTAGCCTCTAACCCACTGTTTGGTAACCCATGTTAGCAAATTTTAGCCAGAAAGTATCTTGTCATTGTCAGGCAACAAAAATAATAACTATGGTAACTTAGAGGTAATGACCGACCTGTTTCAGTTAAATAAACATCTTAACACAATAGGTATTAAGTCAGAGGCTTACTGTTTCATGTGTGGGCATAGTGAGAATACAGTGTTTCACCTGCATGCTGAGTGTGAGGCTTATACTTCTCTCTTACCCGTATAATTGGAGTTAGTCTATTGTATGAATAGGAGAGATATAAGAGAATAAGAGTTTCTTCTCTTATTTGAAGTGATCACCTCCAATCAATTAAGAAACCAAGACACTCTTAGTAGAGGTAATGTTGGCTAAGAAATCGGGGAGGCTCTACTACGTGGTCTATTTTCCTTGCTTTGCCTGCCCATCTTACTTCTACTGCTAACTATAGGAACACAATCTCACGCAAAATGGAAAAAATCTTATAATACCACTAGGAACTAGGAAAGACAAACCACAACTCAAGGTGGTGGAGACCAGTACCTTGGTCGTAACCCACTTAAGTTTCTACAACAAATAGTGACGGAGTAGTTTGGGAAATTTGAATGAAGATATACAGTTGCAGACTTATATATAACAACTACACAACTTACGAGTAAAATATGTTTTAAACAATCTAAACAACGATCTCAGTTTTTAAATATACGATGAAAGAAGATTTACCTTATAGACGCTTCATAGGCGTAAAAAAATCGCTCTATTTTAATAATTTTATGGTTGGGTTCTAAACGAACCCCAACTGCCTATCCTTTTACAAGGGGTTCTAAAACGATATTGTTTTTCTTGAATTAAATTTAGCAGTGTTGCCTTTAGATCTTCACAAAATCATTTTACTCGTCTATTAATCAATTTTGATTTAAGTGTGTGGAAAAGATAAGAAATAAAAATTGCACTATTGTATGCTAAATGGATTTGAAGAGCAAATGCTGTCGATAATAACATTGCTCTTTTATTAAAAGTATAGAATATAGATTTGTTAGGTTGGCCCAGTCCATGTTTCTATTGCAACCATAGAGATATATTACTAGAGGGAGCATAGTCTATCTCAATACATTAATAATCTTGTGACATCTTTTTGGGGCTCTCGTAGAGTCTCTGTGTAACCTTATTGAAACCTCTATTAAGAGTGAGTTGAGGTTACGATAAATCAACTGTCGGCTGATTTAACTGATTTTTTGTGCTTTGTTTTGTATTCTAAACTTTTTACTGTATAAGTTACTATACTTTTTACTGTATTTTTGATTATACAGTATATACTGTATAATCAAAAATATTATACATAAAAAAATATATTATTATTATGATTATACAGTATAATACTGTATAATTATACTGTATATATTAATAGTTACTTTTTCGATGGTTCAAAATTCAACAATTAGTGCTCCTCTAGTTATAAAATCTCTATTCTAGTGCAGAGAGTGCAACATCTCTGTTATTAGTAAGTTACTCGACACGGGGCATGATCTTTCTATACTTCTATTATTCTGTGGAAAAATTGCATGACATAAACAACAAGTTAGAGGACGCGATCATGTTATATGTTATTTAGTACTATCTAAGATCCGCTTGAGTGTACCAACTTCGATCACTATTCATTTAATCGTTCGGTTCCCTCTATCTCTTTATTACTTTAAGGTTTTGAGTCGACTTTGGTTTATTGTTAAGAATGGCCATTGTTTTGCTCAAGTGTCAATTAGTGTCTAGTCCAACAGCACCATTTGAAAGAACAAATGATTATAGTACTAAGCGTCGAATAAGGAAATGGGAAAGCAATAGACATTCTCGTCATTAATTAAGCTGCTTTTCTTGGATTAAAGGTATCGAGGGAAAGCCCTCCCCTGCTATCGGAAAAGCATCTTGTTCTTGAATTACACCCCAGATCGATATCTCATTTCTTTTTCTTATTTTGTTTTTACATTGAGAGAATAAGATGTTTCTCATTTATTTTCAAGAAGCTCAGAGAAAAAACCTGAAAGATAACTTAGTAATTCACTTGTTGCAAATGAAGCCGCTGTTTTTTATTTTCATTGCACGAATGCAACATTAACAAATATTGTTGTTAATGTTGCATATATTTGTTGTTGTGTTTCGTATATTACTATTCTGACTTATTATAATAGTCTGGCAAAAAACGCCGTGATAACAAAAAAAATCTCGTTTTTGTTTCAAAAATGCTATTAATAACACTAGAATGTTACGAATAAAATACATCGACTCAAAATTAGAATTTTTATCTTCATTTATAATTCGTATTTGTTTTTTAACTCACCATTATTCAGTCTATACGTCAAATACTAATGAGATTTATGGAATGCGAAAAAGGTACTAAAAACTGCACTGCGGTAACACGGCTGTACTACGGATAGCACAGCCTTAATCCTTGACTTCATAGTCACGAGAATTTTTTAAAAAACATTTTTGCCCTAAGCTAAAAATATTATTATTATTGTCCTCGCGAAACAATTGAAACAAATAAAATCTAATTAGATTTTAAGAGGGAAACCCCTTGTTTAATCTTTAAATTGCCCTTTTTACTTTCGACCTTAGTTACCAGGGGACCAAACCAGGAATCGTAGAACAACATTTGTTGTAATTAGCATACTACGTACGGCCAAACAAAGAGAAACAGAGTATTCTGACATAGACTTGAACCTTAGAGTTGCACATTTAACCAATCTAAAAAGCTTCTTTGGCTATTTTTTATAACCTTTTTTCTATTGTTAATGGCCTCTTATGGATATTTTGCCTACAGCCCATGGGTTATTTTTTAGTAGCCCCTCCAGCTGTTTTTAAATTGCTTCTTTTGCTAATTTTATACCTTTTCTCCAGCTATTTTAATACAGCTAAACTAACTAATTTTTAACTCTAAAAATCATAATTTTTCCGTCAAATTTACTAGCTTATCTTTAAAATTTGAATGAACTCTTTTTATTTATTACTAGTAACTAGCAAATGATTGAAGAAGAATCAGCTACCGTCGATGCTTGCTGTCGGATATGAATATCCCTGGACTGGTTTCGGCATAACACCATCATCAGCAGGCTGGGCAACTCTCGAGCTCTCAACTAATAAAGTTATATCAGTGAATAACTTTATTAATTCGAGTGTTGCCCCGCCTGCTGATGATGGCGTTATGCCAATACTGATTCAGGGATATTCATATCCAACAAATAGTATCTACGGTAGCTGATTCTTCAACTTAAGGCAATTAAAACTTTTTTAATTTTAACTAAGAAAAAATTTAAGACGGCAGGTTAAACGGGATTTTTTTTTGAGTGGCACTATCGCAGCGTGTTACGTTACAATAACGATTCAATAAGTTACGATTAATAAAGTTACGATTCAATAAGTGCGATTAGTTTTTCAAAGAAAGTTACTCCGCTAGACAGAGACCGCTACGGAGTTAAAATCCTAATGATGCCTGGCTTTCTCAAGATAAAGCAGTCTATATAGGGGTTATATCATCTTTACGATACATCTACTTCTCTATATATCTATGTTACTATAATATTTACCTTAACTATTACAAATTAATCAAACAAAATAATTAGTTGTATTACAGGGTATTGCAGCTGCAAAGTCATATGAATATTTTGAATACATTCGTACAGCAAGAAGCATGTATTAACATACATATATATATAGTATTGATTATTACAGACAAACTTGGGTGGGGGTAGGATATCACAACCTTAGTGACGTCACATACTCTCTCTCTCTCTCACAGCACTCTCTGTTTATCTCATTCATTCAACTCTATATCTTGTTTGTATTATTTCTCCTTGTTTTTATCTGAACTTATTTCACTATTATCGTTAAATAATACGTCCCCTTTTGTAGTGAGAGAAGTTATCTAGACTTATAACAACGATGAAATAGATTTATGTTTAGTGACGAAAGTTATCAATTAACAAAGAGAGTACTTCCTAACAATTGTCCGTTAAGCCCCTAAAAGATTACTCGTAAAATTAAGAAAATTTACATAAAACTTTTAAAAATCGTGTGTTTAACACTAATAAAGATTTCCATAACACCATTAAATATAGCTCGTTACATTTCTTTGACTTTGCCTAACATTGTTAATGATTGCCGTCGTTGTAAACAGTTAATTATATATATACATATATATATATATATATATATATATATATATATATATATTATATATAATAATAATAATAATAATAATAATATAATAATGCATTTTTTTAATAAGATATAATCTAATCTTTTCGTTTATTGGTCTATGATTATACGAATAGGATTTGTATTAAAAGATTTCGCCAACTTTAATTAATACATAGAGGATAGTAGACTCAACCTACCTGAGGTGGTTCCCGCAGGGTGAATACCCTGATGGGCCGAAAGGCCCTTAAACGGGCATTTTATTTTATTTTTTTGCGGCTTTAGACTCAATTTATCGCTGATGTGATTTGATATGTTTGTTTTTAGCTTCGTTGTTAGTTTTTGTTTTTATTATCTAAATAGCCCTGCATTTATTTTGAGTAGAATTTAATAAAGCTTTAAGTATGTGCTATGAAAGAAAGCTGGCTTACCTCTTATTTGCTATAAAAGAAAGATTGCTAGCTTTATTTGCCATGAAAGAAAGATTGCTTAGCTCTTATTTGCCATGAAGAAAGATTGCTTAGCTCTTATTTGCCATGAAAGAATTGCTTAGCTCCATGAAAGAAAGATAGCTTTATTTGCTGAAAGAAAGATTGCTTAGCTCTTATTGCCATGAAGAAAGATTGCTTAGCTCTTATTTGCCATGAAAGAAAAGCTCTTATTGCCTTGAAAGAAAGATTGCTTAGCTTATTTGCCATGAAAGAAAGATTGCTTAGCTCTTATTTGCCATCGATGCCAGCTCTTATTTGCCATGAAAGAAAGATTGCTTAGCTCTTATTTGCCATGAAAGAAAGATTGCTTAGCTCTTATTTGCCATGAAAGAAAGATTGCTTAGCTCTTATTTGCCATGAAAGAAAGATTGCTTAGCTCTTATTTGCCATGAAAGAAAGATTATTAGCTCTATTTGCCATGAATGAAAGATTGCTTAGCTCTTATTTGCCTGAAAGAAAGATTGCTTAGCTCTTATTTTGCCATGAAAGAAAGATTGCTTAGCTCTTATTTGCCATGAAAGAAAGATTGCTTCTTATTGCCATTAGCTCTTATTTGCCATGAAGAAAGATTGCTTAGCTCTTATTTGCCAGGAAAGAAAGATTGCTTAGCTCTTATTTGTCATGAAAGAAAGATTGCTTAGCTCTTATTTGCCATGAAAGAAAGATTGCTTAGCTCTTATTTTTAGGTCCATAATGAGTTGAACTGTTTTTACTTTTCTTCTTTTTTACCGCAGGCATAATAAACACCTGAAACGGATAATTTAGGTGAAATCTGGGTGTCGAATTTTTTCGCTAATACAAAAATTTCCCTATTTACCTACGGTGTAAATAATGAAAAGTAAACATCTAACATAACAACATAGCATACCAAATTTGCCACGATCCAAATTCAAATAATGACCGTAGTTTGGAGTATATATAGTAGAATTCTTTCGTGAGTAAAATAGACTTGTGTAACAACGTACGGTCTACGTACGGTTTCTTTAGTTATTTATTGGTAAATATGATTAATTAAAAACAAGATAAGAAATTGAACTTATATTTACAAGATAAAATTTAAAAGAAAAATACCAATTATAGTTAATAATAAAAATTTTTCATGTTGGGGCGAGTAGAATTTTTTTTGCTTAGCAGCAGTACATCAGTAAGTTCTTTTGGTGCTTATCTTGTTTGAAACGTTTTGTCTCAATTTTTTGTTATTACTGTCTCCCTTCTTTATAAAAGATAAAATATTTGCTTTAAAAAGCAAAACCTAAAGTTATGTACTTATTAAAGCTTAAATCCTTTATAAAATTAGTAGTTATTCTCACAGGAAATTAGGGTTGTTGGAAAATTATTTTGTATTTGTATTGCATTTAAAAAGAGAAAGACAAAAGGTTCTGTTAGTCCTTAAGGACAAGGATCCTTGATTCTAAAGGACCTTCATTGTCCTTAGTCCTAAAATAAAGGACCTCTAGACATTTCCTCTGTCTGCAGGTCTCGATTTACCATCCCACACCTTACCTAATTACCTCTTTGATTTCCCGCTCAATTTTAATTTTTAGCTTTTGGGAATAAATAAATTTAAAAATGGATGCACGTTTTTGGGGGTTCTGCCCATTAGGGTATACACTCTACAAGAAACACCTCAGGTCGATTGCAGGCTTTGAAAGGACAAATTGATAATGTGCTATGATTCTTTTTTGGCCACTTTTCAATAAATTTTTGTACAATTAGTTTTACTTCTTGGTTCGTGAAGAATTGGGAAAAATAATTTTGTGATAAATAGCTTGTGTTTTAGAGCTGAAGTTTAATTTTTTTATAAATTGTCGGTAACGGATACTTTTTAAGCTGGGACATCCTCAAGGTGATACTTTCTCGTTTTCGTTGTTTTCGCTCTTCTTTTGAGGATATCTACAGTTTTCTTTCCCCCAAAAATAATCTCTTATGTAACTAACTGAAAAGAGAAAAAGATTAAAGAAAAAGTCGCTTGAAACTGAAAGAGATGAAGTTAGTTCTTAAGTTTACAGACACAGCAAGTTTTCTTTGTCTGAAAGTTTTAAGATAAAAAGTGAGAAGAAAATGTGAGAAAAAAATCTTGAGGAAAGTTTAGAGTGAGAGAAAAAGCCTAAGGACAACTATGGACAGAGAGGAAACTGACCACACAGTCCGAATATCATCAAGATTAATGATAGACCACTCACCTTGTTTTGCTTGAGTGATATAGAGGACGTTCTATTCTGACAGCTATGTCATGACTTAGCGTTTTATGTTCATTCTGATAAATCGTTCTGTCTATAGAATTATCAGCTTAAAAAAAAGAGACCAGTTGTATCCCTCCTGGTGTGGGCTTGTTCTAGTCAGACATTTGCTACAATGTTCACCCCGTTTGTCTTTAATTTGACATTTTTAATATCAGATTATCTTAAGTAGTTTTCCAAAATGGAGATGTTTCTTTCACTAGCGCTGGGAGCAAAGAGATCCTTTTGCTGACCAAATGTATCTTTATGAAACGGGGTTTATAAATTTGATTCGCGTCAATAATAAAAAAAGCTAAAACATTTTTAATATCTTATTGCTGAAACAAATAAGATATAAAATAAAAGACAGCAAGACTCACTAGTTTTGCTTACTATGATACAGATGAGTGCAATCAATGGTTCCATCTAAGGTTTTATACAGCCCTTATACCTTTGGTTTATCCATTTATTTAGCCAAAGATAACCTAGAGTATTTATAATCTTGGATCATCCACTAATTCTGTCAAAGATTACCTTGGCCTATAGAGTAAATGAAGTCATTGGTTCTATTAGTTCTGCTAAATATTTTAAAATATATGAGACATTCAGTTCTTCCATTAGTCCTTCTAAAGATTATATAAAATATATCATTACAAAAAATTACATAGATATTTAGGCGAAAAAAAAATTTTTTACGTAATAAAAACAGAGCTGTTAAACGTCACAAGGTCAATAAGTAATAATTTTAAAGTAAAATCAAGATAAGATAACTAACTTGATGATCCGTGGTTACTTAAAAAAATAATACCAATTATAATCGAAAATAAAAATTTTCCATTTTGTGTAGTTTTTTCGCATAGTAGTTAAGAACTTTACCTGGTGATAATTATATTTGGTTGAAAGGTGTTAGTAATTAAGGTTGTGCTGATTAAATAGCAGAAAAAATGTACATATTAATAAGTTTTTATCCCCTCTCAAGATAGAGGAGGTGCTCTCTGAAGACAAGAGTTTTTAAATCTACTCTTTAAAATACTACTGAAGAACAAACATATTTAATTACAGTGGAGAATTTGATTAAGAGTTAAGTTTACTGTCAACTTGGTTTTGTATACTTGGTCCCTCGGTTACTGCTTATGTCTGGAATACTAATGCTGTGAAGTCTGAAACAACATTAACATTCACAACCAGTTTCGGCCCAGCTTCGACTTCGTCAATGATGTCTTTCAATACTTCAAGTTTCAGATATTGTTTATTAGCATTGTTTTGAAAAAATTAACTTTTTCAGTTAGGAAGGCATATAATACCTTTGCAAGTCGACTGAGAACAAGGGAAATATATAAGGGTGAACAGCTTTTAAGAGCATCGTTTTGTTTCATTTTTATTCGCGAAGAGAAAAAAATTAATTTCCTTGCTTGCTACCAAAAATGGGAAAGCTAGAGTCATCAGCAAAATTTGGTGACCATGAGTACAAAATATTAAGTCTTTGGTGAAACTCCTGTACGTTCTCCAATGAAAAGTATCCACTGCTTGTATCTCGTTTGGGGTTATTGTTTCAACTTAATCTACTTAATAACCTCTGCTTTATGTGTCGATGGATCCGAAGCTATTAGATGGATATCCATGTATATTATTATATTCTATATAAATCAATGCTCATCTATGTCCGTCCGTTAGCTTACAGACGGAAAGGGCCGGGTGGTTTAAAAAGCTTTACTTCCAGTACCTTTTTTCAATTTTTTGGAATCATTGTGTCTTTATTTGTCGTAGAATCTTGAAATATTGTACATATGCTCTGCAAATGCTGATGAGCCTTCCAATTTCAAAGCTGGAGTGTCTTCCCATTTTTAATATCATGATTATAAACTCATTTAACTTTTAATCTTCATTAAATACAATCTAAAGACGCTAGACGCATTCTAAAGATTTTCATAAGGCGTATGCCAAATTTAGTGCGATTCTGATAAAAATTGTGACTGTAGATTAGAGAATAAAATGCAATTTATGCGTGATAAAAATAAGGCTGACGCACAAGGTCAATGAGTAAAATTATGAAGTAAAAACAAGATATACTAAGTCGATTTAGAATATAATACCAATATAACAAAATACAAGAATTTTGAAGATAGTTCCCCCATCTTTTTTTTTTTCTCTTAATGGCAGGTCACTTTTAAATCTTCAAAGATAATTAGAATTTTCGGTTGTCGGAATTTCGTATCCTAATCAGGTCTGCATGTTGCTTCAACTGCTCATGGCTTGCTAATCCTACAACCATAAGATTGTTAGTAATTAAGACCTCAAAGAAGTCGGACAGAAGACACTTGCTGGGATTGGGGTTTGCAAGATATCTATCTTCCTTTGCAAACCTGACATAAATGCCATAAACCATCTATCTTTGTTTCTATATCTCTTTATCGTATTCCTTCATTATAAAGTCATATATAACTAAAAGTGGATGAATATAAGGTCAGTATGTCAGTTGTATGGGTTAAAGTACTTTTCAGTGCCTACCCTCTCCCCTTCAGATTTTACCCTCACCCTGCTTCTAATTGGTGTAATTGTTAGATCATCATCATAGTCGACAGAAAGAGAAGTATTAGGGTGGTCTGTGAAAGTTCCATCAAGTACTGAAGTAGAGATATCTCTCCCTTCTACAGATCACTATGGCAACAGCACGAGCGTCATATCATCCCATCCTTGTTGCTCTTAAACCTCTATATCCCGTATCTTTGATCTCTGTTTAACCCATTCACATCTCTCTTTCTTTCGCAGTCTCTCCTTGAGATCGATATTACTGCCTGCCTTGCCACTACCGGTTCCTTCATTCCATTGGTCCCTCATCTCGAGTTCTTTATACCTCTGCAAAGGATTCTTTTTT
>JACMZG010000022.1:19604085-19694085 GCA_018340805.1 Microvelia longipes
CAGTGATCTCACCTCTCTTTAATTACTATCACTTCCAAAAATATTTTAATTCAACTTATTTAGATAAATTTCGAATAAATAAACTCTTGAACACCTCTCTTTCGTTTGTAAATTTAAGTCGCTTGACAGCCCAGACCTTCCTGTTGCCATTTTACGGCCAGATTATTGTTGTTTTTTTAGATGCCATAGTGCTATGTATTTAGCGAATTTTCATTATGTCTTACATGCCTGCATGTAGGGGGTCAATTCAGTTTACCGTGGCTTCTCTATTATTTTACTCCCGTGGTTCATTAGTTAGTGTAAGGTAATCCATTAAATGTTCATGGATGTCACATACCATGAAATCCAAGAAATATGAGGTAATCATGGTCCTATACTTTCGAAAATCTTTTTGCGTTCAGTAAGTTGACTCATTAGGGTTCAAATTTACTAAAAAAAGAATTTAGCGTTTTTTGCGCCTTTTACTTGAAACAACAGGTGCTTTGCCCCTCTACGGCTGCAAGCTCTCTAAACCATACGGTAGAAACATAAGTTATTGAAGGTCCTAAACCTAGGTTACTATTTTGCCTAAACCCAGATTAATTTAGGGTTATGGAACTTCTACGAGTACCCAACATTGCTCAGACACTGAACCATTAACTTAACGCCCCTTTCGAAGAAAGCCACGTGTAAAGATTTCTATCCTTCGCAATGCCCGACCTAGATTGAACTCGGGCTGTCCGGGTAGCAGACACGCTACGAGGGTAGCAGACACGCGTGCTAACCGATAAACTACGGAGACTCCTTGGAATGATTGAAATTATTGGCTGATTAAAGTACACTTCGTCGTTTTTTAGCCAATTTTTATCTGAAAATATTTTCAAATATTATAAAAAATTGGGTACGGGGTACCTCGGATTTTTTCCTCATAACCTAGGATTCGCTACACTGGGTACCAGTGTTGGCGCTCCAAGTGTTGGAGGCTCATTCGTTCGCGCGCATCATTTGCGCTCCAATCGTTGGCGCTCCATATCGTTGGAGCTCCATTTAAAGTGGATTTAATGTGATATTTCGCTTTAACCACAAAGCATTTACATTAAAAAATGTTGTGGTATAATTTTTTAAATCATTAGTTAGGTTAGACTAGATCCTAACCCTAAGCATTATGTGCTTCTACGGATTATCCAAGTAGCCGGTCCTGTTGAGCCGGCTTTACAGATTATTCATATGATCGGCTCGACGGATAATCCATAAGTATAATTGCACCTAATTTGTTAAGTCCTTTCCTCTCATTGCTTTTCTCAATTTCACTTCTTGTATTCATCTTTTTATTGCTATATTTCCTATTATTTGTCCGCAAACTGAATACGTAGGACAGTTACTTTATTGGGAAAAACTTAGTATTTAAAATTTATCAGGCAATCTTACCACAGGTTTATTGTTTATTTTGTCTTGTTCTTCATTTGTTTTACTTAGTTGAACTATTAGTTTAATTTTGCTTGTTTCCTACTGCCGTTATCTGGCCGTGTCAGACATCCCCCCCTTTCTCTCTCAGTTGTAAAAATCTTCTCCGTAATAATTCTTTCACGCAACATTAAAGATCCCCCGCCGTTCATCACTCGTCCCTTCATTTTCCCTGGCTTTTTTATTTCTCAATAGGATTATTGATGCTCGTTATCAACCTCTCCGTCTTCTTTCTATGTACATAAAATTATTATTTGAAAAATTTGGAATTGAAATTGTTTTTTCTAAATACAGTGGACCTATAACGAACTTAAAGGTTCAAGTGAAAAATCGTTATATAGAAATTCGTTGTATAGAATTGAAAAATAAATAACTCTGTACTATTTTATGATATTTTAATGGATATATAGGATGAATAATAACCTCCCAGTTGCATATCCAGCAGCTGACAGCGATTTCCATTTGACATTTTAATAAACTCGATTTACAAATATATAAAAAGTTTCCACAAACGAACTGGTCAGACCGAATACCAAATTAAAACGAAACTGATTGGTCAATTCCTTGAAAGTTTGCGGGTCTTGTCTTTATCTTTATTTCTGGAAATTTTGTTCGTTATATAGAAATTGTTTTCGTAAAATAGAAACAGTTTTAAACACAAAATTCAAGGGAACGTAAAAAAATTCGTTACATAGAGACTTTCGTTGTATAGAAGTTCGTTATATGGAAGTCCAACTGTAAATAAAAGACTGTAGTAGAAAATGTAAATAAATAAAATAAAAATAAAGAGACACAATTACCTAAATCAATGAAATATTGTTATATTTTGCAATAAAGAACTTGTTTAAAAAAAGAAAATGAAACTTGTTCGTAAAGTCACATTTTCTCCATAGCGAGTCAATAAAATTCTGTCGCGGAAGTACACAAGGCGACAAGCCAGGCGAGTTTTCTTGGCTTTTTGCGAGTATTAATGTTGCTTAAGATTTTTATATATATTTAATAATATGAGCAGTAGTGTTACAACTTATTTTTTAACTGTTTTGAATATTTTAAAGAAATGCGCATAATTTTGTGTTATACGCGCAGCCATAGGTAATAGGTTAGTATTACTAGAGGGGCCCCTATAGGTTAAATTGTGAATATCGAAAAGTAACCTGACCACCTTCGATATAAATACAATCAAATAATCAGTACAAAATTACAATAATTTATAGAGGAGAATGTTAAAAATACTAATCAAAACACAAAAAATGTGCGGAAAGCCAAAATCAATTGATTTTATAATAACCTTTATCTCACTCATGAAGGCCGTTTCAATGGGTTACACAAGAGCCCCTGAGAGCCCCAAAGATTTTTCAGCTTCTCAATGTATTGAGATAGGCTATGCCCCCTTGTATATATCTCTATAGCACAGCATTATTTGCACTAACTTGAAGCTCCATTTCTAAGCGTTAGCGCATTATGTTGAAAAAAATGTAAAACAAATTAAATAATAGTTGTGATGTTACTGCGTTATTAGTTATATATTATATATTATATATATATATATATATATATATATTATATATATATAATATATTATATATATATATATATTATATATATATATGTATGTATGTATCGAAAGCTGTAGCAAAAATTGGATTAATAAGCAATAAAGCGCACATTCCAATGAAAATTTGTCCGGCTTGTGAACCTCCGCGCCAGAATTATTTGGTTACTAAACGTATCTGTAACATTAGTTTACTAAACCGAACAAAAATTTTAAGAAACCTCCTAAAAAATGAAACTCATCTTCCAAGACTCCTTCACGGGATTTCTTGATCTGTAGGCCAGTACACTTTATCATTTTAAAAGATATGGTCTTGAAACTTTTTGTAGTACTTAAGGTATTCTTCACTCTCTTCCGTACTAATAGACCAAGAGCCCAGGGGTGTTATGTTAATAAAAAGTGTATGGCTGGAACCTGTCTCAATTTTCGTAAATACCTTCCTGAACAAGGATTGCAATTCTGTCGACTCGTTCGGATGGTGTCCCAGGCAGAACCTTTGACCTCTAAAGTGCGTTCTGCCTGGGACACCCATCCGATACCAGTCGGCAGAATTGCAGATCCTTGTTCAGGAAGGTATTTACGAAAAATTGAGACGGTTCAGCCATTACATTATTAACAAAACACCCCTGGGCTCTTGGTCTATAAATTTCTCCGTAATTTTTTTTGTGAACTGAATGTTTTCTATAAAAGGAAAAATGAGTTGTAGAGTTTCAAGTAATGAAATAAAACAAGAGTATTTCCACTAATGATATATATTTGACATTGCCTGATGTATCATCAGTGCCGGCAAGCAGCGAAGAAAAGAGTCAGCAGACAGCAGTTACAGTTTTGTCTACTGGTTTATAACTGCCTGAGCAAAAATTTATAGAAACCTCCTAAAAAATTCAAACTCATCCGCCAAGACTGCCACCCGGGTGGTTTGACAGATACGTCTCGTCTATTATGCTCGTTTGCACATGCGAATTCTCTGTCATAGGATGTGTCTAACAGACAGGTTGACCGATCGTTTCAGAAGTTTTGTTGTATAATCAAGTCTTATAATTATTACCTAATTATATTTGCTCAACATTTATGACTATTGTTGCTTGAATTCATGATTTTAAAATAAGGATTGATGTGATTGTTTCAGGGAGCGAGAAAGAGAAGAGTGGTCCTCTGTTACCTGCCCGCCTCCTCATCCCACTCAGGTAGTTCCATTTATGCATTAATAATTCATTATTTCTTGGAAAGATACACAAGAGCATTTATTTTTTATTTTTATTTCCCTCTTTACCATTTAATGATGTTAGGGTTTATCTAAAGTTTAGGTCTTCCGGCATTGACGGCGTAAAAAGTAAACAAGGAATTATGATGTATGTATTCATCATTAAAACCTTGTCGCGTCATCACCGGAAAACTCATACTTTCTTGACGACTCCGTAAGCCTACACAGTTGCTTTTAAAGACATAACCAAAGGTTAGGTTAACTGGTGATAATTCCTTTAAGGTAAACGATAAATCAATCCAGATGTATAGATTTATTACCATCGAAAGATTTCTACCTTCTTGACAATATCTATTCCGTCCAGGGTATTTATCGCTGTTTATTAAACAAACATTCCATTTTTATAAAGTTTTAACTTAGCACAATGTTATAAATAAGACATTAGCATGAATTTTGCTGTAGCAAAGTCTAGGAGAAATGCTTGGGGCATCTCCCACTCTTGGTTTACCATCTGATGGTTCCCAAGCATCTCTCACTGACAAAAGGGGATGTAAAGTTTTAAACTTGCCCGTCAGTTTTAACTTGAAATCTTTTAAACTCCTAATATCTTAAGATTAGCTTTTCCAAAAATATTGATTTAAAAATTCCTCTCCGTATAATAATCTCTTTTTTACTTGAAGGAAGTAAATCCTAGAAGTACTTTCCAAAAGTTTTAAAGCCAAGTTTTCTGGATCAAAATAACTCCATATTTTCTCTAAAACTTTGCCATTTAACAAATCTTTCGTTTATATTGTTCCCTATTGATACTTTTATTTTAAAATTTTCATCTTGTTTCTTTTCAAACTTCGCTCTGTTCCTTATTCTCGCTTAATATTGTTTTTCTTTAATTTTGTTAGTTATTGAACTTCGTCTTTTTGTGAAACATGCATAGTGAATGTGTAAAACATTTCTCACCATATGAAGATATGTGATTTTAGAAATGTTTGTGGGGTCATTTTTGTGGGTTAATGACGTCACACATATTTAATAAACAATAGGGTTCGGGACATTAACAAGGTTGATTTTTTTACCAAGTTTTATTTCGATCCAAAAAAGCGTTCGAAAGATATCTTGTTCCATAGAAACGTCTATTCTTGATCAGAGAGACCTCCCTTCCAAAAATTCTACCTCCATGACCCAAATCTCACAAGCTCATTTCTCCTTTGAAAATTCGCTAAAAGTATTTGTGTTTGAAAAAATTCCTTGCGTTCACTTCATTTGTTAGAATACTCATAGAATTCTAATCGATATTAGTAAAAAGCCCCTTTAAGAATTTTTACTTGTATCGTTTAGGCTTCTATTAGATTTTTACCAATTGATTGGGAAAATCGTTTTAACCAATTTACCAATTTTAACGTTATTTTTACTTTTCCTCACCTCCAGTAGGAGGTGTGGAAATGCATCAAGAGCTACAAAGGAGCTCAATCCGATCGCATTATTTTCCGCGTTTATGATTTTTCGAATTTTTTGGTGTCATTATGCGGGTTGATGACGTAAAAAGTCCAGAATAGCACAACTACAGCGATAGACTGATTTTTGTGCGAAGTTTCAACTTTCTAGCATAAATCCACTTGGAGCTATGATGATAATAGACACATACATACAAAAACTATGTAAAAATCACACAGGAGGTCTTAAAACACCTGAGACTGATGATTCAGGTGAAATCTCAATTTCAAAGTTTTGTGGCTACTCAATAATTCTTGTATATACCTAAGGTATAAATGAGAAAACGTAAAAGAAAGTCCATGCTTCCTTTTTATCTTTGTGTGATATTTTGAAAACTTTTCAATTTGTTTTCCACATTGGTAGATTTTAAGTGGTGAGAGGGGAGAAGAAGGCTTGAATCGAGGGTCGGCACCACATAAATTATTCTATGTGAAACCTTTGAAACTAGACTTTCTTTGGTTTCTTCTACCTAACCAACCCTTTGTAGGCTTGTGTTGAACCCTGTCCTAACCTGGTGTGTATCTAACATCAGGTTCAACTAGAAGTACCTATTTGAACCTTGCAAGGGTATATCTAAAAATATGTTAAAGTACCTGCAGATATCCATCTGGTTTTTGTCAGTTACTTTTTAGCATTTTTTTAACTTGTTTAGACTTTTATTCCTGGTCCTTTACTAATTTAATTATTTTAGTGGTGGTTTAGTTCTAAAAATTACTTAGGATCTTGAATAAAGGGGATGAGGCAATAAAAAGAACTTGAACTGACCCATGCACGTCGTAAGACAAATAAGTCCAAAGAAGAAAAGTATATGTATTGGCGTTTAGAAGAGAATAATATTGAACTTTACTGTGGACTTAAACCTAACTACGCTGTGGTTTGGCAAAATGTATGTCTATTTGTGTGTGTTTGTTCCCAGAGTATTTATGGTAGAGAGTTAAAACTTAGCATGAAAACAATTATTAAGTTTATTTGTTCTTTCCAGAAACAAAATTATGACGTCATTGATTGGCAATAATGACTCGGTCTAAATTAAAAAAAAATCATAAAATGTTTTTGGCACTTGTAAAATAAGACAGTTTATTTTTTCCGACTTTTGATAGAATGTTCCGAAATTCACCGTACCCGATCTTTTCTTTAATGTTTGCCTAAATAATATTGAATTTATGTCATGGGGATTAAAATAACTTACTGATACGATCTGATAGATCAGGGCTGGTAGATCCTATGAATACATGTGTAATGACTTAGATTTTCACGTATTCTGTTTTCTTTATGTTTCAGGAGTCTCCAGTCACTAATACCTCTAATAATAATAATAACAACAAGAGGTATCTCCAATGTCCTGCCATCTTTAAAATGGCACATCTTAAGAAATTCCTCAGACAGAAGTACAACTTACCCCCCACTGCCAATGTAAGTCGTCTTATTTATTAGTAAATTGATTCATTCCAGAACCCGATCAACAAGCCGATCGTAAAACAATTGTAAACACTTGCTCGTGTGTATAATATTTTATTATTTTAAGTTCTTCTACTCTATCCTCCTTCATATTAATCTAAGTCTGTTCCTAAAAAATCAATTTTTTGAACAACTAAATGTCTTATAACCTATGGAAAAACATTAATATTGAATAGGGGTATCAACTAATATGGAAGACTATGGCCTAGAGCAGTTTGTCTGATAATGAAACAGCTATGGTAAGGGGGGTTACACGAATGTGTCTAACCAAGCATGATATGAGCTTTATCAAGGGATAAACACTTACATACACGCTGCACTCAACATTCCATTTCCCTCTTTATAAAATAGATTAAAGGTGTGCTGCCACTAAAAAAATGTCTTGATATAAAATCGTAATACTTACGGTCGATTATAATTAGTATTAAAAACAGATGATGTTTCCGTAAAATCATCGATATTTACAAGATAAAAATCGCTAAAACTTGGTATACAACATTTTGAAACCTGAAGATTGGTTTAAAACAGTCAACTTTTTAGAGTAAATAAAAGTTTTGAGTAAATTATTCATATTTTGCAAAAACTCAGTAGTATCAAATGATGTAAATAAAAATTATTTCTAAGCATGATATGAAAAAAATCTGGCGCGCTTGGTAGATTCGTATTGTCGAAGGCCCAAACATATCTAAAATAAGATATTGTAAATGAAGACCGATTCTGTTCTTCAATGTTTATTGTACAACATAATGAATTCTTTGTTATTTTTGGCGGAAGCAATCCGCCAGGAACGCCCGGATTTGTGGAAGAACAAAAATTGGCTATTGCACCACGATAACGCCCCTGCTCACACATCGTTGCTTGTGCCCGACTTTTTGGCCAAAAACAACACACTAATGATGCCGCGCCACCGTGTACCTCAGATCTGGCCCCCTGTGACCTTTTCTTGTTCCCTAAACTGAAGAGAACCATAAAAGGACGACGTTACGCTACGCTTGACGAGTAAAAGACGGCATCGATGTATAGAATATATTATATTATATATATATATAATATTATATATATATATATATATATATATATATATATATATAATATTATTTATATTTATATTTATTATATTATTTATTTTTGGAGTTCGAGAACGAACGAACCTATTATTAAAAACCGGGTTGTTGTATCGTCATTGATCCTGTATGCTGAGTAAGCAAGATATTAAAAAAATCGCTAAAATTCAATGTTAACATTTGTCGACGGGAAAATTCTTTATTTGGGTGTTTTGGGTTGCTGTAGTAAATAACCGGAAAAATAGGTGAACGATATAGGTAAACAACAAATGTGGAGTTAGGTGTCGTTTTCAATATTTTTGGGGCTCTGAGTAGAACGAAATTAGTCCGGTGTTTATCCGAGTACTCAAAGTACTTGAACCCTAGGGCCCCGGTTCGAATCTTGGTTCTGGAGGTAAATTTGTAACGTCAAATTCACCCAATATAACTTTAAAATAATCTGGCGCGTAGGTCTGCTAGCTGGGCAAATTTCTTTTGAAACGCTTGATTTGTTGCGCACCAATACAGTTCTTGCTCAGGTTTTTGTGTATGCTATAGTCGGCAAGTAGTACTTTTAGTTGTTTGTTAAAGTTTATAGACCTTTTAAAGAAATGGGCTAAAACATTTTAAAGATTAGCATAATCTCAGCTTTGTGTATGACTGTCCGAAATGTTGTGCAGAACTATTAAGCAAAGAGAAGCATAGTTTTGATCAACCTCAAGTGTAAAAATGCGAACTTCCTTTAAAAAATGTATGAAAATTGACAGACAAGTAAAAGTACTTCTGTTGCGACTATAAAGCATACACTGAAAACCTGAGCAAGAACTGCATTGGTGCGCTAGAATTTTTGTATAATTTCTTTCACACCCAATCTTAAATTATACAAATCATACATACTGGTAGTTGCTATGAATAAGGAAGTAAAATAGATTTCTTGCATATGTTTCAGGTTGAAATAATCTACAAGCGAGAGTTCCTACCCGACTCTTACTCGCTGATGGATGTTGCTTACATCTACACATGGAAAAGGGTAACTATTAGATACTTTTTTGTCTAATTTTATGATTCAGAATCTAAAGATGAGTTTTGTTCAAATCTATTACACGCAATTAAAGAATGTTTTATAGCTACTTTATATTCATTTTTGGCCATAACAGATTTACGATATTGACCTTCCTGAAAAGTTATACAAACTTATCAGGAAGGTTAATTTCGTATATCCATTATGGGCAACTATGACTCTTAAGTGTCGCGTTAATAATGTCATAACATTAAACTTTATTTCGTAAAAGCAGCTATTTGTTGTATTGAACACAAGTCCATAAGAACATAGCAGCATACTAGCAGCTATTTCTCTTATTAAAGCAGCTATCTTGTAAGTAATGGCTGATGTTTGTATTATTGAATACAATTTCATAAACTGTTTTCTCTTAAATGAGGCTGTTCTCCAAATAGCCTCATTAAATTAATAGCCAAATAGCAGTTACTTGTATTATTAAAAACTATCTTGTTATATGGGCAACAATTTATTTGAATTGCTTAAAAACGTTTATGTTTTGTGATTACTAATCCATGCAATAAGAGAATGCCAAGCGGACACTTTGGTAGAATAGTAGGTTACACTGATAATTGTTATCCTTGTTTCACACAGATATCAAGATGTGAACTCTCGATTCATTCTTAGGTACTCACCTCTTTCATCACTAACATAATTTCTAGATTAGCTGTTCGCTGTATTATTAAATTTATAAAAAGGTGACCTTGTTTCTGTTTGCAGAACGGACCGATGCGATTTTACTACAGAATACCTGATGTTGTGGAAACAAACTCTCACGATTTAAAACCAAATTTGGAGAAACAAGGAGTAAAAGTAAAATCTCCGCCTTCCGTCCCGCCCTCATCTTCTCCTGAAAGTGATTTGGAAAGGAATAAACAAGTGTTGTCTGCTGCTAATATTCCTGTGGAGACGGCGGAGAAAAAACTGCTTCCTCTTCAGGTTGCTCCGTTGGATGGAATGCAAGTAAATGATAAGAACAACCAAGAATCTGTGGATACAAAACCTATTTCTGAACCTACACAGTCACCTGTGCAAAACCATATGTATAATTCTGAAAAGTTAGTAAGCCAAAACACAACTCCGAATGATAAGAAACAAGTACCTGAAAAACCGAAGCCTACTCTATCTCCTAAAGATTCACAGACTACCAAAGTTCCTATTCTAGAAACTACGTCCAATATACTACCAGTTAATAAATCTGAGTCCCCAGTACCTAAAGTGCCGAAACAAGACCAATTACCAGTTGAAGTACTTTTATCATTGAGTACCTGTCGTGTTTCAAAAGATGGTCAACCAAGCAATGAAACTATTAAAGTGGTCAAACCAAAATCTGATGTCAAAGAATTGCCCAGGTTGAATGCTACGCCTAAAGTCAAGCAATGTAATAACGCCAGAATGAGTCTGAATAAAATTGCTAACGAACTTCAACAAAAAGCTGCTGCCAACAGTTTCATTCAGAAAACTACAAAGGAAAATCCTACATCCCCTCCTAAGGCTAATACTGGTGAAAAATTAAGTCCAAACAGTAAATCCTCAAATCCTAAAATTTACAACAGTCCAACAAATAATATAAATGGTCGGCTTAATGGCAATAAGAGAAAACCAACTTCTCTGACAGCTGTTCCGACCAAACAAGGTTTTAATGATGTTAGCGTCATGGATCACAGAATTCAGCAGCTTTACAAATTCCCTGGCACTCCGACTAATAATTCCCCTACGAACGGCGTTACACCAATTGGGCAAAAAACAAGCCGTTTAGCAAGTTGGTTAAATAACAGGTTTCAGAATAAACCTCCGGGAAGTCCAGCTCACCCTGGTTGTGCAAGTCCAGCGCATCCTGGATCAGCTAGTCCAGCTCATACAGGTTCTGTTCCTCCAGCACATTTAGGTTCTGCTAGCCCTGCACGTTTAGGATCAGCAAGTCCTATTCACTTAGGGTCAGCAAGTCCTGCTCATGCTGGTATTGCCAATCTTCCAGGTCATCTGGTATCTAAAACATCTAGTCATTCTACTGTCCCTGTACATCCTAGTAAAAGTTCTTACCCCAGCAGTCCTGTCCTGTCCATTCTTCTCATTCTGGTTATAATGGTACCCCAGTTGTGTCTGGCAAACAAGTGCTTTCTGGAAAGGGAGCCTTTCCTAATAAATCTTCCCACTCAGGAATTTCTGTTGACAAAGGATCTCACCTAGCTCGCAGCGTTGTTTCTTCTAGTCCTGCTAATCCTCGTAATTCATCTCATGTTCCTCATCCTACCTCTTCGCCAAATCTACCAGATGTTACAGCTAAAATCAACGACACAAAGAGTGAAACTCCTTCTATGAAATCATCTCTTCAAAACTCTATTCCAGCGTCGATAAAATCAACCCATCAAAATATTCCGCCCCAAGTTGGATTCTTTAATAAATCGCATACAAACAATATTCCTGCTAAAACAGCTGCTCAAATGACAAAGAAACCATATCCTGAAAAACAAGAAAAAAATAACGATATCCCAATTCTTCTATCCAACGGTATAGGTGTTCAAAAAGACCATGAAAGTAAAAAAGAATCAGTTACCAAGCCCCCGTTACCTAATTCTCCTGTTAAGCAGTCATTAAATGGTTCTGTGAAACCATTGGGTAGTCCTACTCAACCAATTAAATCATCCGTTTCGGAGAAGTCAACAATTAAAATAAGAAAATTAAAACTGGAAAACCATTTAATAATGTCATTAATGTTCCTTCCGTGACCAGTTTTGTGAAAGACCAAGGTTTAGTCATTCCTGAACCTTGCTTGAATGGTTCAGCTAAAGTTCCTACTTCTACTTCATCGTCTTTAAATAAATCCTCCCAGTCTATTAAAGACAATAATCAGGTCAATAGAGAAAATACGAAAGTATCATCGACCCCTATACCTCTGAAAGACGATAAAGAATCTAAACAAGACATGCAAGAGGAAAACAAAGAAGATTCCAGCAAATTAGATGAAGAAGTAAACAGGTTAAAGAGAAAATTAGAAGAAATGAGAAAAATGTCTAATGTAAAGGGTAAAGAGATTGGGGGATGTCAGATTACTCACGAGAATCCGGACCCTGAGGAAGCTAAGAGACGACGAGATCTGACTCCTGTCGTGTCCATCGAGTTGATGAGAGGGTGTAAAAGGCCTGTACCTGGGCTCAAAGCCATTCAGGACACGGATATCGGCAAGCGAAAGGACGAGAAGAAAGACGTCCCCGACAAAAAACTTAAACTCTCCACCAAGAAGGAACTAAAGAAAGAAGACGGCTGTGCTCTGGATCTATCTAGGTGTACGATTCCTCCCAACTCCACTCCTCCCCACCCTTGGTTTAATCCTCTTCTTCATCAGCAGTTCCTTCCTTCTTCTAAATAGCATTCGAATAAGAAACCTTTAATTGAATCCTAAAATTTGGTGACCTTTGTAATAAAATCAATTGGCCCCAAAGATCAACTTCACCTTTTGAAATGCTGAATGGACTATGAAATGGTTACGTGTTTATAAAATCAAATTCTGACTTTGGAATCTGGAATGCTCACGTGATATAATTATGAAATTATGTATGAGGTATTTCTTATCTTCTGAGGATACATAAATAATGAAAATTCTATCCCTATAGAATTTATACCAATAATAATTATAATTATGCTGAGCTGAGCTCTAGCTGTTTTAGGGAAGTATCAAATCTCATTGTTCAAAGTTCCCCACCGATAGAGTATTGTAAAATAAAGTATTTGCACAGTTTTTTTATTGCTTTATAATAATAACTTATGATGTATAATATAGCATACTGTAAAATATGTATTATAAACAAAAAAAAGTTAGAAGGTATATCGAAAAACGAAGTATAAAGTCAAAACTGTCCTTTTGGTGGAAATAGGCTCTGGAGAGCTAGATTGCGACTTATACGGTATGCTGAGTAGGTATTACACCCGGGACTTGTTGGAGTCATAGTGTTCTCTGAATAGAACTCCTGATAAGCTTTACCTATACCTTAGTCCCTTATTATCCCCACTCTTGCAACTCTTTTCTTCTCCTCTTTGCTAACATTTGTTTGCGACCCAATGTATTTTTTCAAGCATATTTTTACATGTTAGCTGAAAAGATAAATTCTTAATTATCTATGTTACAATTTTGAATGTACAAAACTTATTTATTTTAATTAATTATCATTAAATTTTACACAATGATTATTATTTATCTTTTTAGTTTTTTTAAATTAATTCTATTATGTCAAATTTAATTATTTTTATTTACAAATTAATAATTACATCAATAGTTGTTTTTTTGTTATGATTTATATATAATATGAAATTAATCTTTTATGAAAATATCGAAAATCCATGTACAACTGTGAACTCCACTGCCAAACTATTAACTATTTGTGATATAAATAAAATAATCAAGATAATCGAATTGTAAATAAACCGAAATTTTGAAGATTTAAGTTCGAATTATATATTTTAAATTTGTGTTTATTTAGTTTTGTAAATAATTTTTATGACAAAAAATAGCGAACTTATTCGAAGACAAAATCTCGATGAAATGTGAATTATTAGATTGTAAGCTTTTAATAAAATGACTGATCTGTTGTAGACGCTTTATGAATTGTACTTATAAATTAAGAGATTGTTGTATTATATGGTGTAAAGTTATTAATTTACTTATTAATTATTTTAATAAAAATTACCCTTAAGGGTTCTAAGCTACTAGACATTTCAATTGTCGAATTTACATGAGAGTACCTATTTAATCAGAGTACGGAAAACTGGGGACGCAAAAGTGATTGGTCGAATTTGCAACCATTCTCTTATCATTACTTTTAGATAGCGCAATGGATCTTTATGGCGTTATCTAAAAATAATGATTAGATCTTCTTTATATTTTTAAAGAATTGTTGTGAATTCGACCAATCACTTGTACTATAAAGGCCCTATTGGTAGAATAGGGCATATTACTAGAGATTGGTTGAATTTTGAAACATCGATCAATTATCAATCAAAAACATTATTTATTATTGTTATAATAAAATGAACAGTAAAAAAATTACAATAACTTATATAATAGAAAGTTTATAATACAAAATAATGCGTGCGAAAAGCCGACAATGATTTATTTATTATAACCTTAGCTTACTCTTAGAGGAGGTTTTTGTTAGGTTAGAAAGAACTCCTGAGAGCCGAAAAGAGGTGTTTTAAGGCTCTTAATGTATTGAGATAAGAAATAGCACCTCTAGTAATATATCTCTATGATAACGTACACTATGTTTGTTTTTAAAAGTCGTTTTTGATCTTTCTTCTTCGTATTCTTTATCTTTTATTGTTAATTTCTTTATTATTTAATGTACGTTGTATTTAAGTACGATAATGGGTGACGTTTTTAAGGACAAATTAAAGATTGTTTCATTAACTTTACTTGATTTTATAGGTACTCTAGTGACAGTATTAAACAAGGTTATGATCAGTTGAAACCCCACAAAAATCGAGTGTGTAGATAACTATTGGTTTAGTTGAAATATTTCTTCACTTTGAAGAGGTTTGGATTATAATCAACAAATAAAATTCCTTTCCTCTCGAACTGTCAAGTAATTATAACCATGTCAGATACTGTGATTACTTTTAAATCATTAGAAATATTATATTTTCCTATTATGGTTTTTTTTATCCATCGCTGTGGAAATTATTAGGAAACCTCGCAGTTTTATTACGTCCTGTTCTCGTAAATAGTACAGCTCTGGGTATCTAAGAACTTTTAAAGTATTGCAATCGCCACATGGGTGTATTCCAAAAATTACTCCCTCAATTTTCATCCGATGTGTCAAATTTGCTGCTCATTGTATTCGTTTTGCCCATAGCTGATTTTAGCGTGTTTCTTGTCAGCCAAGTTTCAACTAGGGTTTTCTTATCGAAGAATTACACATACACATATTTTTGTTATCAGGAGCCTATATTTATTAATTTGAAACAATTAAAATTGTAATTGTTGGAGAATTTCGAGAGATTTCTCTAGTAAGCAATAGACAGTAACAATTCCCCACCCCTTATAAATATTTCTTCCGAGGTTTGTCCCTCTTTGAGATGATCATGTATTCATAGCAAGAGGTTCAACTAGTTTTAATCATAGAGGAGATATATCCTAGAGGAGGCATGGCCTATCTTATTACATTGAGAGGCTTGAAACATTTTTTTGGGGCTCTGTGTAACCATTGAAACCTCTTTTAAGAGTGAGTTGGGGTTAAAATAAATCAATTGTTTTCGGCTTCCCATGCATTGTTTGAGTTTTTATTTGTATTTTAAACGTTCTACTATATAAGTTATTCTAATTTTGTACTAATTATTTGATTATATTTATGAGTGAAGCTGGTCAGGTTACATTTTCAGTGTTTCAAAATTTAACCAATAGCTCTCTAATATATCTCTATAGTTTTACTAGTGAGAATGAAAATGTGATAACAATTCTTCTGTTTGTCTACGAGACTTCGTTGACAGAAGTACTTGAAATTCTCGCTTTTTGCCTCTAGCCAAGTACTAGTGGTTAGTAAGGCATTCGCAAGTTAATAACTCAATGTTGTGTTTGATAAAACGAGCATCCACTCCTATCGACTAAAGGTTGGACCCACTACGACTTATGCCATCGCGGTTGGACTGCTTTGGGACCAAATGAAGTCACGAGCCTATCATGCTTGGCCAGTTCCATGGCAAATGCCACTGTTAGCTTTAGCTAAAGGCTCATTTCAAACACGTTAAATTTATTCAGCGTTATTTTTAATGACGTGTAACTTGGTATTGCAATAAATTATTATTATTGCACAAATAGAATAAACTATAGGTTTAGTTCTACAAATATTAGATATACACAATTATTTATTTATAGATAATAATGAATAAAGCAATTTATAAATAAATAATTGTGTATCTAATATTTGTAGAACTAAAACCTATAGTTTATTCTATTTGTGCAATAAATGTGGAAGTTCTACAACTTAATAGTGAAACAAAAACTTCATTGATAGAATTATTAACTAATTTTAACTCTGTCTTCATATTTATATTGTGAATTAGTTTAGATAAGTGTATACGATGTAATTTTAGTTGTCCAGTGTCGTAAATTCAAGCAGACCCTCTTGCAAAATTGATCAATTAGATTTTTCGTGCCTCTTGACTTAATGCAGGAATCTAAGTATATAATTATTTTGTGTATTATATAGCTGTAACGTTGTACAAATATACTTTGTTTATACTCTATTCTAACTGTTTTGTTTTTTCCAACCAATCATCGTCTATCAACATGATTAACATCTTGTAACTATTAATAAGCTATACTTATCATCAATTACTAATAATAATCTTATCATCAACTACTAATAATATAAGCAGAAAGAACATAACCTTTGTTTTCATGTATTAGCTTTATTTTCGGATTTTTGATGGTTATTTTGTTAAAGCTAGTTATTTTAGATAGTGGTTGTTATTTTTGATTTCTAGAAATAGGTATTTATGTGTGTATGTGTATATATATGTATAATATGTATGTCTGTACCTCCTGCGGGAGGTACACGAAGTGGGTCGCACCTGCCTAGTTTTATTTAAAGTTAACAAAATATTTTAATAGCAAATATAATAATCTAACAACATAGTCCGTTCTGCGATTCCCGTACCTCCGATAGTATTATTAAGTGTTTATACAATTACCCCTAAGAAGGCAAACTTATTTGTTTATTGCTATTGGCAGAATAGCACAGTGATAAGGGGGTCTGAAAGTGAGACAGCTTCTACTAGATGCCATAACGGTATAGATGCCATAACCCTTACTATAGTCTCCCAAAAGAGAGACTAGATACTCCTCCAGCCCTCTACAACCCCTATTTTAGCATGCACTCTACAAACGGCGGGCATTTTTTAGTGACGCCAAATTAAATCACTTTATTCAATTCAGGCAATTAAAGAAAACATGCAATAGTCAATCATTAGAACTAATTTTAAATTTAATTTACTTAATTTAAGACAAAATAGTGGGAAAATAATTAATATTTACGTTAGATTGTAATTATTTAAAAAAAAAAAAAAAATGACGTCATCAGTGTACAGTTACGGCACCTAGCACCCAAGGACATGGTTGGGAGCTATTGTAATCCTCCCTCCTAAGTATTAGTCTCTTTCTTTCTTTATCAAGAAAAATGTCATGGAACTACAAAAAAATTCTATGTGCTCGTGTAAAAAGTATATTTTTACTTTTCCAGCATTGCACGGTCGAAAGTGGGGTTTTACAGATATGAATAATGAAAGAGTATTGAAGCGGTTTAGAGCTGACACTGCGTTCGATGTGGTTCACAACCTTATGTCGACTTATGCATAATACACAATGCTAAGTAAGGGAGTAAAAGCATTCCTAATAGCTTTATGTTACAGTTCTTTAACGCTGTATTTGTAGACAAACTTATTTTAGAAAGCTTTTCCTCAGCAAATTATTGACTAAAAAGTCTATTGTAAACGTTTTACTATAAATGCCTGCTTTTTGCTTTTCTTCTCCGCTTTCTACTGGGCCTTTTTGAATACAATTATATTAAAGTCTAAAGATAACTGTTTCACGTTCTTATGTTTCAAATTAAACTAATATTAGAGTTAGTCTATAGAACAGATAGATTTTTACGTATTTTATTTACCAAATCAATGAAAAACAGAGTTTTAAACAGTCTGTTCCTCTGACAGGAAGTCAGGGGGGGGGGGGCTTGCTTTTCACAAATAAATGTTGCCCTCTCTGCCGAAGTAGTTTTCAGCTAAAGTCAAGGGACTTTAGCTGAACACACTTATAAAGGTATAAGTGTGTGCAACATTTCCCCCTCTCTGGGGATTGGATTCGTTCTCCATACAAGTTTTGTATATAGAGAACTAACCACTAACAAAACTGGAGAACTAACAAACTACGCCATACGCCGTGGTTTGTTGTACATTCTTATTTTTCGAAAAAAAAAGTAATATTAGAGTCAGTTTAAAGAACATATTTTTTTTGTTTTTTATTTACCAATACAAATTATACATATATTGCAGTTAATAATGACTGTTTTAGGCATAGAGAGATATACTAGAGGGGGCATAGCTTATCTTAATACATTGAGAAGCCTGAAACATATTTTTAGGGCTCTCTGTAACTTCATTGAAACCTACTCTATGTGTAAGTTAAGGTTATAACAAATCAATCGTTGTCGTCTTTTCCCGCATTTAGTTTTTAGTAAAGTCATCTTGCCGTTTAGTTCTTTTTGAAATTGATATTACCAACCTTGCGTTGAAATCCTGTTCCCTCCTCGATGTGATCATATTCTAATACATGCATATGTAACGATAAGGTTTGTTCCCAATGTGCACAATCTTCATCAAGAAATAGTGTATGAATAAAAAATAAACAAGGACATTATAATATTATAAAGTTATAGAGGTAATTTTTTATGTATTTAATGTATCAAGACAGCTGCTATGTATCGACAGTCGCAAAATATATATTTTTTTAACTATCGCAATTTAATGAAAACATTAACGTATTCTACTTGAATTAGTATCAAAAACCAATCAAACATAAGAAAATACAAATTATATACATTCAATCTTTTCAATCAACTCAATTATTCATCGACATATATTAAAAGTGGGACAAATAATTAGTATCGCAGCTGTGCGGATCACCCCGGCTTCACAAAGCGAGTTTTAGGCCTCGAAACCCCAGGGTGAGAGATCTGGCAACACTGCGTCAGATCTTGTTTAAACTTGAGTAATAAGTCTTGATTTAGATATTATTTATGTCGTTCGTTATTAATAATATATTCTCAGTGAAATTTCTCTTTTTCATTACAATTATTTTATTATAGTACTCTTAGTGAGATAATTATGCAGTAAATTTGTGTATAATTGAAATTTCACTTTTTGTAGAGAAAAATTGAAGACATTAGGTTTGTTATGTTGGTAGATGACACTTAAGCCGGGTGGTTGGTGTGATTACAGAGTACAGGCAGGCAGTGGGTCGGACTCCTTCCTCAACGTGGCCTATTCAAAGGCCTTACTATATTTTATTTTATTTATTCATTTTATTTTCGAACTATAAAACAGCTAATGTTATTTGGCGAGTGGTTTTTACTATTTTAAATTTGATAGGGATATAATAATTTGATTTGTTTGCATTCATAGAGATATTATTACCAAAGAGGCCCTACTGGTTGAATTTAGAAACATCGAAAATCTAACCTGAACTCCATTCATTAATATCCAATCAAATCTAATCCAACCGAACAAAACAACACTAACTTATAGAATAGATCGATCATAATACAAAATAAAACACAAGCAATGTGCAAAAAGCCGGCAACGACTGAATTATCATAACCTAAGAATTAGAGGAGGTTTCAATAAGGCTACAAATAGCCTCAAAAAATGTTTCAAGCATAGAGATATTGTTACTAGATAGACCCTGTAGGTTAAATGTTGAAACATCGAAAAAGTAACCTGAAACCCTTTTTTATGAATACAATCAAATAATAAGTACCTAATTACAGTGAATTATATATTACAACGTTAAAAATATAAATCAATACACAAACAGTGTGCTGGAAGCCGAAAGTAATTGATTCATTATAACCTTAACTACTTCCTGAGGAGGTTTTAAAGAGGTTACACAGAGCCTCTGAGATCCCCAAGAAGATGTTTCAGGCCCCCAAGAAGACTATGGTTTCTCAATGTATTGTATGGTTTCAAGCCTCTGAAGGTATTAAGTTAGGGTGTGCTCAAGCCGTAATATATCTCTATAGTTGTTAAACTAATTAGTTTGGTAGGCCGTTGAAGTCTTATACTCGTAACAAACGAACCTGGCCAAATCAGTAGGCCAAAGGTAAAGGGAGGTCTAATTCCTCCCTCTGAGACTAATACTCAGAGGGAGGAATTAGACTATGTTACACAATGATAAGTGGTCTAGAAGTGTAAAAATTTTCATTATGTACCACAACTGTACTTAATCCTACTAGAGTCTTCCTAGAGGGTGACTAGACACTCCCCGCCCCTCTACAACTTCTATCAGAAGGGTATCTTACAAATGTCAGGCATTTTTTCAGTGATGTCACAGTAAATAACTTGATAATACACAGATAATAATTAAAACTTATTTTAAATTATTTTTACATAATTTAAGACGAAATAGTAAAGTAAAAAAATGACGCCACAAATGTACAGTTATGGTGCCAAGCTACTCAAGGAATGATAAGAGTTGTTGTATCCTCCCTCTAAGTCTATAAGTTGTTGTAAAAGTTGTAGTCTCTTTGGTCGAAGGAAATCGTTCCCCCTCCACCTTTTTCCCTCTCTTCATTGGAAATTTTGTCAGCTTTGAAAAATGTCCTCTTCTAGTTTAGCACACAACCAACAGGGAACCAATTATTTCAAGAAATCTAAAATCTGTGCGATTTTATAAAATAAACTATTAACGTTGAACACTAGAATAACCTGGTATAAAGCAACACAATAAATTTTAATGTTAACTTGTTAATTAATAAACTGGCTAAAATTTTAAATAAGTTTCAACAGGAATATACCAGGAAGTAATTTAGCCCCCAGGAATTCATCTTGGTAATGCTTCCAAGGGCATCAAGTTCCCTGTGAGGCTTATATACAATTTTCCCTTATATCTCACCGCCCCCAGGTGACAGCAAGCTGTCCCCAGTATGCTACCAAACCCGACCCTTATACTAGAAGTATTTTCCGGTCCAAAAAATTGCCTCACTTGATCCACTGATATTCCCAAGGGTTTTTACATTCCAATTTTTATTATTCGATCCTCCATTCCTGTACAAATTTTCTTTTAGGAATAATGAAAGATCTTATAAAAAAATCTCTAAAAGAGAATATAAAAGTAGCTCTTTTTTAACGTTTCTAGTATCTCTGTTCTATTTAAAATCGCAATAACACAAAATTAAAATTAAAAAGATAACTCTTTCATAGACATTTGTCTTTAAGCGAAAAAAAATTCTAAAATTTTCTAATTTATTTACATTAACAGTGTAAATAAATTATAAAAATTTCCTCAGTTCCTCAGTGTTAAAAAAATATAAAAATAAACCCAAAACAAAATACCATCACAATAATTTAAATTTTTTACCTTGAAAACAAAACAAAAAAATTCGGGTACCTCGAAATTTTTGCTTATCACATCGGATTTGCTACGCTTATCCTCCCTACTTCGGACTCGCTTCGCTCGTCTTCAGAATATACAATCCGTTAAATTTATACTACAACACTTCTGAGTGTAACTAATGCTGATAATAAGATGAAACTTGGCACTTTTGTTGGTCTTATACATGGCTACAGCCGTGCTAAATATCATAACTGAATTGATCGCAACATATTTCAGCGTTTAATGAATTTTCGAAATTTTTGCTGTCATTATTGTGGCTTAATGATGTCATAAAAAATATTTTCCGAATAGCACAACTGCACTTATACACTGATTTTGTACAAAGTTTCAACTCTATAGCATAAATACACTATGAGGTACGATGATAACAGACACACTCACAGACAGACAACTCTGTGGGGTCTTAAAACACCTGAAACGGATAATTCCGGTGATATCCCGGTTTCGGATTTTTTTACAAACACAATACTCTTCCTAAATACATACGGTATAAATAAGGAAAATTAAATATATTAAGTATATAAATATATTTTCCTCAATCACTACCCGGAACTTTTCTTTATTCACTACCCGGAACTTTCCTTAATCACTACCCGGAACTTTTCTTAATCACTACCCGGAACTTTTCCTAAATTACCGGAACTTTTCCTTAATCACTACTCGGAACTTTTCCTTAATCACTACCCGGAACTTTTCCTAAATCACTACCCGGAACTTTTCCTTAATCACTACCCGGAACTTTTCCTTAATCACTACTCGGAACTTTTCCTTAATCACTACTCGTGATTCAACTGTACTAAATAAAAGTGAAAAAAGGAAAAATGGAAAAAAATCTAAAAATAATGCAATGCAGTTGGTAATTGGTACAAGTGTATTCTTTTGTGTAATATTTAAGTATACTATAAGCTTCATTTTAATTCGGTTAGCATATTTGTTAGTTTGGTTAGTAATCCCCGGTAAACGGCCACCAATTCTGGATTGGTGGACGTTGATAATAAAACAAATGTCTAAGGATGAGCGAAGCGAGTCCAGATACTGCAATATAAATTTGGTGATTTCATATTGTAAAGAAACGTGAAGCGAGGGAGTCCTTAGTCCAAATCGAGTCAGTCCTCAGTCCAAATCGAGTCAGTCCTCAGTCCAAAGCGAGTCAGTCCTCAGTCAAAAGCGAGTCAGTCCTCAGTCCAAATCGAGTCAGTCCTCAGTCAAAAGCGAGTCAGTCCTCAGTCCAAAGCGAGTCAGTCCTCAGTCAAAAGCTAGTCAGTCCTCAGTCTAAAGCGAGTCAGTCCTCAGTCAAAGCGAGTCAGTCCTCAGTCCAAAGCGAGTCAGTCCTCAGTCAAAAGCGAGTCAGTCCTCAGTCAAAAGCGAGTCAGTCCTCAGTCCAAATCGAGTCAGTCCCAGTCAAAGCGAGTCAGTCTCAGTCCAAAGTGTTGAGTATAAGCATTAAAAGTCTGATGAGCCGAGAAGTGTCAAGCTAACTTTAAAACGGATTTTGGTCTTACACTTGGAACCCGTCTTGTTAACCACCTCATTAGCAAATATTTCAAACGAAATTCGCTAAAATGCTACTTTTTGCGTAGCAAGAGAGTAAAAGATTGTTGTTTTAATAATTACTGCAACTCTCATCTTTTACAGCTAAACTTGCTATTTCAGGAAGTTTAGTACTAAGTGTTTGAAAAAGTTTTTTTAAGACTGTGCTGGGGGCTCCTTTATCTTCAAATTAACACTAGAAAGTTTTTTTTCTTTGAAAAGTACTTCAGATAAGTTTTCTTTTACTGAAATTTTGGAGAATTAATGACTTGAAAAAGTTATTTTTACTTTTCCTCATTTGTACCTTAGGTGCATATTGGGAAAGTATTATGTTAGGACTACAAATCCGAAACCAGAATCCAGGAATCCAATTTATTATCCGTTTCAGGTGTTGGATAATAAAGTGAAATTATCCAACCTATTGGACCCAAACCATTATCTCAAGGGATCCAATAGGGATGGTCTTTATTACTTCCCAAGTAGAGGTGTCTACATTAACTAAAATAGTATTAATAATTATAGCAAGCTTAATCTAATTTATTTAATTTAATGAATGAAATGAAATTATTGTATTTAAATAAACTTAAGTAAAAAATTAATGAACTTAAATAAAACTTATGTGTATTCATTTAATTGTAATGTTTATTTTAACTATTTTATGTTTAATCTCTAGGGCTCTTCTCTGCTGCTTCAAGGCCCTGATGTGACCTAAATGTTAGGGCTCCTTGTGGTATGCCGAATGGCATACACTATTTTTTTGAGGTAGCACTCATTAAATAAACTGCGCTATATACTTAATTGAAAAAAAAAAACAAACGTCCAATTAACTCCATATTATCGTCGTCATTGAATTCATCCATAGCTTCACACTTTTACTCAAAAATGTTAAAGCTTTACAAATAAACACACAAAATTGTCAATTAGAACACCTTTTAAAAACGAAAAAAAAATTAGTCTACGAACAAAACAGAAACAAAATGAACGTTTTAAAGAAACCTCATGAAGGTTTTACACAGATTGTTTTTTTGAACACGCTACATTACAGTAATGGCGGCAATATATGAATGGCTTTTTTTTACGTCCTAGGAGTTTTTTTCATATATTTTTTCCATTAATAATTATTTCATTTTTATAAAACGTAAACAAACATTACTCAAATTAGAAAACCAGATTTCTTCAAACAATGCGTTTCACAACAATAGATTCTAGAATACTTAATTCCAAATATATTGCTTAAAACGAGTTGAATATGATAAGCTTTTACTGAATTTACTGATGCCCTCTGTTTCTTTACAACGCCTCCGGACTTATTTAAACAGAATAAGAAGAAAAGGCTTTTGCTAGATTACCTTGTTCAGGGGTTTCAAATTAAGATGGATCGGGTAGCGACGGTTTCTATATTACCGTCTGCCGTCTGCTTTTAATACATCAACTTTACACTCGCCTGTTTCTTACTCCGGCTTGATTAAACAGCTAAAAAGCTTATACGTCAGGAAAATCAGAGCTTCCAGTAGAGAAAATTCAAAATAGAGTTAAAGACGACCGGGAAATGTGATTGAAATTAATAAAATAACTTCGTATATAACTAATTAGTCTGACATAAAAATATTATAAAATTTAACAGTAAAGTAAGTTTGTTACTCTTTCAAGCTCACGTACTTACTTAAATTACTTTTCTGAGCAAACTCGGGCATTGTGGGAAGCCCAAAAAGTAAAAGCACAAAAATTAAATATTAATTATACTAATTGGTCTCTATTTCTGTCTAATCTCTATCTAACGATGTGGTAATTCATTTTTAAATCAAGATTTTTATATATATATATATATATATATATATATATATATATATATATATATATATATTATATATATATATATATATAATTATATATATATATATATATATATATATATATATATATATATAATATATATATATATATATATATATATATATATATATATATATAATATATAATCAAGATTTTATATAATATATATATATATATATATATAAAAAATCCTGATTTAAAAATGAATTACCACATCGTTAGATAGAGATTAGACAGAAATAGAGACCAATTAGTATAATTAATATTTAATTTTTGTGCTTTTACTTTTTGGGGCTTCCCACAATGCCCGAGTTTGCTCAGAAAAGTAATTTAAGTAAGTACGTGAGCTTGAAAGAGTAACAAACTTACTTTACTGTTAAATTTTATAATATTTTTATGTCAGACTAATTAGTTATATACGAAGTTATTTTATTAATTTCAATCACATTTCCCGGTCGTCTTTAACTCTATTTTGAATTTTCTCTACTGGAAGCTCTGATTTTCCTGACGTATAAGCTTTTTAGCTGTTTAATCAAGCCGAGGAGTAAGAAACAGGCGAGTGTAAAGTTGATGTATTAAAAGCAGACGGCAGACGGTAATATAGAAACCGTCGCTACCCGATCCATCTTAATTTGAAACCCCCCTGAACAAGGTAATCTAGCAAAAGCCTTTTCTTCTTATTCTGGTTTAAATAAGTCCGGAGGCGGTTGTAAAGAAACAGAGGGGCATCAGTAAATTCAGTAAAAGCTTATCATATTCAACTCGTTTTAAGCAATATATTTTGGAATTAAGTATTTCTAGAATCTATTGTTGTGAAACGCATTTGTTTGAAGAAATCTGGTTTTTCTAATTTTGAGTAATGTTTGTTTACGTTTTTATAAAAATGAAATAATTATTAATGTCATCTTGGTTGTTAGTTCAAAAATACAATTTTCTACCGTTTATTATTTAACTGATCTGTTTTAAGTAGTATTAGCTATTATACTTATCGTAAAGGACCTGCAGATAGAACATATGGCGACCGAAGATATGCTACGTGAGTATAGTAGGCTAATTAGAGTACGGGCAGGGCAAAGAGCGGCCTTGACCAAACAATTAAAAGCTCTGGAGGAGGAGGAGGAAACTGGGGCTGGAATTGAGATTTTGAGAGGCTCTTTCACGACTATTGCTAGTAGACTTGACACCATACGAGTTTTTGATGATCAAATAATTGACCTTATGGGCCAGTTAGAGAAAACTGAGGATGAGTTGGCTGATGAGTTTATTCATCAGGACGAATATATTAAGAAGGTGAATACACTTAAAAATAGGCTAGAAACTAAGGTAGATCAAACACGATCCAAGGAGGACGGAGGTTCTTTTAAATCTTTGAGAACATCTGATCGTTCAAAGCCTAAACTGCCGCGAGTTGAACTAAGGCAATTTAGTGGCGAATTATTAGACTGGATACCGTTCTGGAGCCTTTTTGAGCGTATCCACAATGATCCTGAGTTAGACGAGGTTGATAAGTTTTATTATTTAGTTCAGTCAACAATAGCTAAGTCGAAAGCACGTCAGCTTGTTGAAAGCTATCCTCCATCGGCTGAAAACTATAACAAAGCTATTAAGGCTCTCAAAAGTAGATTCGGTAGAGAAGATTTATTAATTGAAGTTTATGTACGACAGTTATTAAAACTCGTATTAAGTAATAGCGATAAAGACAAGAAGGTTACCATGGCAACGTTGTTTGACAAGATTGAAACTTATTTACGGGCGTTAGAAACTTTGGGTTTAAAATCAGATGCGTATTCGGCCATGCTTTATCCGTTGGTCGAGTCATGCCTAAACAGCGATGTGCTAGTCGCCTGGCACAGAAGTTATACTGTAGAGATTGGAGAAGAGGACTCCTTAAAAAACCGGTTGGATAAGTTAATTTCTTTTTTAAGGAGAGAGGTGGAGAACGAAGAAAGATTGAGGTTAGCGTCGTCTGGTTTTGAATCATCTTCAGGAAAGTCGTCCAAGAGGGAAGTAAATGGGTCATCATCAGCGCCAGTGGCAACCGCCTCAACGTTATCAGCTCTTACTGATTCACATGTAGTAAAGGTAAAGGATGCTTGTGTTTTTTGTAAATCTAGTCATAAGAGCTCCGATTGCAAAGAAGCGTTAAACCTTTCGATTGAAGCAAGAAGAAAAATAGTGATGTCAGCAGGTCTTTGTTTTGTTTGTTTGACTCATTCACACAGGGTTATTCAGTGTCGTAAGATTATTTCCTGTGACATATGCTCACGCCGTCACTTTGCAGTTATGTGTCCGGGAGAAGAAAATAAGAGGCAAAATAGGTATAGGAAGAAAAAGCATGATAAGAAGGCCGAAAGTTCTATGTCTAATGTTGCTTCAAGGAATGTTGCAAACGTTGGTAGTGTGGCTCAAGGGAGACAAGGATAATTGTAAGGTAAGAGCAATCATCGACACTGGAAGTGAACGGTCTTACATCACAAAGTCTATAGCTGAACGAATGAATTATAAATCGATAGGAGAAGAGAAAATAATTCATGGTTTATTTGGAGGCACCACAAGTGAAATTTCGCATCAGCTTTATGAAGTTCAATTAATAAACTCAGACAGCAGCTATGTTAGCAACATTCAGGTATTGGACCAAGAGACTATATGCTCAGAGATTCTTCCTGTTCCACTTGGTGAGTGGGATAAAGAGCTGGCAAGTCTAGAGATAGAAGTTAAAGATAGAGAGAGAGGTCCAATTGAAGTGTTGATTGGTGCAGATGTTGCAGGTAAGATTTTAACGGGTAAGAAAGCTGACTTAAAATGTGGTTTGACTACGGTTGAGACCTATTTTGGTTGGACACTGTTGGGTAAGGTTAATGAAGAGAAGAGGAAATCAATGGCGTCTATGGTTGTTACATCTTTGGTGTCAGCTGAAAGATCATTGGCTGACCTATGGAGATTGGATGTTCTTGGTATAGCTGATCCAAGTGAAAAGAAGTCCAAGCAAGAAGTTGAAGAAGCAACAAGACATCATTTTTTAGATACTTTAGTACGTCGGAGTGATGGAAGGTATGAAGTAAGTCTACCCTGGGTTGAAGGTCATCCACCATTGCCATCAAATTATAACTTAGCGTGCAAGAGATTGCAACATTTGCGTTCTAAGTTAGAGAAAGATAAGTTAACTGAGGCATATAATGAAGTGTTTGAAGATTGGTTTAAAGACGGCATTATTGAGGAGGTTCCGGTTGAAGAACTCAATAACCCAGCTCACTATTTGCCTCATAGACACGTTGTAAAGATAAATAGTCTTACCACGAAGGTTAGACCAGTATTTGATGCTGGAGCGAGAGAACGAGGATCACCGTCGTTGAATGCTTGTCTTGATACAGGAAGAAATACAATTGAGCTAATACCAAATATACTACATCGGTTTAGGTTAGAAGAAGTAGGAATATCGTCAGATATCGCCAAGGCTTTTCTCCAGATAAGTTTGAACAAGAGAGACCGGGATTCGTTAAGATTCCTTTGGTTCGATAAGGATGAAAACATAATAACTTTTCTGTTTTTATTTTTTGTTTGGTATAGTGGATAGATAGATAGATAGACGTGGGATAGAAAGGATGACTCTTTAATGCTTAGTAAGGAGTGCTACGATATTCCGGATGTAAAGCAAGGTATTATTAGCAAAAGAGTGATTTTATCTGCGGCTCAGAAAATCTTTGATCCTTTGGGATTTTCATGCCCTGTTATGATGATTCCTAAACGTCTTATTCAGAAGTCTTGGTTAAGTCAAAAGAGTTGGGATGAAGAAGTAGACGAAGAAGTGAAAAAAGAGTTTCTGGTCTGGAAGTCTGAACTTCATCATTTAAAAAATTTGCGGGTGCCACGATGGTTCAACAAAGGGCGGGATACGAGGTTTGCTAGTCTTCATTGTTTTTGTGACGCCAGTAGTCAAGCCTATGCGGCTGCTGTTTTTATAAGGTCCGAAACGCAGAATGAAGCTGTAAAATTTAAGTTTAAGAAACTCTCAAATCTAGAAGGTGGGAATGTTTCAAGAGAGCCAGAAATGGATAGGCAATCTACTACTATTAAGGTTAGAACAACCAGATCGGGAAGATCAGTTAAAACACCAGACGTATTTCAGGCCGGTTTATTGCTCTGTTAATTTTGATTTAACTTTGGTATGTTTAATATCGCAGCCTCAATATTTTGAGAGATTTTGGTGTTTATCTCTCAAGGTGGGAATGTGTTGTGAAACGCATTTGTTTGAAGAAATCTGGTTTTTCTAATTTTGAGTAATGTTTGTTTACGTTTTTATAAAAATGAAATAATTATTAATGTCATCTTGGTTGTTAGTTCAAAAATACAAGCTTTCTACCGTTTATTATTTAACTGATCTGTTTTAAGTAGTATTAGCTATTATACTTATCGTAAAGGACCTGCAGATAGAACACTATATTATAAAACTCGTTCTTTAGAGTCGATATAATTAACCTAATAAAGAATACTTTAATTATATAAAACACTAATATAATTTTAAGGTTTTGTGATCCGATTGCCATACTTATTAAAAAACTATAACTAAAAAGAATAATAACTTCAAGTTCTAAAGTTTCAAGTTCCTGATTGACGACTTAAGGTGCATTCACAATACTGCGGTACGATGCGTCCGGGCGTTGCGTGCGGTGACAGCTCAAATTCCAACCTATGTAATCTTATGGGACGTTCTTAAACAGCTTGCAGTAGCGTTGCGGAAAATGGAAATTTCTGCGAACCTACTAAACCCGCACAAATGATCTAGTGATTAGCATTTGATTGATTACAAAACACCTTAAAGGCCTGAAGCGGAAGAAACCTTTCCGTTTTCAAAGTTTTGGAATTTTTCTTACCCCCTCTTCCGATTAAGAGAAGAATACTTTTGTTTTGTTTGGATTTTGATTCTTGCCGTGCTTTAAGTCGTTTTATTTTTATTATTTTAATTTGATTTTAATAAAAGAGTTGTTTTTTATCTAAAAAATGAATATTATCTTGCTATTAAAACACAATACTGTTATTTTATTACTTTTGTTTGTGCTGTGTCTTTTCAAAGTGTTTAATATTTCCTTTTAGTTTTGATTAGTTCAAAGTTGTTTTTTTTATATTTCTATTCTTAAATCAAATTTATTTCTTAATATTCTCGGAGTTCGCCAATTTGAATGGTATAGTTTTATTATCTTGATCCGTTTATTTTATCTTAATGTAATTGTTCTGAAATGTTATACATTATTTCTGTTCTCTTGGTTTTACTGCCTAAATAGTATTTAACAAGTTGATCCCGGAGTTGAAATGTTTATTAAAATACAAGACTATTAATTACATTTTATAACAAGTACATTATATTATAATAAACTTAACAAGATAATACTTTGCCGTGTTGATCGGGTTGATCAGATAAAAAATATTTAAACTTAGACCATATGAAATTTTAAATAAGACAATATAATTTGAAGAAAAAGAAGAACTGTCATTTAGTGTGAAAGTTCCCATTATCATCAGACATGATTAAATAAAAAATATTTAATATAATGAAAAAATTAAAATGAAATCTAAAAAGATACAGCTCGTCCAAAACAACCTTTTCTTCTTCGTCTTTTTAATCTTTGTTAAGAAATAGTTATTTACGTACCAAGGGAGAAAACATAGTCATTACGCCCTAGCGTTTATGTTGGTTCCAAAGGCGTTAGCCGTGGGAACCATAATGTTTAAACCCCGAGGCGAAGCCGAGGGGTTTATAAATTTGGTTCCTGAGGCTTTAGCCGAGGGAACCATGCAATTTAATCCCGAGGCGAAGCCGAGGGAGTTAAATATAGCGGGGTGTAATGACTAATTTCTCCCGTGGTACGTACAAGGTTTTTCCCCTAGAAGGGAGAAAATAAACAGAAAATCAACAAAATAATGGTAATTTTATTATTAATATATTGAAAAACATAACATCAATATGTTTGGAAATGAAATATAAATTAAAAATGGCATTAAATTAGATCTTACAATACTTGCTTCATGTGAAAGATCATTTTACGTTGAAACATTATCATCCGAAAGAAACAAATCGTCAAAGTTTACAATGTTTGAATCGTCTTTCTCAAAATTCATTTTTGTAAAATAATGAAAAAGATACAATATATTTAACGGTACCCGTTATAAACTACAACTGAATATAATATGGATAAATGAATTCACGAAAAGTAATTGTTTTAATTAACTGATAAAAAAAAGTAAACAAATCTAAATTGCAAATAAAAGAGAATAAAACAGCTGTTATTGCTAAGTCATGGAGGTAAACAGAGTAGCCAACTTAATTTTCGTTAAAATCCAGGCAACACTGATACATCTTAAATAACAACAAAACAAATTAATTTTCAATATGGCGGCTCTGAAAGTCTTCAGTATTTAAGACTATTTCTTTGATTATATTTATAAATAAACGTTTTTTTTGTATAACAAGCCGAAAATAACGTGTAGCTACGTATAAAAAATAATTAATTGAAAGAAAAAAATTAAAAATCGCTAAATGAATAATAGTAAATTGATAAAAACAAAGTGTGTTTTGTTGGAATTGAACCATGAGATTTTAGTTGATAGCCGAGTGTGCTATCAAAGGGCTAAATAAGCCGGGAAACATGAAAATCATGTTTCCCTGGAGGAAACATGAACTTTCATGTTTCCCTCCTTTTTAGAATAGGTGTAATGATGTACTTTTCGCTTAAAAAAATAGGGAGAAAAGTTCACTTTTTCTCCCTTCTGGGGGAAAAATAATTTTTTGTTTCCAAAATTCGGAACAAGAGTGCGCTGCGTTTGCGGCTTTTGCGGCCGTATAGCGTGGCAATTGTGGAACCATCATTTTCCGCATCGCAATGACCGCTACGCACGGACAGACGCATCGCTACCGCAGTATTCTAAATGCACCTTCAGTCGTCTGACAGTTAAGAATTACAAGCTCTACTTGAATCGACTGCCCTTTGGCCCATGTCAGAAAGGGCCTATTTTAAACGAGTTTCTAATATCAGAAGTGGGATCTGTAGTCCGAAAGCTCACTGATAAGTACTTCACGTGTGGTTTTGTTTTGAAATTAATCTTTTTTTTTTCGTGCGTTGAAATAAAATATAATTTTATCCTTCGTTTATCGCGAGTGTTTTGCAGCCTAACATAGCATATGCTACTTTGGGGAGTAATATTGGATTGACATAAACCAGATGAGTTCTAATTTTGTTTACTTTATTATTAACTAAATTTATTTTAGATATTTATGACATATTTGTTTGCTCCTTGTTGTGCAAATTCCAAGTTTTAGAACATGGCAAGAATATTTTTGTTGTGAATCATTGAGGTTTTTTTGTTTGTTTTCATAGCCTCCTAATTATGAATGGTATCAAAAGTCTACAGTCTCTTCGCAATTCAAAGTAGGATTGTTGAATCAAGGGCTCATTTCTTCAAAATAAATATTTTACTAATGTTTTGAATGAAATTTACCTTTTATAATATTCAATATACGAGTAATTCGATAGCAAAGTAAAATGACGAATGGCGGAATTATAGTGATGGTGTGTTGAATATAGGGAAATTAGCTAACTAGCTATTAAATGTCGTATTTAGCGATTTATAATGTAAAATTTTACATTTATCATAATGGATAAAAGTATTTTTGTATGTGTGAAACGGTAACTCTGTATGGAATTCCCAAGATATGTTTATATTGGTATCGAATTGGCTCACAAGTAAAGTCGCTCGCTATTGAACAAGCTTATATCATATGTTATACTCTAGTTACCGTCGAAATACAGTTTGAATTAATATAACCTAATTGTTCTTGGAGAAGGTTACAATTGGGTTACACAGAGTCACTGAGAGCCCCATAAAGATGCTTAAGCCATTTAATGTATTGAGATGGGTTATGCCCTCTCTAGTAATCTAGTAATCTTTATGCCTATTAAAGCTATTAGGATTGTAAAATTAACCGCATTAAATTTGGCTCTGTTATTAAGAAAGAGAACGAAGAGGCAATTACAAATAATAGCAAAATATTCGAACTTATTTTTAACTTTTATTTTCTAAATAAAATGTATTATTTAATTTATTTTAATTAATAATTAATAACTTAGAGAGTTTTTAGGAAATTCCGATTTGTGCATCATTTCTATATTGACTGTATAGTAAAGCGCGGGACACAGTGGTCTAACTCCTTGGTTTGAGGTTCTAAAAAAACAGGGCTAGTTGCATCAACTACCGCACCGAGCGCTACTTTTTTTGTTATCAATATTGTTATCAGTTTCAAATCGGGACTTCTATAAAATAGAATGTAAACAAGACAAATTTTTTGAACATTTTTAGTTGTTTAAGATTATTTGTTTAGAAATAAAATAAATTTAGCATTTTTTCCAATAAAAAGAACAAATAAAAAAGCAAATTAATTTCCATTTCTACACGTCATGATATCATGATATCAATTCTAGTTAAAAATAACAGCGTTTATATTTTTATAACATTTTATGAAAATTATAAATTTAAAAATAATTAATAAGAACTAATATTGTTATAAAATCCTTTAAAAAAATGAAGAACTAATTATTTTATACATGCCGTACAAGGTGAACCGACCTGCCTCTAGTGGAGAAACGATGAACTTAAAGCCCATCTAAAACAGTTTTTTCGGGGGAGTTGGACCACTGTGTCCCGCGCCACCCCTACTGTATGAATTTCTGCATCACTTTAAACTAAACAAATACGGTGCAAGAACCGGATAGTATTAAATGCGTATGGAATGCAATGGAATACAATCACCTGTTAAATACGCTGTGTGAACGCAGTAAATTAGTAAGCTCCTTAAATTACGCTGTGTATACGAAATATTTGGTTGATTACGAAAAGAATGTTATTTATGTAATATCTGTTTATTTTATTTACTTTAAACACAAAAAGCATATAATATATCATTTTAATCAGACAAATACTATTTGCATGGTTGAAATGTTTAATAAAATGATAAAGATCTCTAAAAATAACCACAATGAAGTCATGGATTATATCAAATTTTAGCCGCAATATAGACGATTTTTTTTAAACCTAAAAAACATTGTTGTAGGTTTTTTTTCATTCTCTTTGCGAATTTCCAAACAAAAAATGAGCTAACGAGGTTTAAAAGTGTTAGTTACTAGTTGATTCGAGCATATTCACGATTCCACGAAAGTAATGTAGAAGGTAGTAATATTGAAGGTAGTAATGTAGAAGGTAGATGTAATGTAGAAGGTAGTAATGTAGGTAGTAGAAGTACACTCAATTTTTACTGTTTCTTATTTATACAGAAGGTATATAGAAAGTATTGTGTTTGTTAAAAAATGAGAATTATACGGTATTATACGTTTTAGGTGTTTTTAAGACTTCCTGAGTAGTTTTTACAAAGTTTTCTGTCTGTATGAGTGTGTGTCTGTTATCATCGTAGCGCCCAGTGTATTTATGCTAGAGAGTTGAAACTTTGTACAAAAATCAGTCTACCGCTGTAGTTGTGCTTTTCGGAAAATAATTTTTTATGACGTCATTAACTCGAAGTAATGACTCAGCATAAATTTCGAAAAATCATAAAATGCGGAAAAATGATGTGATCGGATTGAGATTTGGCTCGCATGTATAGCCATGTTTAAGACTAACATAAGTGCTAAGATTCATCTTATTATCAGCATTAGTTCAATTTTTTAAATGACTTGTGTACGTTTTATTAAAAAATTGTAAAAAATCGGAAAACAATCCAATTGTGTTAAAATTCGGTACAAGTTTATACATTTATGTAATAAATAAATACATTACGTTTCGTTTTAATACGACAATGCTTGTTGGATCATACAAGTTAAGCAGCATTGTGCATGGTGAGTGCAGTATGGGTGACAGCTGAGAATGAAACAGATGTATTTACTATTTGTGGACGAGCGAAGCGAGTCCAAATATATTCTTCAGTATAAGTTTGTGGCAAATTGCATATTCTAAGGAGGAGCGAAGCGATGTGATGAGGAAAAGTACCGTGGTACCCCGTACCCGTTTTTTTTACTCCTTAATCGGCTTCTATTCTAAGAAAGAAAATATAAAAATGGCGTCAGTCATTATAAAACGAGGGGTTACTTCTCTAATGGCCTACAAAATAGACATGGTGGGTGGGTAAGACAGTGTGTGTGTGTGTATGACGTGTGAATCATATAGGGAAGTTCTTGAGCCCGGGGAAGCAAAGAACTGACGAGGGTAAATAATGAACCTATAGAAACTTGACACCCGTCTCTTGTAGGGTTCAAGTCGAATACAACTAAACTAACGCACCACCTACTACTTATAATAAACATAAACGGGTGCGGTACAACTAGAAAATTAAATAGGTTAACTGCTAACAGGCCCTACGCAGGGTTCTAAAGAATAGGTTAGTTATTTCCACTCAGCATAATACTAGGAAAGGCTAAAAACTATTGCAAACCAAAGTTATTTTTTTTACCTCTCTGAGCGCTAGTTGTTTCTGCACCCCGTCATTGTGTCAACTTGCATTGAGATATTTACTACGTACACACAGCGAAATTTAACAGGTGATCCTATTCCATACGCATTTAATACGATACGATTTTTGCACTGTATTTGGTTTGTTGATCGAGTGAGATTACGCAATAACTGATCCCGCCAAGAATGGCGGCTTTTATAGTAAAGGTTTACTTTTGGTTATATAGATGTTTAAAAAAAAAAATATATTTAATTAAATTGTTATTTCTTTGCATAATAAAAAAGTTACCCTAAAAAATAATATTTTAAAAGATATTTGATTAAAGACGGTAATATTTAAGTGAAATAAAGTAAAATAATAGTTCAACGAGAAGGTTATCCGTTAAATACGATCGCCCCTGAGAGTACATACAGTATCGGGGATCGATCTAAATTCCATCTTTCTAGTTATAGCGTATCGGACTAGATTCTTTCCTCAGGCGTGTGATAATTGTCTTTTCCCCCTGAAATTCTAATTGTTATTTGTTATTTCACAACTTTAAACTTAATATTTCTTTAATTTATTCATATAGTAATCGTAAGTTTAAGTTATATTTAAAGCAATATTAACTTTCAATAGAGTTGAAATTTCATACAAGTATATTTCTGTACGTATAATAAATAAGTATACTAAGTTTAGTCATACAAGTATATTTCTCGTATAATAAATAAGTATACTAAGTACAAGTATATTTCTGTACGTAATAAATAAGTATACTAAGTGTCATACAAGTATATTCTGTACGTATAAATAAGTTACTATAAGTTTTGTCAATATGTCAGATATATTCTTTTGTGTTGAATATAAATGTTAAGCTGCATCAAGCTAGGTCAGTGCCCAGATGGGTTACCGCTAGGAATAAAACTAATGTAAGTTCTATCTGAGGACGAGCGAAGCGATTTTTAAGTTGGGAGGATGAGCTTAGCGAATCCGGTATGTGGTTAGAAAATAGTTTTGAGGTACCCCGTACCCTATTTTTTACATGGGTTAGTATAGGAGTTTCCCTACTTGGTTTATATATTACTTTATTACTTATTACTATACTTACTTATTAGTTACTTTATACTTACTTATTACTTACTATACTTATTTGTTAGTTACTTTACTTACTTATTACTTACTTTATTTACTATTACTATATTATTTTTGTTACTTTAACTTATCTATATTACTAATCTATATCTATTAGTTACTTTTAACTTATTACTATACTCACTTATTACTTACTTTATTTACTTATTACTATACTTATCTATTAGTTACTTTACTTACTTATTAATTAATTTACTTACTTATTACTATACTTACTTTTTACTTACTTACTTTACTTACTTACTTATTACTTTACTTACTTACTTATTGCTTACTTTATGAATATATCTCTACGCTTGACTTACATTAGATAGTCTTTTGACTTCTGGTATGATTTTGTTTAAGAATAATTTTATTAACTTCCTTAGATTTTATTCTTTTAAAACTGCGCTGCCTTATCTTGTTCAAAATTCCCCAAATTGCTCCGTCACTATTTGTTATAGAATCTTGAAACTATATGCTGATGTGACTTTTGGACTATGGAATGATGCGGATGCATTTATCTGAGGACGAGCGGAGTGAATCCGAAGTGGTGTCATAGTATAAATTTATTTATTTAACTTGTATATTCTGAGAACGAGCGAAGCGAGTTCGAAGTAGGGAGGATGAGCGTAGCGAATCCGATTTGATGAGGAAAAGTTCCGAGATGCCCCTTACCCGATTTCTTTATTTAAAATATAAGAATGTAAAACAGACTCATTTAACTCCAATATAATAGCAGTGTTGCCTTCAGGTCTCGACAAAATTACTTTTAGCTCCCAGCCATAGAGATATTATTACTAGAGGCATAGAGATATATACTAGAGGGGGCATAGCCTATCTCAATACATTGAAAGGCCTGAAACATCGTATTGGGGGCTCTGTGTAACCTCATTGAAACCTCCTTCATAAGTGAGTTTAAGGCAATAATTATAATTTTTCGGCTTCCTATACCTTGTTTGTGTTTTGATTTGTATTTTAACGTACTACTATATAAGTTTATTGTAATTTTGTACTGATTATTTGATTACATAATAAAGGTGGTCAGGTTATTTTGTCAGTGTTTCAAAATTCAACCAATAGGGCCTCTCTAGTAATAATATCTCTATGACTAGAGGGGCCTTGTTGGTTAAATTTTGAAACATCGAAAAAGTAACCGGACCACCTTCGCTTATAAATAATCAAATAATCAGTACAAAATTACTATTACTTATATAGTAAAACGTTAAAAACATAAATCAAAACACAAAAACGTGCGGGAAACCGAAATCAATTGATTTATTTTAACTTTAACTCACTTGTTGAAGGGGGTTTTAATGAGGTTACACAGAGCCCCTGGAGCCCCAAAAAGATGTTTCAGGCCCCTTAATGTATTTAGATAGGCTATGCCCCCTTAAGTATGTCCTCTATGGTCAATTATGAATTACATACAATACAATTAAGGAAAGGAAAACTAAAATCAATACGCAACACACCCTTAACTAAAAGTTTTAGTATGTTTACATAAAAATCAATATTAATGTTGGTAGGTATTTGCAAACAAATAAAGTAAGTGAATCGTTTGTAATAGTGCCCTTAATAACGTAAGCATCTTTAAAAAAAAGGGGGATGGCGCGCTAAGTCGATTAGCGAAACAATGAAGTGTTGACGTTATAAGGATAAAAAGAGAAGAATGTACCACAAATCCTAAATAAAAAATAAATAGCATATATGCTTGGTTCAAACTGCGTGCATGCTTGCAATAATTACATCTACTGCACGAGGTAGGATTCGTTTTGCGCCGACTGGTCAACAACGCGACCGTACATCTTAGCTAAAAATAATAGTTTTATAACGCGATTGTATGTTTGCGCTATACATTAGCTACGATGTACAGACGCGTAGACAAACATTTCTAATAGAATCCTACAATCAAAAATTGCCAACTTCGCTAAAATTTAAGAATTTGTGTTTACGCGAATGGCTGTTAAAGCGATTTTTTTTTTATTATGAATATTGTAGCTATAAAACGCTCATTTAAGTAATTACAGAGTAGCACTCTTGTTAAATATCTCCATAAAGAAGTAGCAGAAACGTTCATTCTTGATTTTTCTCGTAAATAAACTATATTTACAAAGTTGGACGTCTACGCTACTGGGTAACGCGAAAGAGTGTTCTATAGCGTCAAATATCAAAAAGTTTTAAAAAGGTCGTCTTCGCGACTGGGCATCTTAGCTACATATTTTTGTAGCTTAGGTGTACAGTCGCGGAGACGACCTTTTGCGTAAATGACCGGTCGCGTTGCTGTACAGTAGCGTTAAACGGGTAGATTCACTGCGCAAATTTAGAGGCAAATTTAACTTATCTCTAATTGAAGATTATAAACATGAGTGAAAAGTAATAAACCGCATTTTACTTGTTAATTTCTTAAAATTTTTATTAGAAATAATTAATTTTGTTCATTTCAATTTTTTATTTGTCCTAAAGTGTTAATTTATGGTAAACTCGTCTAATTCTTGTTACATAACTTGTGTTTCGTGCTTTTGGCTAAAACCTTAGTATAGGGAAGGTAAGTTTGCTCTATTTCTATGTATAGTGAAGTTCCTTATTGCGCCATTTCCTTTTATTAATGATCTTTGCTAAAACAGCGCAGTTCGGCTGAGTGTTAAAACCACGTTAGGAAATAAATAAAGTAATAACACGGAGAAAGCGTGCTCGTATAGTAGGTTACTAGGTTAGGATATAATACGTTATCACAAGCCTGTTATCTACAAGGTAAGATACAGATAATAACTTCAATACACATAACAAAACTTGGTGATTCTGAAAAAAATTTCAAATTTACAAAAAATTAATTATTTATTGAATTTTAAAATTAGTCTGTACAGGTTAGGTAAGAATCCATGAGGAGGCGGGCTGGGCGTAAAGGTAGGCGGCTATGGGCGGTGTCTAGGCGGTAACAAGGAGGGTTAAACCAATCACTTCACTAGAGGGAGTTAACTCTCTTCTGTTAGGGAGTTATGATAGGGTGCAGCACTACACTGCCTCGCACCCGCTTCAATACGGTGCACCTTCTGCTAAACTAATCAATACAATGAAGACTCTACAGTGACTGCAGTCCTAGTCTATGTGGAGTAGGCAACTAAATGTACAAGTTAGTACAGAGTAAAATGGTGCTAAGAACGGTTACTTTACAACTGTGCAGCGACTGCAATACTATGAAAAGTAGTTAATTGTCTTTCTTCAGCGATCACCATAATAGTTATTTATGCACCTAGTGAATAATGACCCCCATTATAACCCTGGTCACTGAAATGATTCCTAAGGCTGAAAGCCGAAGGAATCATGATTTATAAATCCCGAGGCGCAAGCCGAGGGAATTATTTATGTTAATCCCGAGGCTTTAGCTGAGGGATTAATTATAATTAGCTCCCGAGGCTTGCCGAGGAAGATAATTTGACGAGGGTTATAATAGGGCATTATTCACGTGGTGCATACAAAATTTTATCTCCAGGAGGAAAAACTATATATATGAAACAAAAAAAAACTGTATTTGTTTATATATAGAATCAGTGAAACATAATTATACTATTTTATGCAAAATTAACAAAATACATTGTATATAATATATTATACATACAACATAAACCACATACTACTAACAAAACAAATATCATAATAAACAAAAATATATAAATACTAAATAATACGCCTTATCATACTACTTTTTAGATTTATTCGGCAATAAATTGTTTTTAACCGTATTTGCTTCGTCATCTATACAAGACGGTTGAGGATTATCGGGGATGTCGGAACAATTCATCTATGTCGTTACTATAATTTCTTTATCACTTTCATCGTAAACAACCGCACTAAATCCTTTTATGATAAATATAACAGGAATATTACTTGAAAGATAAGTAAAACTTAGAAAAAAAGTAGATATTTATCATCAAAACAGATTTGATAAAGAAATTATTTGTTTATAGACAACTGGGATTTAATGAATCAGTGCTGCCAACAAACTTTGTTTACTCAAAATTCTTTACGTAGATTTTTGAATCTGTAATTTAACTACTCAATAATTAAGTTGGCTAAGTGGATTATAACCCGGCGGGAAATAATAAATTATTATTTCCCGCCGGATTATAATGACGGTCATTATTACATAAAAACAAGCCCCGAAATGTTTTGATTATTACCCTTCTGGAGATAAAAACTGTTACTTGTCTATGCAGCGATTATTGACATTACTTGTCTGGCCTACTAGGTCCAGGCGTGGATACAAGGGGGGGGGGCAAAGAGGGCGACCCCCCCCTCCAAGATCCAAAAAATGGAGGAAAAATTAAAGAAAAAGAAAGTAGCTTAGGCAGCGCCGGTTATTTTTTTTTAATTTAAGAAAAAAAAATCAATTAAAAAGAGCAACATTTTCTTAAGCTTGCTATGATTTGTTATATTCATATTAATTTTAAAAAAATCTGCTATTTTGTAAACTTAGGACTGAAAATATTTAATGACTTAACTCCTACCGCAATGGGGCAACTCAGAAAAGAAATGTTATATACTCACTCCTCACTCCTGTAACAAGGTACGCCAAAACTTAGCTTGATGGTTGATGGTCCCTTAGCTGGAGTTTAGGGAACCCCTAACGTAAATTATTTTGACATGATACCATTTAAGTTGTTTAACTTTAGTGTTTAGTAGGGCTATACGGGGTTGATCGACTCTGCGTGGATTTCACATCTTGCTATGCATGTCGGAAATAAGTTGACCCGTAGCCGCTACGCGGCCGCCCCCTCAGGGATGCTTCAAGCTTAGGGCCTCCTTGTGGCCGCTTCGTGGCCACGTTATTTGTATTTTTGTTGCTTTATTATTATTTTTTGTTATTGGTATTTTACCATGTACCTATTTAGAGAATTATCTCCGCCTTGCTATGCCTCTTCAAGTTCACAAAATCGTTGTTTTGGTATTAATTTTTACATGACACTTTGCCATGTATCTAGCGAATTTTCATCGCTCGATATGGACCCTTTGGGGCCATATAGACGTTTATATACATACAATGAGATTTATATGATGTTGCAAATTATCTTTCACCCACTGCATACAAAAGAAAACTTTAACTTTAATAGCCGATGACGTCATAATTAAGCTTTTTGCCAATAACGCTATTGGTCTATTGTTTTTTCCAAACAATTATGCCTCGTGTGTGCTGGACTTTGGCACCAGAGGTCCGGGGTTCACAGCACGGCCTATATATATATTATATATATATATATTATATATAATATTATATATATATATATATATAATATATATATATATATAATATATATATTATATATATATAATATATAATAATATATATATTATATATTATAAATTAATATAATATATATATATATATATATATATATATATATATATATATGATATAATAATATATATATATATATAATATTTATATATATATATATATAATATATATATATATATATATATATATATATATAATAATATATATATAATATATTATATATATATATATATAATATATATATATATATAGATAGATACATACGCATATTTTTGGACATCCATACCCCCGTTATAACATTGTTTAACATTGGATAACATCCTTTATCCAATTAACCTCATAAGCGTCAATTCCATTATGGAATTTCCATTAATGGAATTAAATAAAACTCTTTTTTGCTGGCTTCACTTGCATCTTTGATACTTTTTTGAATGCTACTATTCAAAAGTAGCATCCCAAGTTATACTAAGCCCTCATTAAAGCACATGCATACCCTCATACGAAATTAATTGAGTTATACTAAGCCCTCAATAGTCGCCCCTCCCAAGAACTTGGGCTGGATCCGCGCCTTGCTAGGTCCGAATACAATAAGCCATGACATATGCTCATTCACTTTATGTCCGAAAGCAATAAGTTATGTCAGATAGGCTCACTAGATCCGAAAGCAATATAAGCCATGTCATGGACTCTTTAGGTCCAAAGCCAAGAGGTCAGACGAGCTACAAGTGTTAATAAAAAACTATTATAATATTATAAAAAATAATTTATTAAACAAAATAACTTGTAAAATATTTACAACTTTTTTTTTAATTTTATATTTAAATTTTTTATATCACAAACAAAACAAAATGATTTGTTAAAATATATTCCTTGTATGTACAACAATTAAACAAAATAAAATTTTTAAATGTAAAAATGTATTCTTCCATTACAGCCTTTTTATCGAATTTTCCAAGAAAAAATTAGCTTATGAGATTGGGGTCATGGAGGCGGGGAGTGGGGGGGTAGATTTTGAATTGGGCACCATTGACTCTGGTGTTATGAAAATATTAAATTAATATTAAATAAATATATTTATATAAAAATATGTTCATACTTTTTTTTATTTTCGTTGTTTATTTTTTGCTGAGGGGCTCAAGGAGGGGCCCCTGAAAGAAATTGCTATGCAAAAGCGATTTCTATAGGGTAAGAGGACGCGACCCGACAGGATCACTTACCGGGGGGGGGGGATGTCAGCCCGATAAAAAATTTAAACTGTTGAATCCTTTCATATGGATTCAAATTGAACATAAAATTGCCGTCTTATAGTAGGGTATGGAGCTTCTACTCACTTTTGTGGACCAGAACCTGCAATAGAGTGTTCGAAAGGCAGGCTAAATTACTCGTCAAAAATTGGATTTGGAAAAAGGCTGAACTCATTTGGGAAAACAATAATAGATGTAGGCAATCAAAAATGACTCTGCCTGTATTGAACAGGAGAAAGTCTAGATGGCTTCTAGATCTTAGAAGGTTCAGTCACAAGCTTATGGTAAGGTTTCTGACCGGACACTGTAGACTGAATAAGACACCTAGTATTAATGAAGGTAGTCGAGAACCCCATATGTCCAATATGCGATGACGACGAGGAAGTAACAGTCTACCATTACTTAGGAGTATGTGAAGGATTAGGAAGGCTTAAGTTTCAACTCTTTGGAGCAGAGGATCTACAAGAGTAGGAACTTGAATCAGGTTGGCAGGACCTTCTCACCTTTATCCATCGTATCAGGAGGTTTCATGAGGATAAGGTAATGGTGGTGTAGTGGTGGGTGAACGATTTCAGGGTTGGTGAAAAGGATTCAAAAGTGAGGTCTACTCACCAGGCTTGGCCTCCCCACCCTTACTACTACTACTATAGTAGGGTATGAAAAAATATTTTGTAAGTTGAAATTGTGCCCAAGCTCTATTCAAACCAAATTATCATAATAAGGCTGTAATGAAAATATTTTGAGCAAGACAATAACAGCTAACCTGTATGGATTAGGTTTCCAGTTCATACCACAAAACAATTCTTAACAACATACATTCTCAATATTAAGGAGGTTTTTAGTTCCTGTTGGAACATTTCAGATTTAAAAACAAACTTAAAATTTTCTTAAAAGAGAACATTTTAAAGCGATATAGAAAATTCATACAGTAGGGGTGGGGGCGGGGGTCACAGTGGTCTAACTCCCTGGTTTTAGGTGGTCCTAAAAAAACAGGGATTAGTTGCATCAACTACCGCACCGAGCGCTAGTTTTCACCTTGTAACGCTTATCACTATTGTTATCAGTTTTAAATCAAGACTTCTATTTATGTTTATAAAAAATTGTAAACAAGACATTTTTATCTTATTCATTAAATTTTTTTCTTTTTTAGTTGTTAATAAGATGTGGTTTTTTGAAATAGGATAACGTGTGTTTACGAAAGTTGTGTTATAATGAGACAACGAAGACGTAAAATTAAATGTATAATTTCCCGGTTGATGTTTGTTTGTTGATGTTTTGTTTACAAATATTTTGATGTATGTCTACAAATCATGGTTATCACGATATCAGATCTACTTAAAATTAACACAGCGTTTATATTTTTATAACATTTTTGAAAATTATATCTTTAAAATAATTAATACAATTTTTTACATTGTTAAAGACCCTTTAAATAATTTTAATCTTGGAATTGAAGAAATAATTATTTTATATATGGGGTACAAGGTGAACCGACCTGCCCCTAGTGGAGAAAGGGTGAACTTAGGACAGGTCCATCTAAACCAGCTTATTCCGGGGGAGTTAGACCACTGTGTCCCGCGCCCCCACCCCTACTGTATGAATTTCTACATCACTTTAGAACATTTCTTATACTTTTCTAAACACTGATACTGAACTGTAATTTTGTTTCTTGTGCGACTTAAACAACACTTATATATACGACACACGGCTAAAATCAATTGACACCCCGCCAAAAATCTGTGAGGGAAAGAATTCTATTGGTTCAGACCGACCCCGCTCTTTCCCCCTCCACTTTATGCCAACCTCGGTATAAAAAAAATACCTTTTTCGTAAATAAAATCATAAAAAGGCAACACTGGTTGTAAATATTTGAAACCTCGCGTCGCTTTATTTCCCTCATTGTGCATATTTATTTGTTCGAGTTCGTTTCGTTGCATTCAATCTGTTTAATTCATCCAATTATTGCAGAGTTGTAATATGATCTGGTGCCTATATTTGACGCATGGACATTGATGTTATTCTTCAAGCATTTCTTGCTATTAGAGTACAGCGCAGGGTCTGGGGTCTGTCAACCAAAAGACAGCATTTTTTTCGAAAATGCCAATGTCTTTCAATAGATGACAGTCTTGACTTTTTTAAGTCATGAATGCATATTGTGTCATATTATTTTATAATATGAAACAATACGCATTCAATTATACAAACATGACACAAAAAAGCAGTTTATTTTGGAAAAAAAAGTAATTATAGCTGACGATTTATTAAAATCGTCAAATTTTTATCATAGAACTATTATGATCCATTGCATTACGTAATCAAAAACTTTAACTCCACTTAATTCATACTTCCCGATCAAATTTAATGCAACACTTAGGTAAATTTATGAGATACAACGATATTCCTACTTAAAAAGTAAATAAATAAATTTTAAAAAAAAAAAATACGATATGAAATAAAAACAAATCATAAAATTCAAAACATAACCTGACTTTCAGTGTTGCCAGAGTAGGGAATTTTTTTTGTTACTATAAAGAAGGGATTTTTTATTTAAAATGAGGGTTGAAAGCATTGAGATTTTGGCGGGTGTCAATTGATTTTAGCCGTGTGTCGTACTATAGTATAAAGTAACTGTTATAATTAAATATATTCATTTATTAAAAAAAGGGGATATCATAGTCCTAGACGAGAGAAAATTTCAAATTTGTTATCACAAGTAACTTAGTAGGGGTAGATACCAAATTTATAGCGATAGCTCAACACGAAGCTGAGTTAATCGGGGTGATGTATTTTGAAATGTACCAACCACCCAGTATATTACTTTAAGTGTCGACCTTTGATGGAAATTCGTTTATGATGTAACTAAAACCCACCCTACATTTTATTGTTTGGATCTATCAATTGAATTTTCTCAAGAGGCATTTCATGAAAACAGAAACCAATTATTTTACACCAAGATGTGTTGACTTGTCTTCTAATTTAGATGGCTCGATTCACCACCACCAGATTGAGTTTGTCTTGTTTTAACTCGACCACAACTGTCAATGAAACGTTCTGATTCAGTGTCACAATACCCAGCTATGCACGACTTCTGGAAAAAATCAAAACGTACCAAATTATGTTAATAACAGATACATGGGCAATATTGCAAACTATTTTATGGCAAGGTGTACAGAGTTTATAATCATCAAGAGTCTCACATCTTGATTAAATCTTTACTATCATTTGATGATACCGTGTTATGCAAAACATGAATATAGTTGACACAATATAAATGTGCGAGAGACACCTAGGAAATGTAACAAGCAAAAAGCAATTCTAATGATATATGTTTTGCTTGCCATGCATGATGGCGGTAAGAGAGCATCCGCTCGTCTCTGGTAAATACTTCACATTACATTTTTCGGAATTAATTGAAGGCCAGAGTGAGTTCAGGCTCTGTCGGTGCCCTGATAAGTTAGACGAAACGAAGCAGAGTGGGACATGACGTTATGTCGCGCCATTAATGATGACGGATGTCGAATGATGGAACAGTTTCCAGATGTAGCATTGCTTTTTGCTTGTTATATTTCCTAGGTGTCTCTCGCACAATTATTTTGTGTCAATTCTTTACTATTTTGGACTTTCCTTTTCTGTTTTTACATGTTTATATATACCTTTTTTAGGATAACTATAAAAACATATAACAAAAATCGGGGACGGAGTACCTCGGACCTTTTCCTTACAATATCAGATTCGCTACGTTCATCCTTACCACTTTAGACTCGCTTCGCTCGTCATCAGGGGCTGGAAAACACCTATTTTTTTTATTGCAGTACGTCTTCGCTTGTCCTCTGATGGTAAAAAAAATTAGTTTTATACCCAGCCACTGACCATACTCGGTGGTCCTCAACATTAGTGATCCAACATAAACCGTAACACGAGCCATATTGACATGAAACTTAGTATACCTTTTGACACATAAAGGAATACACTTGTATAAAATTTCAAATTGGGTCCTATTTCAAATTTTAACGACTTTTCAAAGGATTTATACATGTTGTTCAATAAAAATTAAACTACCGCATACCGCAGATAATGAGATAAAACTTAATACATTATTTGTTCTTCTTCTTACATCTTGTATATATATATACAAGATATATATACATCATGTATATATACATCTTGTTCTTCTCTGACTGACTATATGTATTTTAACATTTCTAATTGATCCGAAACATTTTTATGCGTTTTATAAATTTTCGAAATCTTTGCCGAGTCACTAATAATGACGTCATAAGAAGTGTTATTTGAATAGCACAACTATACCTAAAGATTGATTTCATATATGAAGATCAATCTTGGTATACCAAATTTTGACTCTCATAAACACACTAGGAGCTACGGTGATAACAGACGCACACATACATAGTCACACAAATATAAGACAGACAACTTGGTAACAATTAAGGAGGTCTTGGAAACACCAAAAACGAATAAATCAGATGAAATGCCGGTTTCCATTTTTTTGAAATCAATACTTTTCCTAAACCTGCGGTATAAATGAGGAAAAGTAAAAATGACCATAAGCTGTACTATTCACACCTTTTCTCGGATTTCCTCAAATTTTTCCGTCAATAATATTTTTCGTAGAGGCTTAAATCTTGAATATATGCTGAGCAAATAATGCTTATGAGACTAGCGGTTTCCGATATAGTGCTTACAATCCCACGTTTACTCTTCATTAAAAAATCTAACAATGCATTCTCTAAGCTTAAAAATAGCGTATACCAAATTTGGTGTACTTCCAAACATCATAGTTTGGAAGTTTGGGAAATAAAATAGAATTTTTGCGTTATAAATAGAACTGTGTGAGGTCATAAGGTAAACATTACGTATTATGAAGTAAAAACAAGGTAAGATAACAAACTTGATGATCCAAGGTCAATTTAAAAATGAATACCAATTATATTAGTGAATAAGGGTGGGTATAAGCATGGCCCTCTATAGTTGCTCTAATTTACTACAAATTTGTTATAAGCCATTGGTTCATAAAACATAAATATTTTATTCTTATGTCAATAATAATCTAGTGTAATTGGGTGATTCTATCCCTCTACGGAAACTATAGGCACATATTAGAAATGGTACAACTAATTCCTACATCACAGAATATTATATAAAAATTTTCTATTGTTTACATATAGAAGCTATTATATTAGCTCATATCAAAGAATGGTAGAACCTTATTGGAGTATTTCAATTTGTTATGAACATAGAAATATTATTACAAGAGAGGCCCTATCGGTTGAATTTTGAAACATCAAATAGTAAACTGAACACCCTTGTGTATTATTATAATAAAATAAACATAAAAAACACAGTAAAGTTATATAATACAACCCAAACAAAGCGAGAAAAGGTGACAATGATTGATATGTTATAACCTTAACTTACTCGTAGAGGAGGTTTCAACGAGATTACACAGATATCAGAGCGGGCATAGCCTATATCAATACATTAAGAGGCCTGAAACATCTCTTTAGGGCACTCAGGGGCTCTGTGTAACCTCATTTAAATCTCCTCCAAGAGTGAGTTAAGGTTATAATAAATCAATTGTTTTCGTCTTCCCGCACATTGTTTGTGTTTTGATTTGTATTTTAAACATTCTACTATATAAGTTATCGTAAATTAATTTTATACTGAATATTTAATTTTATTCCTAAGCGAAGCGGTCAGGTTACTTTTTCGATGTTTCAAAATTTAACCTATAGAGCCCTTCTAGTAACCTATGCCAGAGAGCCCCAAATAAATGTTTCATGCCTCTCAATGCATAGAGATATATACTAGAGGGGGCATAGCCTATATCAATACATTGAGAGGCCTTAACATCTTTTTGGGACTCTCAGAGGCTCTGTGTAACCTCATTGCAACCTCCTCCAAGAGTGAATTAAGGTTATAATAAATCATTTTATTTCGGCTTCCTGCACATTTTTTATGATTTGATTTTTATTAATAACGTTCTACTATATAATTTATTGTAATTTTGTACTGATTATTTGATTATATTTAATAAGCGAAGATGTTCAGGTTACTTTTTCGATGTTTCAAAATTTAACCCATAGGGCTCTTCTTGTAATAATATTTCTATGTCTCAATGTAAGATTATAGAGGTATTATTACTAGAGAGGCCCTATAGGTTAAATTTTGAAACATCGAAAAAGTAACCTGAACACCTTCACTATAAATATAATCAAATAATTAGCACAAAATTACAATAACTTATATGGTAAAGCGTTAAAAATACAAATCAAAACTCAAACAATGTGCGGGAAACCGAAATTAATTTATTAATTATAACCTTAAACTCACTATTGAAGGAGGCTTCAATGAGGTTACACACAGCCCCAAAAAGATGTTTCAGGCATCTCAATGTATTTAGATAGACATGACCCCTCTAGTATACATCTCTATGGCTAGATCTAGATCACACTGTCACGAAGTATAAAACAAAAAAAAGAAGCAAACCAACTATTACAAAATAAAATAAATAAACAGCAATGAGAAGCAACTGAAGCAGATATGAAACAAGAGGCCTTCAGTCTTTTAGACATCCTGCGACTCCCAGCGGCTGCTTTGAGGTCACATGGTTATTATCTTCTTACAGTTAGTAGTATTAATAATTTTTTTAGTGTCATACTGCCACGATAATAGCAAATTTCCAAATCAATTAGTCCTCCTATACTGGGTTTTGTTTACATGATTAGGTAAGTAAAACGATAAAATCAAAACTAATATTGGTTTAAGGATTAACCTTCAGACTTACGAAATCTTTAAACGTTATACTAAGCTTGTAACATTTCTGTGTTCTGAGGAGTTGAGAACAATTTGTTCAATCAACTGCTTGTCAGATAATAAAATAATTTTAATTCAGGATCGGCTTGTCTTTTGATTCAACTCAAGCTCACCAGTCGGTAGAGTTATGTCATGATTTTATCACTATTTATTAATTCCACAAGAGATTTTAGATGCGTTACCTCAGGGACTTTATTTGTCAAAGGTCCCTGCCCTACAAAATTTGCAAGGATTTCACTCATATCTGAAGAATAATGAAACCTTCTCACTTACCACGCTACAAGCCCTGCCTTGTAGTGGAACTTGTCTCCTTTCCACCTCCCATTTTACTAACCACAAACCCACTTAAGTCCAACTAACTGTTGGATTATTGGTTGAAAAAGACAAGCCATGTAAAAACCAATATAATAAATAAAACAAAAGATTGTTATAAAATAAATAAACAAGAATAAGGGGATCATTAAAAATATGAAGGTAATTAGCAAACACCCACATATAAAAACCAATCAGCTTAAATAATTATAGCACCTTTAGCTACACTAAACCTGGATAACCTGACAGCATCTATGGAGTCAAAATCTGCTTATACTTGTATTGATTATGAGTGTTATAAGAGAGCAACTCCTTTAAAACTGGTTATTTAAAAAATTAAAGGAAAAGCAATCCATGCATATTTAATTACAAATAAAGCACTCAGTATGGTAGATGTCACTTACTACAAGGGTAATTATGGTGTCGAACATGGATCCTGATGTTTGGACTCTGAGTGGACTCTAAACACACATTAACACTTTATAACAATAACATAGTTATAAAAAAGGCACTCAATATGGAGGACGTCACTTACTTCAAGGGTAATTATGGTGTGGGACAAGGATCCTGATGTTTTGGACTATGAGTGAACTTTAAACACTCATAAACATTTATAAATAAGGCACTCAATGTGGGGACGTCAATGAGGAAGATGCATATTTGCCAAATATTTTTTATTTAAAAGTATACTACATTTAATGAATAATAGCAGTTGCAATTTTTTTTAGTGTTCCAATTATTTTTTAAAATTTACTGTTGTTGTTGTTGCGGCGTGTTGTCATTGCAAAACTGTATCGCACCACAGCGGATTTATTTAGAAACTTTTCGTGGTTATTATTTTTTGTTTAACGTACCATTTATTTTCAACTCCTAGCTGCTTTATTCTATTGTGAAATTGCTTCACAGTTTTTTAGTAAACTCAAGTTCTAGCAGGAAATCACTCTTATCACATGTGATAGCAATAATTTGTGTTATCAATGTATTTCAACTTTTTAATTAATATTTTAACAATATTATAATTATATTATGCTATTTTTAATAATTAAAACGAAATATTATTGGTAATTTTGTTTTAAATTGTTTAGTGCACATAATCACTGATAATAAAATTTATCAGTGATAAATTTTCAAGTGCTTGTTGTCCACCCTACTTTTCGTTTAGTTAATGAAATTATTACATTGAAATAACTGATTAATCCAAATATTTGCTTTATATAATAATGACCCATTTAGATTAGATACACATGCCATTAAATGGTAATAAAAAACTAAATGATTTTGTAATTCGAATGTTATGGTAAGATGAGTTAGTTTCAGAGCTACCGCTAGATGCCAGCACTGACTTCACTCTCACCTTCTGTCTGACTCTCTCGTATACCTTCCGACATTCTATACCTATTATATTCTTTGATTCAGGTTATTATTAAAGTTCTGTATTGTTTATTATTATTATTATAATATTATTAGTATTTATAATTCATCATAGTATTATTTTTTTAATTTGCTTATTTTTTATCTGTTTTATTATTATTAATTTTGCAATTAACCTGTTGTTTCTTTATTTATGCCATTTATATAAAAAAATTAAACAACATATAAATAATTTTAAATGTGTATATTTTATTCGTTTCAATATTTAATAAAAACATTTTAATCTAATAAATTTTCAAAGAGATAAAAAATACAATATTTCTATTCAAAATAACAAGATGTTTGTATAACAACAATAGATGCAATTTCATCAAAACAATATTTACAGATATAATTTTTAAAAACATTTATAAATTGATTCAATCTGTAGTGGAGTAGAATCAACAACTTCAAAAACTTCCATTAAGCTAGATTTTTAAGTTGGCTACCAGCAAGACAGAAAAAGAATTCAAGTGTCAAAAAATAGGGTAAACAAATGTAACCATTGGAAAGTGCCATTACACAATAGCTTGCTATCTCTTATCTGATCAACTGCTAATGCTAACAAGATAGTAAAGAATGACAAAGAATATTATTATGATAAGAAAAATTCTCACAAATATAGTGTTATGTTAAATGTATATAATATGCAAATTTAATACATGCTATAGAAGAGATTAATTAAACATAATACATGCTTTCAGGAAGGTTAAAATGTTACAATGTTAAAATTGTAAGTCCATTGTGACTCATTTTGTACTACTTCAAACCAAATTTTTCTGAAAATATACCTTATATTATAGAGAAAAAACATAGTCTGCCTATCCAGAGTGGAGCCCTTCATATGACTGCGCATGTTCAAACTTTTATAAAATCACACAAATTTCAGTTTTCTTGAAACAAGTGGTTTCCTGTAGGTCCTGTGCAAAACACAAAGAGAACTTTTTTTAAGGTGATAGAATGTTCTAAAAAACGAGTGTTTAATCATCAAAATTGGATGACTACAACTGAAGTTATGGCTCTTTCGAAAAACACCAAAAAATTGTTAAATTATGTAAAAATCAGCAAATTTCTTTGAAAAAATATTGGCTTTTTGTGCATGTTTTGGCCATTTAACAAATATCATAACTTTAGTTGTAGTTCTCCGATTTTGACAAAAAAACAATAGTTTTATAGGAAATTTTATCAGCTTTAAAAAATGTTCTCTTCATGTTTTACACACAACCCACAGGGAGCCACTTATTGCAAGAAAACTAGAATTTGTGCGATTTTTGAATATTTTGAGCAAGTGCATTCATGTGAATGGCTCCACTCTGTATAGGCAGACTATGCTTTTCCTTATACTTAAAGGTATATTTACAGGAAAATTTGGTTTGAAGTAGTAAAAAATGAGACACTTTTTTTTAGGCCTGGCTCTTGTACTATAACTTCCAGTTTTGTTTTATATCATTGTCAATATAGAATTGAAACAAAGTGTAAAAAATCAGGTTCAGTGTACATCTGAACTATTCCTCTCAACAACAGATTCACTTTACTCGTCCTCAGAATATAAAAATGGCCAAATTTATACCACAACACGTCTTGGATTCGCTTCACTCTTCCTACGATAGTAAATACATTAGTTTTATTCCCCGCCATCACTTATGCAGGCATGACTTAGCTCTAGCTTAATGCTGATATACTTGCTAAAAATAATAGATATACTTGCGGTATTGAACCAGAACTTAGTACACTTATTATGATAGAAATACACTTGTAACATATTTCAACTCAATCAGATTACTTATCAACATTTAAAAAAAAAACGCATACAAATTCATGCTGATAATGAAATAAAACTTGACACACATGTTGATTATTTATGACTAAATCTCAAATCAATCAAAACTTTTTTCAGTGTTTTATGAATTTTTGCTGAGTAATTATTTCCAGTTAATGACATCATATATGATTTATCGAATTAATCCGATAAATACTGAGATGTGGAATAAGCTTATAAATAAATAAAGTTTGTCTTTCCACAGATGATTTATCATTATAAAACAAAGCCAGCTTTCAACCTGAACGGTCATCATCAGTGCCGGTGAGATGAGTCTAGATTACTTTTTTAGCCGGTTTCTAAGGCCAAGGCATTTATAAGAATGTATATTCCAGATAATACAACTAGACCTAAAGATACATTTTTGTATCTACTTTTAACTCTCTAGTATAAATAAACTAGGAGCTAAAGACAAACAAATTTGTGAAAACCACACTCAGGAGGTCTTAGAAACAACTGTAACTGATAATTCTGGTTTCTGATTTTTTTGCAAACACAATACTTCTCTTAAAACCCTACGGTATAAATGAGAAAAAGTAAAAAACAAGAGACATAAAATAACGTTCTTCAATAATAGGTAACATAAGCTTTACTTTGGCGTACTTTATTAATACCCTAGTGGACAAAGCTTTCTTTTTTGATAATCAAATATGATTGAGAGCCCAAAATAGTATAATAAATTTACTTGTTGATTCTATTACACTATAATCATATCACTAAATATAACAAATTTACAAAAATTGGTTCAAACAATTAGTGGCAAGAAGTTGTGGGCAAAAGACTTGATTTGCAATGAACATGAAAGAGAAATTCTTCAAATGACATAATAATAAAGATGTATCTGGTATTTTTAGTTTACCCACAACCTGGGGGAGTTAACTGAAACGGAAAAAAGTTTAGATTTGATTATCACAAGCTACTAAAAATTAGCGCTGCAGAGGATCTCATGAATGCTGTGGACAACTCATGAACTAACCCCAATAGCTTATCTAAAATGACCGATTATATTTTTATATTTAAATTTATGTACACCATAGCAACTTTTCGCATTCCCCTAGATCGTTCTGATCCCACACATTACCCTCGGTCATTCTAAACACTGGAATTCCAGTAGGTCATTCTGATCCCATATATTTTCCTCAGCCATTCTAAACAATGGATTCCCCTAGGTTATTCTGAACCTCTAAAAAATCACTTCTCAAAAGAACACCAATTAAAATTAAAATTTGACTCAAAAAAGTTAAATAAAATAAAAACCCAGAAAGTAGAATTTCAACAATTTATAATACATTTATAATTTACAATTTATAATACAAATTAACAACTTTTATAAAAAACCTTTCAATGGAAACAAGAAATGTGTCCAAAACTTATATATATTATATCAAATAAAAACAGGTACACCCTGTATATAGTTATCTATACTATTTTTTTTTTCAAGTAAGTAAAAATATATTTGGACTTAATTTGAGCAATTTGGTAGCAAGGTCATTTGAGGTAAATATATATATATATATTTTTAAAGATAGGTAAAATGTTTTTTAGAGATTGACAGAACAGTGCATTAAAAACTACTTTTCTTTACACATAGAAGTAAAAATTTATAGTTTTTCAATAAAAATATTAGCACGAATATACTAATATAAGAGGAAACAATTAATTAAAGACAGAATTTCAGAACTGAAAATTTATACTTAGACATCAAACTGATTAGTTTTATTATTCGAGTTTTGAATGATTGATTAAAAATGAATTTGCATCCATGGCTATAAACTTAATTATAGATTTAAAGGCCCCAACTACTTTCAGCATATTTTCAAAGGAGAAATTAGGTAATGAGATTAAGGCAATCTTAGAATAATACTATATATAGAAGGAGCACTACTGATAAAACGAAAGGCAGTTCACTGGTGGTCTTAAGTAATGCCGCCACCCTAAAAAGTTGGCAATACTTCCGGTTGCTTAATTATTATGTTCTATTATTAATTAATGATTGATTATTCATAAAATACTAATATAAATATTGGTGCATTACAATATTTTAAGCATTTTAAATTGTTATTTAACGTTATTAATTAAAATTATATTAAAAGTAGTCCTTGTCCACTAAATGTAGATACTTGTATTCCGCCACCCTTTTGCCATCTAAGACCGGTTTTATTAAATTCTCAGCAGGTGTTTTAAGTTATTATATTTGTTTTTTACGATCTTTCTTCATTAATGGGTATTTATGACACATATTTAAAATAATGTTTTGTTGTTAGGGTGGTACCCCTACTTAAGACCACCAGTCAACCGGCATTCGTGTTATCAGTAGAATTTACATTGTGTTTACGGTCATATGCTCCTTCTATATTAGTGTTATTCTAAAAAGGTAATAGAGGGAGGATATTTTGAAAGGAGGTCTCAATGATAAAGAATACATAGTCCTTTGTTGGATCTGCTATTTGTAAGATCTACTGTCATGAGCGTCTGCAAGGGAGGTCAAACGGGTCACTTGACCCCCCGGAAAAAAAAGGAAATGTTAGATTGACCTGCACTGCATATAAGCAAAATTTATTGGTTATTATCCAGGATTTTTTCATAAAAATAACTTAACTTTCAATAAAAAAATAATTTTGCAATATAATTAAACTGGTAATGCCTTGCATCAAAAGAATACATCAAAAGCAGTTAATTAACAGCCGGCTCACTTCCCTGGCTAGAAAGGATAGAAAAATAATTTAATGACTCTAAAAGATAAAATGAAGGCTTGCTTCACTTGCAGTAAACATTAGGGAATCGTTTCCCTAGCATTCGTCAAAAAGACTCGCTTCACTCACAAAATTAAAAAGAGCTTGCTTCGCTCGCAAGGTTGCTATAATTATGTACATCAAAATATGAAAAAAGCCTCACTTTGCTCGCTAAATTGCTAAAATATAATTTTAGATACATTAAAAAGGGCTTGCTTTGCTGGCTAGATTGCTATAGATATATGTGTGAATGACAGAAAAGAGGCTCACATTGCTCACAAGATGGCTAAAGTATATTGTAAGATATGTAAAATGAGCATGCTTCGCTTGCTAGATAGTTGAAATTAAAAATGATGTATAGTAATAGAGGCTTGCTTCGCTAAGTTGATAAAATCCTTATTTAATATGTTTGAAGGAGCTCGCTAAAGGCCTAGCACACTAAATAAAATATTACATAATTTTTGTCAATACATAAACATTTAGTTTAGAAATTCCCACTCCTGTGCTTTGCTGGACTCCTATCTCTGACTTTTGACCCCCCCCCCCGAAAAAATCCTGCGGACACATATGTCTACTATCTTTGTATGGTCTACAACTTTTAGTGAATTTTCATTATGAAAATGAAGCCTAAGAGGTTGTAAGGATGATGGAAGTGGTGGGGGATCGATTCCCTATGACTTCCTGATACCAAATATCAGGAAGTGTGTGTGTGGTATATATATATATATATATATATATATATATATATATATATATATATATATATATATATATACATACAGAACACACACACATATAAAATATAAACATTAAGTTCCTAGATTTCTAGACATTGTTGCATCACAATAACTTTCTTGATTTGATATAATGCTTTTCAGATCGTAATAAAACTCGGTACAAAACTTTCATTTTAAAGAACATATTTTAACATCATTCAATAGAATGTAACCCAAACTGTTCATAAAACATATTTGGAGTCATTAACCTACAATGTTTTTATTTAAATACTATGTATCCAAAGAGAATCAATTAGAACAAAGAAGATTTAAATATTATTCATGATAATAATGTAAGCTAAAACCACAAAGATGATGTATGATTGAGTTTAGCTCAATTCACATTTGTGCTTTAAGGTAGAGACAAAAAATATACTTTCCTCACAAAAAAAGTTTACTAGTTAATTTATGACCATAATACTATTTCAAAGAAACTACACGTAAGATAATAAAATTGTCATTGGTCTTGAATAACTACAGTCTATCGCTTAGTTTAAAAATCTTGACAGGTCAGTTTAGACACCACTGATTCTTAAAAAAAAAATCCCTGCAAGAAGGGAGCGGAAAAAAACTATGTAAACAAATTTGGTTATTTTACCTGTATTTTCTTGGCAATGTTTTTTTTACATTTCTTTTGTGTAGTTTTATTTTAAAATATCATTGTTAAGATTAATTTGAAAGTAGTTTTCAAAACGATGTAATCAAAAGAAGAACCATAAACAAAGTGATCGATTGCCGGGAAGGTTTTTTTCCCTACAGTGGTTATTGTGGTAGGGATTTTTCTCTTTTAAAGTGAGAGGTTGGCAGCGGCTTCTCTGATTGGTCAATCCCCAAAATACTTATGACCTCGGGGATTTTTAAACTAAACGATAGACTGTATTAATGACGACAAGAATTTTTAGTCAATTTTTACTTATGGAGATCTGTCTTCAACCAATTATTACCTCGTTCATATTTTATAATTATCCTAATTAATCCATAAGAAACCACAATAACCAATTTACAACAAAATTTACATACTACATATTTTTTTATAAATAATAATTACGAAATTACTTAAGTTTAAAAATAGGTACTAATAAATAAGTGAGCATATTTGAGTCACTTTATGAGAGAAAGGAAAGTAAAAAACCTGAGGAAAAAATGTAAAGTCATTAAAAAGAGAACACAACTATGCAGTGAAAAGTGAAGTCAAATGACTTTTCTCTCCATTCAGACACAAAAACTCGAACAAACTTATGACTAGAATGATAAATACAATACTCAGCAATTATGGACTGTCCACTCTATTTTTTTAATAATAAAATTATATTCTTTACTTAAAATAACCTATATAATACAATTGTCATTTGATATGACAGATACCAAGGATTATTTATTCAAAAGAAATAACCCACAAATTAGCCTATAATATACAAAATTGTCATTTGATAGGACAGATACCCAGGATTATTCATTCAAAAGAAATAACCCACAAATTAGCCTATATTATACAAGTGTCATTTGATAGGACAGATACTCAGGATTATTAATTCAAAAGAAATAACCCAGAAATTAGACTATATTATACAATGTGTCATTTGATAAGACAGAACCTAGGATTATTCATTCAAAAGAAATAACCCACAAATCAGCCTATATTATACAATGTGCCAATTGATAGGACAGAACCTAGGATCATTCTTTAAATAGACAACAAATTATCCTAGATTTTACAATGTGTCATTTAATAGGACAGATGCCTAGATTCATTCTTTTAGTAGAAATAACTTACATATTATTCTATATTGTACAATGTGTCAATTAATAGGACACGTGTCTAGGTTTATTCTTTTAATAGAAATAACCCACAAATTATTCTATATTGTACAATCAGTCATTTGATAGGACAGATATTCAGGATCATTCTTTCAATATAAACAGATTTTCTTTCTTTATAAAACTTGCAAATATGATGAACTTAAAAGATCTAATTCTATTTTTTACTAAGTTCAAAAACAGCCCACAATGTAAAATATGGATTTTTTTAAAAACATTTTTAGTTCAAATGCAAGAAATAAATGTTGACTTTAAATCTAAATATTTTGTGTTACTTTGATTTTTATTAGTAAAATAGGGTAAAAGGGGGAAAAGACAAGTAACAAGCAAATAGCAGCTTCCTTAATGTGCAATTTTAAAGTTAGAAGAATAAAAAAAGATTAGTGAGATAAAGTCTGTTAGCAATTTTCCTTTATTGATATAGCATATAACTGTAGTTGTAAGTTCTGTTTTTTTACACCATTTGTTTTTGTATTTAATATCGGCAATAAAGTGTTTTTAAATTAAATTGATAGAGGTCTCAAAGTTGAGGTTAATTTATAAAAAAGTCATTTTTAGTCAGATTCAATCACTCATGTCATTTAGGTCACTTTAAGTCATTGATAAGGATCTCGAAGTTGAGCTTAATATATCAAAAGGTCAATATTAGTCAGATTAAGTCTTTGATAGAGATCTTTAACTTGAGATTGATGCATCAAAATCATACTTAAGCAGAACACCTCAAATCTAAGCTTAATTAATCAAAAACATACATTAAGAGAGGTATAAGTGTTTGATGGAGATCTCAAACTAGAGCTTCTGTATTAAACTTTTGTATTATTTATGGAATTTTTATCCGTAAATGTAAGGTGAATTAAAAGCTTTGCTTAAAAAAACTATACTTTAAAATTGATAATGGTAACTACCCTATACTTAACTAAAATCAAGCCGAATTCAATAAACGATTGCCTTACGGACTTAATTAACTCTCTTGATAACTGGCAACATAGTAAAGAAGTTAGTGGGTTGTAGCAAATTTATAAAAGTTATAAGGCAGTAACTATCTAAAGATGTACCAAAAAGTTTTTGTACTTTAAACCTAGAGAACTCATGAAGTCTCTCATACAGTCGAAGGATAGAGCTAGTACTTAAAATGAAAACTAAGTCAATCCACCATAATCAAATTAAAACTCCGTACTTAGCAAACCCAGTGTCTTTTTAAAGTACCAATTAGAGTAAAACTAGAGAGCTAATCTGTCTATACTCAATACTCAATTCATACTCAATTCAATGTGCTGTTACTGAACTTACATCCATTATTTTAACTTTTTCACAATTTTTTTCTCAAATATTTGAAACACAAAATACAATAGCCTGTCATACACAGTAGTGTGGGGTACAGGTAAGTTCGCAAGACTTATTAGATCTTACATCTAGATTATAAGATCTTATTAAAACAATTTCAAAACAAACAGTGAATAATCCTGTTCTCAAAAGTATTTGTTTAGTTGCTGAGTGAGCCAAATGTGAAAGTTAGTTAGTTGGTATCATGCATTGCTGATAGGATTCTTCTTAACTGTCAATCCAACATTGAAAAACTCTGAAACAAACCCCACACAGTGTTAGAGATGCAAGCAAAAACATTCTTAGTCCAAGAGTCAGAATAGGCTCATTTTGTCCTGTTTAAAACCAGTTTTTCTGAAAATATACCTCAAATTATAATGGAAAAAACATAATCAGCCTTTATAGCATTGTGCATGCTCAAAATTTTGAAACATCGTAACATTTTTAGTTTTCTTCAAAGAGACTTATACTTAGAGAGAGTACTTAGACAAAATAACACAGTGATAAGGGATCTGGAAGTGTGACAGTTTCGATAAGGTGCCATAACTGTACTTACTCCTACTAAAGTCTCCCTATAACTGGGTTACACAAAGTGTGTTTAATGGTTTTTAATATTAAAAACCATTATAGCAATATAAGTGAAAAATTAATTAACTTTTCAGTTCATATGCTTGCTCAACTCAATTAACCATAAATCTAGTAATTATTAACCAAGTTTAATAGTTATAATGTGATTCTGTGTTGGTTGTGAGCAAAACTTTAAGAGACCATTTTTTGTTGCTAATTGAATTTATAAAAAGAAGAGTGCTTATTAAATCAAATTTGCAAAAACACTAAAAAATGGTTAATTCTTGCAGAGAAATAAAAAAATATTGTCCTTTTTTATGCATTTTTCAGTGTTTTTACAAAGTTAATAACTTTATGATGAATAAAACTCTTATCTTTTTAGAAATTAGATAAACTACAAAAAAAATTCCCTTCACGATTCACACACAACAACCAGGGAACTTCATATTTAAAGAAAACTAAAAATAGTATGATTTCCTGAGATTTTGAGAATGTGCAATTATAAGAAGCACTTCACTCCAGATAGGGGAGTATGTTTTTTCTTTATCATTGGAGGTATAGTTCCAAAAACATATTTTGTAGCAGAACAAAATGAGTTGTGTTTTCCACATAAGACTCTTGGACTTTAATATATTAGAGTTAGTAATAAGCAACAACAAAGGGCATCGTTAAAAAAAATAAAGCAAAATCAAGCATAAAAAATCAAGAATTAAAGAAGAAGGGGTATAAGGCGGGGAATTATAACACCTTGATGATACAACTTTTAAATAAATTTCTATTTAAAGCAATTAGTAAATTTTCATAAATCAATGTGAACGGGGTGTTTAAAGGAACTAATTACTACAAGATTCATCCCCCTCTATAGAGCATTGTGACCTGTTGATCCAGATATGTGATTCTCGAATAAAACTATAACTTATAATATTGCAAATTCGTTCCCTTTAAATTTCTTTAATTACTCTTTATAATGGTCCTTGCTGTTATGTTGGTAATCCTTATATTAACTTTCTGCTTTTTCACTCATCACTTTAAAAAAATCAATAGATATCTGTCATAAACACTCGTATTCTGTTGTCTTTCGAAGAAGCGGAAACTTCTTTCGTTCAGAAGCTAAACCTTGAGGGTACATTATTAAAATAATAATAACACAAAAATAAGGATAATAATATTTTTGATGCAACATAATTGGGCAAGAGACACACTAGGAAATGTAACAAGTAAATACAATGCTACATCTGGTAACTGTTCCATCATTTGACATTCGTCATCATTAATGGCTCGACATAATGTCAAGTCCCACTCTGTTTCATTACGTCTAACTCATCAGGGCTCCGAATATTTCTGTTGGCAAAAATATTGTTATTACTTTGTCTCATTTATACCGTAGGTATATAAGAAAATGTTTAGTCAAGAGCCAGGCCTAAAAATGTGACTCATTTGTACTACTTCAACCAATTTTTTCTAAAATATACCTTTAATTATGAAGGGAAATCATAGTCTGCCTGTTCAGAGTGGATCCCTTCATATAAATGTGCTCTCTCAAAATATTAGAAAATCGGACAAATTCCAATTTTCTTGTAATAAGTGGTTCCGTGTAGGTCGCGTGCAAACATGAAGAAACTTTTTTAAAGCAGATAATTTCCTATAAAACGATTGTTTTTTTTTTTTGTAAAAATCGGATGACTACAACTAAAGTTATGACGTTTTATAATTGGCTAAACAAATGCACAAAAAGCCAATATTTTTTCAAAGAAATTTGCTGATTTTGCATAATTTAACCATTTTTTGGTGTTTTTGAAAGAGCCATAACTTTGGTTGTAGTCATCCAATTTTGATGATTAAACACTCGTTTTATAGAACATTTTATCACCTTCAAAAAATGATCTCTTCATGTTTTGCACACGACCCACAGGTAACCACTTATTTAAAGAAAACTGAAATTGGTGCGATTTTATAAAATTTTGATCATGCGCAATCATATGAAGGGTTTTACTCTGGATAGGCAGACTATGCTTTTCCTTCATAATAAAAGGTATATTTTATGAAATTCGGTTTAAAGTAGTACAAAATGAGTAACAATTTTTCAGGTCCAGCTCTTGGACTAATTATGTTTGGAAAAAAAAATCTGAGACCCGCATTTCACTGAAATTATCTGTTTCATGTTTTTTTAACACTTCCTGAGTGATTTTCACAAAATTGTCTCTATGTTTCTGTATCATCGTGTAGCTTCCAGCGTATTTATGCTATAGAGATGAAACTTGGTACAAAAATTAATCTTTAGATCTAGGTGATTTTTATATGCTGAGGATGAGAAAAGTGAGTCCAATGACATTTTGCAGTATAGATGTGGTGATTTTTATATGCTGTGGATGTGCAAAGCGAGTCCAAAGACATTTTGCAGTATAGATGTGGTGATTTTTATATGCTGTGGATGTGCAAAGCGAGTCCAAAGACATTTTGCAGTATAGATGTGGTGATTTTTATATGCTGAGGATGAGCAAAGCGAGTCCAAAGACATTTTGCAGTATAGATGTGGTGATTTTTATATGCTGAGGATGAGCAAAGCGAGTCCAAAGTAGGTGGATGAGTGTAGCAAATTTGATGGGCTGAGAAAAAGTTCTGAGGTGCCCCATACCATTTTTTTTATTTTGGAACTATTGCTCCAATTTTTGATTAATTAGTTAAACTAGAGGTCCCTCAAAAGTGTTTTAAGTATACTCTATAAACATTTCCACAGGGAGAACGGAAATAAGACTAAATAAATTTAAAGTGGTTTTTTGTTTAGAAAAACAGGGTTTCGTAGGGGTTAAATATAGGCAAGTGGTAGTTACCGTGGTGTATGCGTGGCATATCACAGCTCTCACACTTGTTGAGCATAGGATGGTTCCTAAGTGTACAGACGTGGCAGACCCAGTGGTTATCTTCATGCCTCCTACTCCCTGTAACAACAAATTCGCTACAAAAGCCAATCCCAAACAAAACAGTTGATCATATTAAATTTGGACAAACAATATAAATACATATGATAACTCATATTCATAAAATATGAAAACTCTTCATTAATGGAATATCAGTTGACCAAGCAGTACTAGATATAGGTAGCACAGTCTTCATGAAGATTTTTAGAATATTGGTGAGGTATATTTTTATTGCTGGACACAAATTCTTTGATCAAAGAAAATACTTGTTCAAATTGGAACTTTTCCCTCCTCTCACAGTTAAGCCAACAATTATGCTATCAGGGTTAAGAGCAACTTTGGGAGGTTTTTAATTCTATAATAATAGTCATTGGAGCTTTTGGACTGTTATAACTTGTAATATCAATTAAATTAATGAGGACTTCAGCCCTTCTCATTAAAATTTATTGAAAATAAATTGACGACAAGTTTTCACCCAGGGATCCTGAGCTTCTTCAGTTTTTAAAAATGAAAAAGTTGGAAAATTAATAAAATTTTGAATGTTTTTTTATGTCACATGTCTAAGTAAATAAATTTAAAATAAAATTACAAAAAAGGGTAAAGGAAAAATTAAGATTTTAAGATAATATTATAATAAATACTGCTAAGATTGTTAATGTCTTGTTTTTGTTCATACTGTCTTTGTCAGCTTTTATATAGAGCATTTCTAAAATTTCCTTTTGTCTGTATGTGGTTCTGTATGAAGTATAAGACAGTTTTCTTTGTCTGGTCAGTGGTCAAGTTTTCATTTGTTCTGATCCGTAAGGTTAGAGTTGTCAAGTATTTGGTTGTTATGTATGTCAAGTCTTTTTTTGCAAAGTTGAGAGGTCTCTCCTGTGTATGCTTGGGGGCAGTCCTTACATGGTATTCTGTATATAACATTGCATCTTTGGGGATTAGTGAGGGTAAAATTAAATTACAAGTCTTTTAATTTTGAAAAATATTTAATGTAGAAATTAATAAGTGTTTTTAGAGCAATTTTGATGTTTTAGTCTTTAAATAAGTTGTGCGGGAGGGACATATTGGTTTGGGAGGTGAGCGACTCCTGCGTCGAAGGGTCCGCACTATATTGTATTCTTCTAGAGACGGGGTTTATCCTCTAAATACTAAGTAAAACACAGCTTAAACTTGTTAGTCCGGCAGCGATATTGTTTACTGGTACATTTGCTTCATTTGTATTCTAGAGAGATGTTACTTGTTTCAAGTTTGGAATTATAATGATCAGGAACGGCAGAAAATCCACCTTTTATACTGTTTTGAAATTGAAGCGCATGCGCAGTAAACATTTCACAACCATTACACCATTGTTACCATTGTTTTGATTTATTATATCAAAACAACATTACAATGTACATATTCTTTTACAATGTTATCCTTTAATGAGTATATTCATACTATATTTAATACAAAATTCAATATAGAAAAATTTTAGTAATATATTTAATACATAATTTAACAAAATATATTTTGTTTTTTTGTATGAAATCTTTGAAAATACAGTATTTTTGGAAAACAAATGAAAGTTGCAATTAAAAAAAAATGCAATTTAAAAAAAAATTATAAAAATAAATATAAAAAAAAATGAAAGGGTTGTTATTTACATGTTAAATACGTATTTTCATTGAATTAGACTATTTTTCATATTAATACTTGTAATAATATTAGTAATAATACTTGTTTGATCAAATTAAAGTCTATTGTTTACAAAATTCAAACAGTATAACGTCAACAAGTCGCAAGCCGATACCGGCGGTGATCTGTAGACAAGTATCGAAATATTTACTTGTTCATATTAAAATTCAAGTTAATTATGGTCAAATAAATGTTATGAAGTTAAATAATAATGTAACAAGCAGAAAACAAGCTTAGGCTCTAAGGTAAGTGGGTAGTCAATTATTTAGAAGAGGTGTCTGCCGCCACACAGTTTTTAATTTGGTATGTAGGGTGTCCTATGTAGGTAACAGAGTGGTAAGTATGTAATTTATTCAGTCGGTCGGTATCATTAGCAGCAATATGTTAGTATTCGGATAAGTGGGTTATGGTAACAAAAGAATAGGTTGGAGACTAGTCTATCAGGGTAATTGTTTTCTCTAAGTACATCTTTAATTTTGATGGTGGCTTCAGCTGTAAATTGTGGATCGCTTAAGGTCAAAACTCTGTGGATAAGGTTTGGCCACAATTTATTTTATACAATTGGGTTGATGGGATAAATACAGAACCGCATACAGACAAAAGGAAATTTTCAGAAATGCTCTATATAAAAGCTGACAAAGACGGCTTGAACAAAAAACAAGACATTAACAATCTTAATTTTTCCTTTACCCTTTAATGTAATTTCATTTTAATATTATTTACTTAATTAGACACGTGACATAAAAAAACATTCAAAATTTTATTAATTTTCAAGCTTTTTCATTTTTGTCATTTTTAAAGAACTGAAGAAGCTCAGGATCCCTGGGCGAAAGCTCTTCGTCAATTATTTTCAATAAGTTTTAATAAAAAGGACTGAAGTCTTCATTAATTTAATTGATATTAAAAAAATAGTCAAAAAATTAATGTCACAACTAAAGGTTCTTGTTTTTATGAGTAGTAAAATCATCCTGAGTCAAATATGTTTTAAAAGTACCACAAAAACATATTATCTATTATTTCTTTTAATCATAATGTGACAGTTTTTAAAACCATCATAACAAAATCAGCTGACAACGTGGGAAAATAGTATTGAAGAACCAATGAGGTTAGCCTGATATGAAATTGTGGGTGTGATTTAACATCTAAGAGTACCTCATTGACTCCCTCCCATTATTTTCCCACTCTGTCAACTGATTTTAACCGTGTGTTATACTATAGAACTCTAATAATAAATATAAATTAATTTATTTGTAGGGTTTGTAGGGGTATTTGTAGGGAGCCAATACAATTCCTGCAAATAATTTTTATCAAACATAGTTGATGTGAAAAATGCATTTTCATTGCCATCAGAGGCTCCTGGTACAAGGCGAAAGGTACTTACTGTGGCGAGAGGGGTTCTGTTTACTTTTCCTCTTGAAGTGCTGGCCAGGATAAACATTCTGATAGAACTCTTCATTAGTTTCACCTAGTGGAACTGTAACACAACCCAAATAATTAATTGATTTCAAAAGTGATAAAAAAAGGAATCACAATCTTAAAAGAGATAGAAAAAGAAATCATAATCTTAAAAGTAATAAAAAAGAAATCACAATCTGAAAGAGATAGAAAAAGAAATCATAATCTTAAAAGTAATAAAAAAGAAATCACAATCTGAAAGAGATAGAAAGAAATCAAAATCTTAAAAGAGATAGAAAAAGAAATCATAATCTTAAAAGAGGTAGAAAGAGAAAATCATAATCTTGAGCAATTATTTAACTGTATGGTTTAACTGTAGAGGAGTGGGAAGGTAGAGCACTAATCTATCTCTTATCCCAGAGATAGATTACTCTTGAATATCGATTAGGGTAACAGATGAGATGAGGTGCTGCTGCCCCAACTAATAGAATGTGACTCATTAAACTGGAATCTATAAGGTTTCCAGGAGATGGACTGAATATGAAGAAGCTAAAAGGGTCTAGTGATAGTTAATCAATCAGTGGTTTTGGGCATTTTACATTATTATTAAATTACAGATAACAACTGTCAAGATTTCAATGTCAGTATCAATTCTCTTCTTCACCAAAATCACAGTCAGTTGATACTTTCTGAACTGGTGCTATGTTCTCCAAGAAACATGGCATTTCCAAAATGCCAGTTGCTATTCTTAAAACCTTTAGGATCAGGTCCCCCATCAGGATCAGGTTCCCATCCTTCTAGAGTAGAGGTTCACAGTGGTCCGTGAGGAGGTTTTACAGGTGGTCATCGGGACATTTTTAGAGTTTTAAAATTATAATACAATACATAATAAATAAAAATAATGAAATTAAAGATAATTATTCAGACTATTATTAAATTCTAAACTTGGGAAACCCTTATAGAATTCTTTAGAAATATGAAGTATTTCATACTTTATATTATGAAATACTTATCCATATTTATTATTATTTCATACTTTATCCATAAATTATTTCTGGAAGACCATTTAGTTTCTTTGATAAAACATAGTTAAATAGGCAGATGTTCCAAAGAAGAGTTTTTTAAAAAAAAATAATGGTATGCATGGATATCACTGGTGGTACCAGAAAGGCTTATAGGTGGTACGCGGAAGAATCTAATACCTTCAGTAAAACAAAGTTATGAAAAACAAAAATTACTAAAACAATAAAAATGATTAGAATTTATATTAGAATTTGAGTTAGTCTCCATAATTGCAATATAATTGATGATGGGGCACTAATGAGACATTGATAAAAATTAATTACTAATTAATTAATAATAGTAATTAATAAATATTAATTACTATAATTAAAATTATAGTAAACTAATTTTTTAGGGAAATTTAAATGTTTATATTTGGAAAGAGAAATATTTTTGGGAAATTTTTTAAATAATTCTTAATTAGTATTAATTTGTGAAAATGTGCAATTAAGATATTTTATTTATATTTCTGTTTTATGTGACAAACTATTGAGAAATTGAATTTTTTTATCCAAAATAAAATGCTGTGTATAAAATGGAATGCCCTTTTGTTTATTTTTCCTTTATGGGCTCTCTACGCCGTACATAGGGGGCTTAGTATATCTTTTGTAAAGGAACATGGCTATTAGACCCAGCACCCTTAATAAGTATCATTTGATACTACTGTGTTTTGCAAAATATGAATAGTTGACACATGTGTCCCTTAATAAGTATTTATCATAACAACATGGTGGTACACTAAATATTGTGTTGAATTGGTTGATGGTACGTGATGACAAAAAGTTTAGGAACCTCTGGACTCTAGACTGGAGTTAAAAGAGACAGTAAAGTGTGAGTGCCTGGCAAATTACAGCTAAAAAACATAGTTACTAATATTCAACAAGTTTCCCACCTTTATCAACATGAATAGTACAACTGAAGTTCAAGTTTCTAAAAAGGAATAAGAGAATATAAACATTCTAATAACTTATCTACCTTCTGCTAAACAATAAGAAAATAAGAGAATACAAACAATCTAATAACTAATCTAACTTTGGTATTCAACATTTAGCTTATCTACCAGACAAACGGGTAAAGATAAAACAATATAAATAATAACCTGAAGAACAGTTTTTTAAGAAGAAATAAGTATAAAACACTCTACTTATCTAACTTCTGCTAATGGTTCAACACTTAGATAATCTTATCAACAACAGATAAGGTAAAAAAACTAAATAGTAAAACTGTAGAATACGTTTCTAAAGATAACTATCTAATAACTGATCTTCCTTCAAGTAAAGAATGACACAAGGTTAAATCAGTTGATAGCTCTGAAAATAGTGTTGAGGAACCAATAAGTTGGCCTGATTTGAAATGAGAGTGTTTAATAAATAAATACTTTATTACCATTAAATTATTAATATAACAATGGCTGGTCACATACAATAAAGACATACAAAAGAAATGTGTAAAACAAGATAATTACAAGAAATTGAAACTGAAGTATTCTTCTAATTCAAAATGGATTGTCTAACAACATCTGTTTCACCTGCTGTTTAAAATCTTTGAAATTAAGGGACTTAATATGTTTTGGCAACTTATTGTAGAGTTTTATGCCCAAGACACTGTGGCCAACTTTGATTTTCAACTATGTTCCAGGTAAGTTAAGTTCTTGTTTTTTCCTAGTATTATATTGATGATGAAATTATAGTTTTGAAATTTGTATAGTTATTTTTGACAAACAGTAAGCATTATAAATATACAATTGATAATAGTCATAATTTCAAGTTTTTAAAAGAGGTTTACAATGTGCTAGAAAAGCAGAGCTAGTCATGATTCTGAAATTTTTTTGAAGTAGAAGCAGAGTTCTAGATTAGTATGTCCACAGTATTATACCATATGCAAGTCTACTCTGAATCATTGACAGGTATACAACTCGTAATATGTTTCCAGGTAAGCATTTTTTAAATTTTCGGATTACGTAGGTGAAACTCGATATTTTACTATGCAACATATCTTTATGAGGAGACCAATTGAGTTTAGTATCAAGCATTATTCCTAGAAGCCTGACAGGTTGAGTATATGGAGATGAATGATTCTTAAGACTAAAAGTTAAATATTGCGTTTTATCAGTTTTAAGATTGAAATGGTTAGCAGAAAACCAGTCATTTATTTTATTTAAACGTAGTTGAGAATTTTTCTAAGATCAGGCTCATTTTTACTTGTATGTAGCAAAGAATTAACGTCTACAAAAGCTATTAAATCTTCTTATAAGTCAGATTCTTGTATGTCATTCTCAAGACACTCTTGAGTGACATGCTCATTACTGAGATATTGGTCCAGGTCATTGACCTCCATGAGGAAGTCAAATGGACCCAAGACCGTCCCCTGTCCGGCTCCGGCTTCCAGTTCAAGTGAACTCGAAGCTTGGCCCTCGTACTCAACATACTGAGGTCTCTTATTATACTGTTACGCATTACCCTCTATTCTGAAAAGCTTAAGTTTACTCTTAAAAATGTTATGGGGAAGGGTATCAAAAGCTTTGCTTAAATCTATACAAGTTAGCTGAGAATGCTTGCCTACTTCAAAACATTTTATGACCCCCTCGACAACTTTAATAACAGCTTGAACTGTAGATCTACCCACTCTGTATCCGTACTGACTATTACTTAAAAGTTTGCTGCTTGCCAGATATTCCACTAATTGATTTTTAATTACTTTTTCCAAAATTTTTGAGAAAATTGGTGTGATAGAAATGGGCCTATAAGACTAACTTTAACATCCAAGACTAACCTCATTGGCTCCCTCGCATTATTTTACCACACTGTCAACTGATTTAGGCTTGTGATGTATTATAATGAGTCAAGATTTACACTATCTTAAAATTAAAAAGGTTGTATTAACCGCAAGTTGAAGAAGCAATCGAAGAATCAACTACCGTTGTATTTATAGCTACAGGGATATTTATATCCAACAGCAAGTATCGACGGTAGCTAATTCTTTGATTTACACTATCTATTAGACTACCTAGAACCAAATCCTAACCCATGATATGAAATATGGTAACAGTAATTTTGCTAAGACATTTGTAATTGAAAATTTTGAATTTTAGTTTGAATATGGCAGTAAAATTATTTTTACTTTTATACAATAGATCAGATTACATCTGACATCACAAGAGAGGTTAATTTCAAAAACCCGTATCTTAAGGTTATAATTTAATAAATTACAATAAGATAAAATTGAGCACCAGTGGAGTCGTTCATTATGGGGTGAAAGAAAAGAGTCTCCACAAAAAAATATTTTATTGGCAAAGAACTTTTAACCTAGCATGAGGCCATCATCAGTGCCTTAGAGTAAAGATGAAATTAATAAATCATGAGACAACTAAAATTAAAAACCACAAATAACTACTTCTTCCTCTTAGATGGTAAAAGCTCGGTGAGCCGTGTAAGACACGTGGGTCTTACACAGCTCACCGAGTTTTTATTTTTTTGTGGAGAGACTCTTTTCTTTCACCCATACATTACATTCATCTTTTACAATAACTTTAGACAATGCTACCTTATGTTTTTCTTTTATTTATTGATAATTTATAAATGATTTTATATGATTGTTTAGGTTTAGGCCATAAAAGTTAAGAATTTAGGATTAAACCAGATCAGTTTCATTTTTATGACTGGAAAACCTCTTACAGCATAAAAAAGAATGGTTAAAATTCTAGCTATCGTGTTAATCCAAAATTTATTCTAATTATAGCATTCTATTATTTATCTCATTTTAGTGCTCGATAGTGTTTAGTTTGTTTCAGTGTTTTTTGAGCATGAGTAGACCTTCTCTTCTCCTTTTTCCCTTTTTCTTCCCCTTCTTTTTCCTGACTTTACTTTAATCTTATAAACAAAGAATGGGTAAGAAGTGAAATTTTAAAGGAGGAGTCAACTAAACAAGATCTTGTATTCAAAGCAGATTATAAATTTTGTCATGGTCTCATAACGTTTGAAATAAAAATAATGTATAGACAGCCGAAAACAATTGATTTATTATAACCTTAACTCACTCTTGCAGGATGATTCAATGAGGTTACACAGAGCCCCTGAGCCCCAAAATGATGTTTCAGGCCTCTCAATGTATTGAATAATTCAAAGACTATATATCTAGTTAAAACTACTTGTGTTGAAATGTTTTACCACTAGGTTATCTTTAGCTAACCTGATAATACCAAGAAATTAACTCAAACCAGAGTTTAAATCTTACCTCTTTCCCTGTCCATTAATACCTTAAAAATTAAGCAGTATATTAGATATTTACGCTACTAGTCAGGGAAATGGAATATTGCTGACAAATATAACAAATTAGCCCCTATTTGAGAACGAGGGAGGACTATAAAAGTTATCTGCAGAGGAAAAAATGAGCTAAGTAATTTAAAATTTCACAAAACCAAATCACCAAAAACAACTAATCAACAAATCCAGGTTTTAGAATTGCACCCTGTTCTCAAGATTTATTATAAAATGCTCATCTGTTTGAGCGCTATTATGCTTACAAAAATAAAGTCACACACACACACATATAAAAGTATATATAAAACTATATAGTTTATATATAATTATAATATATATAATTATATAAATATTATATATATATATATATATATATATATATACGTGAACAAGAAAAACAAAGTTTTTCTTTTTATATTGAAGTTTCAATAGGAAATCATGGTTATTTTGCGATAAAAAAGTAAAAAGTGAAATAAGCCGACTCACCGTGTACAGAAGAATTAGTGCTAAGAACATCGACTTCATCTGTTAGTTTCTGACACTCGTAACTCAGCCTGCTTATATCCAGCCTCAGTATTTGCGCCTGTCACAACACACACAAAACTATATTACCCATGACAATTTTAAACAAAATAATTATCATGGGTAAGATAATGAAGGTAATAAAGACTTGACTAAGATGATGAAGACTCAACTTAAGGTGATAAAAACTTGACTTAAGATAATGAAGAATTTACTTAAGGTAATGAAGACTTGACTTAAGATAATAATAATAATATATAGTTTATTTGTAGTAAACATATACATGCAATTACAAACGTCGTAAAAAATCACTTATATAATAATAGTAATATACTTAAAAGTAATATCACAGTCAAAAAGATTTAAATCATTAATTCATATATAATAATAGTAATATACTTAAAGTAATATCACAGTCAAAAATATTTAAATACATAAAATAAAACAACATTACAATAATACCTAATTTAAAAAACTCATCTACTATAACAAGGGTTTAAAAGCAAAAATTCTTTAATTCTATCACTGAAGTCTTAGAGTCTTCTATTCTTCAGTATCTTAATTAGATACTGAAGTCTTAACTTAAGATAATGAAGACAGGGGTTCGCCAGTTCTTGAAATTAACAAAAATAATTTTTTTTGTTAACTATTAACCATAAAATAAGTTTTTAATATTCTAATACTTACATTAGTATGTAGTTATGGTTAATAGTTCTAATACTTACATTAGTATGTTAGTTTATGGTTAATAGTTCTATAAGTTCTAATACTTACATTAGTATGTAAGTTTATGGTTAATAGTTCTAATACTTACATTAGTATGTAAGTTTATGGTTAATTGTTCTAACTAATACTTACATTAGTTATGTAAGTTTATGTTAATAGTTCTACTTACATTAGTATTAAGTTTATGGTTAAATACTTAAGTCTAAGTATGTAAGTTTATGGTTAATTGTTCTAAATACTTACATTAGTATGTAAGTTTATGGTTAATAGTTAACATACTTACATTAGTATGTAAGTTTATGGTTAATAGTCCTAATACTTACTTTAGTATGTCTAAGTTCATGCTTCATACTCCTAATACTTTGTTTTAAAGTCTTTAACGTCTCTTTCTCTTTAACTAATTCTCTTTCCAGTCTTTGCTTCCTCTCCAGTTGTCTCTTTATTAATTCTAAAACACATTAACAAATAATTAATTTTCTCATTTTTACTTCACTGGGCCATTAAAACCTTAATAATATGGCAAAAACAGGGTACTAGACTTTTGAAAACTTGAACTAGGTATTTATAAGTGTCAATCTTGTTACCATAAATCTAACTTTTGTATCCCTAGAAATGTAAATACATCTATGGTGCCCAGGTCTTTCGTCAAGCCTCAAGAGCAACTTAACAAAAATAAATAGTTCTATGAGCAAGTTAACTTATGAAAAATAAGCACCAAACATGTGCTATACCAAAAGCACATTCACCATTTTGTTTCTCAAATTTTAGAGTTGGCTCTGTAATAATATCAGTAACAGGCATTTGGTTTTTCTTGAACTTTTATAAAAATTATACTTCATAATTAGATTTGCTATGCTCATAATGATTACTTCAGACTCGTTTCACTATAACAAGTCTTGGGACTTACTTTGCTCCTCCTTGATAATGAATTAAAACTGGCACATATTTTGGTCATAAATATGACTACATGTATGCCAAATCTCAAATCGATGGACAAATGTTTTCGCGTTTTGCTATACCATCATTTTGGGACATAATGAAAAAATGTTCTCGATAGCACAACTAGCTAGACCTAAAGACAAAGACTGATTCCCTTTCTAAGTTACAACTCTCTATATAACAGACACACACAACAGCCAGACAACTTTTTTGAAAACCACTTTTAAAAAAGTTAATCTTACAAACATGAAATGGATAATTCAGATGAAATTCCAGTTTCGGATATTTAGCTAGCATAACACTTTTCCTATACTACAGTATATATAAGGAAAAGGGCATAGTGTACGGGAGTACTAACGTTTCTGAGGGAACCTCAGAAACGTTTCCTCACTTGATAGGACTTGGTTCCCTCTTCTTAAGGATATGAAAATCACTTAATTTATATTCCAGTAAGTATTCAGGCTTACTTTGCTCGTCAACAGAAAGTAAAAAGTATAAAACAATCTGCTAAGAACGGAACTAAGTATGTTTATCGTAAGACTATGCTGTCCATACTTATATTGAAACCCCCAAATTGCTACATATTATATTGAAAACACCAAATTTCTGCATACTTATATTGAATACACCAAACTGCTCCAATCGTAAGAACAAAATAGTTCTATGAAGTTGTTTTTAGTTAAGGTAAGCATAAATGGAGTCCGCTGTTAGGAGAGGCCATCATCAGCGTATGACAAACAGCCATTTTTTTTTGTCATGCACTGATGATGACATCATCATCAGCGTTTGAAAAACACTCACAAGAGGTCACTGATGATGACCTCTTGAAGGTTGAAAACAAATTTAACTGAGGAGATACTTTTAAATTATAAGTTCTTTTAATTCTATGAAAATAAAGAGCAAACAAATCTATTATACTGAAAACCAAGAACCTGTAAGGAGCCGTTAATTACAGAGATTGCAGTGAGTCTTGGCTCAACGCCAGTTGCCCTGCATTTCTTTACCTCTCACATATTATACTATTTATTAAATTACAAATTATTTGTACAACCTAACCTTCCACCTACATCTGTTTCTTTTTTTAACATTTATTTTTCTTCTAAGACAAATAAATACCACCTTAAAGACTTCTTGCATTGTCAGTCTATTAAACTGGTAATTATGAGATTTTAAATATGGACATGAAATATTGGATACGTTTGAGCCGCTAGACCGCATATGTACAGTACATGAAATATTGGATACGTTTGAGCCCCTAGACGGCATGTGGACATGAAATATTGGATACGTCTGAGCCGCTAGATCGCATATGGACTGAAATTTGAGCCGCTTATGGACATGATATTGGATACGTTTGAGCCGCTAGACCGCATATGGACATGAAATATTGGATACGTTTGAGCCGCTAGATCGCATATGGACATGAAATATTGGATACGTTTGAGCCGCTAGACCGCATATGGACATGAAATATTGGATACGTTTGAGCCGCTAGACTACTTTGATGAATGTTCAAATAATGAGACATGATTGATTTTATTTATGTATGTATTTATTTTATGTTTATAATGTGATGACTTGTTATATCTATTGTTGGAATATGTAATTAATAAATATATTATTATTATTTCATCTACTTTGTGCTGTAATTAGTCTAATGGTTGAAGCCTTTTATAGCATAGATATATCATAGAGATAGTATTACTGGTTGAATTTTTAAAAACCAGAAAAGTTACCTGATTACCTTCGGGATAATCATTGGTTAATATAACCAAATAAAAAGTACAAAATTATAATAAATTATTGACATACTCTCAGGCCCCCCCCCCACCATACGAGCCATTTCATTAGCGATTTTTTTTTCAAAGAAACTACGCTAAAACTATTAAAACCATGTTGCTTAAGAATGACTACTATAATGTTAACGAGTTTTAAGCTGATAAATTGGTATTTCCAGCCTACATGTTCAGTGTGTGTCAAGTCCAGTATTTTATAATCAAGTTTGTTATTTATGTATTCTGTTTTATAAATTAATTGAGTTTTATTTTTTTTCCTAATTAAGTAATATAATGACACTTACGATCTATATCTATCTTCTTGCAGGTAGGTAGAGCTGTCTGTAGCACTAACTCTGATAACCTATCAACTAGCTGCTTATCAGGCCGAACTGGACTTGTCACAGGACTATCTGAACACTTAGCAATAGGTACTTGTACAGCATCTGAACACTGTTCAGTGCATCCTGCCATGTTGTTGAACCAGTGTTCAGCGTCTAGTATACACCTGCACTCCTTCTTCTCTCCTCGAATCTAAACACAGTCACATTTATACCGTTACTTAGATTCATATTTCTCGACAATTTTAAGTATATAAGCTTAAAATATAAAAGAAGACTTGTAAAAAATTAGGTACAGGGTACCTAAGTACTTTTCCTAAAATCTTCGGACTCGCTTCTAATACCCTGTCCTTATAATGTGATGTTTACATCAAGCTTAAAGTAATATAACTGCGGTCTCGCTTCGCAGGATAGTATAGTGAACCAATGTCTAGGATTCTGAGCTCATCCTTAGAATAAATAAATAAATAATAAAGTCTTTATTTCCATCATGAATAAAAATTAACAATAGGATACTGTCAAATCAATAAATAAAAATTAAAAATGTAGTAAGAAGACTTAAAATTTAAGTTTAAAGAAATCATCACTTTTAAACAGTGATCCAATGTCTTGGATGGTTCGTCCTCAGAATGTCACGTTAAACCAAAAGCTTAAGGTGTTGTCACTCCAGTCTTACTACACCCGACTTCAGGATAATAGAATTAACCCGAATTTAACCCCCTTGACATAATGTAAAGGGGGTTATAACTTAAAGATTAATTAAAGTTTCGAAAAGTATTCAAGTAAAGTAATCATAAAATAAAAAAATTACGTTTCGTTCATGAAAGTATTAAAGTAATTAAATCATAAAATAAGAAAATTACGTTTCGTTCATGAAATATTAAAGTAATTCAATCATTAAGAAATTACCGTTCACGAAAGTATAAGTGAATTCAATCATGAAATAAGAAAATTACGTTTCGTTCACGAAAGTATTAAAGTGAATTTAATCATAAAATAAGAAAATTACGTATTCAATCATGAAATTAGAAAATTACGTTTTTTTGAGGTAGTACGTAATTGAGCACTTTATTAGACCGTTTTTAGGATGAGAAGCCAATCATTATTGTTATAGGAGGTTATTTAGTACTTTTCACCTCGAGGACAATAATGAATGTAAAAAACTCCTAGGACGTAAAAGTAATTCATATGTTGCCGCATTACTGTAATGTAGCGTGTTCAAAAAACAATCTGTGTTAAACCTTCATGAGTTTTCTTTGAAAACGTTCATTTTGTTTCTGTTTTTGTTCGTAAACTATTTTTTTTTCGTTTTTAAAAGGTGTTCTAATTGGCAATTTTTGTGTGTTTATTTGTAAAGCTTTAACATTTTTGAGTAAAAGTGTGAAGCTATGGATGAATTCAATGACGACGATAATATGGGGTTAATAATAATTGGACGTTTTTTTTTTTCAATTAAGTATATAGCGCAGTTTAATGAGTGCTATTTTTTATTTTTTTAATGAGTTTTATTTAATGAGTGCTACCTCAAAAAAATAGTGCATGCCATCCGGCTGAGAATGTCTTTATGTCTTGGCTATTTTTCCCGACTCGCTTCGCTCGTCGGTAAATCTAAATGCCGTGACATAAAGACACACTTCTCAGCCTTATGGCATAAATAACTATTTTTTGAGGTAGTACGTAATTGAGCACTTTATTGGACCCTTTTTAGGATGAGAAGCCAATCATTATTGTTATAGGAGGTTATTTAGTACTTTTCACCTCCGAGGACAATAATGAATGTAAAAAACTCCTAGGACGTAAAAGTAATTCATATGTTGCCGCCATTACTGTAATGTAGCGTGTTCAAAAAACAATCTGTGTTAAAACCTTCATGAGTTTTGTTAAAAAACGTTCATTTTGTTTCTGTTTTTGTTCGTAGACTAATTTTTTTTTTCGTTTTTTAAAGGTGTTCTAATTGACAATTTTTGTGTGTTTATTTGTAAAGCTTTTACATTTTTGAGTAAAAGTGTGAAGCTATGGTTGAATTCAATGACGGCGATAATATGGAGTTAATTGGACGTTTGTTTTTTTTTAATTAAGTATATAGCGCAGTTTAATGAGTGCTATTTTTTTTTATTGAGTGCTTTATTTAATGATTGCTACCTCAAAAAATAGTGTATGCCATCCGGCTGAGAATGTCTTTATGTCTTGGCAATTTTTCCCGACTTGCTTCGCTCGTCAGTAAATCTAATTGCCGTGACATAAAGACAGACTTCTCAGCCTTATGGCATAAATAACTATCCCTTCACTGAAGTATTAAATTTTCGTATTCAATCATGAAATAAGAAAATTATTTCCTTCACGAAAGTATTAAAAATACCTGTGGCCATACTTAGTGTAACACAGCGTGGGAAAATAATGTTAGGGATTAATCAATGTCAACTGATTTTAACCGTGTGTTATAATATTAGCAATATATTTCATTATAATTTGTTTATTTTTGTTTTGTGGAGATACGACAAAATTTAACAGATTTTAAACAAACACTTAAATATAATTTGAATAGGGGCGAAGATGTACATAAATCCTAAAATACAGGGCAATAACTCTCTGTCTCATGTAATACTAGTTCTGTAAGTTTTCAGTCATTAAGGTTAAAGTGGGATTATAGTGTTATCACTTTATTTGCTAAATACTTGTTGTTTTCCCCCATATTTGAATGGAAAGATAAGATAAGAGAACTACATTTATTTAATTTCCATAACGAAAAGAAGAAACTTTTAAGCATAAAAACGTTTTGATATGTTGTATTAACTAACTTAATGGCCGTTTTACGACTGCATGTTTTGATTTGCTGTATTAACCTAATTGCTATTTTACGATTGCATGTTTTGATATGCTGCGTTAACCTAATGGCCGTTTACGACTGCATGTTTTGATATGTTGTATTAACCTAATGACTGTTTTACGACTGCATGTTTTGATATGCTTGTTTAACCTAAAGGCTGTTTACGACTGCATGCTTTGATATGCTGTATAAACCTAATGGCTGTTTTACGACTGCATGTTTTGATATGCTTGTTTAACCTAAAGGCTATTTTACGGACTGCATGCTTTGATATGCTGTATAAACCTAATGACTGTTTTACGACTGCATGTTTTGATATGCTTGTTTAACCTAATGGCTGTTTTACGACTGCATGTTGTGATATGCAGTATTAACCTAAAAGCTGTTTTGCCTCTACATATTTTGACAGGTAGAATAAACCTAATGGCTTTTCTGCCACTACATATTGTATTAACTAATACTAAAATAAAAATAATAATTGTAACAAAGACAGTGAGACAGTTACAATTATTTGAGAAACTACTGGATAAATGAGTTAAAAATTAATAGAACGACCATCGGCACTAAAAAAATAGTCAATATTTTATAGATAAATACTTTGATTATTCTAGGATTTTAAATATAGAATCATGCTTTTACCACTAAAGACTTGGGTTTGTCCGATTTAACCCAGAAATAAAACATACATAAATTATACATAAACGGATAATTTAAACAAACATTTTACAAAAAAGTGAATTTATTGAGTTATTAATTATTTTATTGAGTAAATAAAATTGATGAATAAATTAAAACACCATTACGGTGAAAAATCAGCTTGTTATCAGTAATTTAAATTACTTTGTTAAAACCAATTTAAACAGTTAATGCAATAAAAAGGTAATTTTGTGTGGTTTGTGCAAACTAAAATTATTTAAAAGTAACATTAATTAAAATAAAACACGACATTGCGATTACCACCTTCTTATCACTCAATTTAAATACTCGTGACAACCCATTAAAACCCTATTTTTTGATGAAATGGTGATTCTACTGAGGTCATACGCCTTAAAATTAATTAAGTTAAAGCTCTTTGAGAAACAATTTAAAGAAATAATCATCACAAATAGGTATAACCAAAAAACCCCCCACAAGGACTTTAACAACGATCACCCTTTTGTTTTCAATTTCTTATATGCGACGGTGGCGCAGCTACGGACTTTGAATCGCGAATAGAACCATTTTCCTCAAGCTGTCTACTAGTAAACATGGTTTTAGACCTGGCAGGAGTACACAAGACGCTACCGCTTCAGTTTTACTTAAAACTCGGTAACATCAAATTCCAAATCCAAATAATACCGCCGTCATTCCAAGCATGATGACAATTCAAAAATATAAGTGAGGGCAAATTAAGTTCATGCTCTGTTGGCAACCTGATGAATTTGACGTAACGAAACAGAGCCATCAACCTTGATTAAAAGATCCATCAATATTGACGAATGTCAAAAGACGGAATAGATCTCAGATGTAGCATAGAATTTTGTTATATATGGTATATATATAGTGTCCCTATAGGTTAGATTCTCATGACCCTAACCTCATAATAGAAAAGCAGTTCCATGTTTAATCAGTTTATATCCCCCTCTGAATATGTAAATCGAATTAAGATTTCACGTATCAACTGGTCAATCAATTGAGATTAAATGAGAATAGAAAGTTAATTTATATAAATATATATTATAATTAATATAGTTAAGTGGCGGTTGTGCGGGGTCAATATAGTTTTAGTTCTATTATAAATATAGGTTTAAATTTAAGTAATAAATTATGTTTATAAGTGTAAGAGTTGGATGTGTATACAGACACAGTTGTCTTATGTGTGTGTCTATCTGGTGCAAGGTCAACATATAGAGATAAAAATATTTATAGATATACAGACAAAGAGAAATGTTGGTGTGATATGAAATAAAAGTATCATATGGAGGAATGTGAGGAATTCTGGATCCAGCTCTGGCAGTCAGCCAGGCGTGCCTCCTTTCGCTTCTCTCTGGAGTAGTCCATGTGGAGTCTTGAGAGATTTATCATTTGATACTATCGAGTTTTGCAAAATACGAATAGATGATTCAATATAATTGTTCGATATACCCCTAGGAGTGTAACAAAATTCTATGCTACATCTGAGATCTGTTCCGTCTTTTGACATTCGTCAATATTGATGGATCTTTTAATCAAGGTTGATGGCTCTGTTTCGTTACGTCAAATTCATCAGGGTGCCAACAGAGCATGAGTTTAATTTGCCCTTCACTTATATTTTTGAATTGTCATCATGCTTGGAATGACGGCGGTATTATTTGGATTTGGAATTTGATGTTACCGAGTTTTAAGTAAAACTGAAGCGGTAGCGTCTTGTGTACTCCTGCCAGGTCTAAAACCATGTTTACTAGTAGACAGCTTGAGGAAAATGGTTCTATTCGCGATTCAAAGTCCGTAGCTGCACCAACGTCGCTGATAAGAAATTGATAACGAAAGGGTGATCGTTGTTAAAGTCCTTGTGGGGGTTTTTTGGTTATACCTATTTGTGATGATTATTTCTTTAAATTTTTTCAACAGTATTGCAATTATTTTTGAGTCGCGAAAAAATGATTTGTACAAGTATTTTTTAAAATAAAATTTAAAAAAAATTGTAGTACTTTAATAAAAAAAACTATAAAACAAAAATAGTTTGTTACTTTTTTTTCTAGTTTAATCATGTTTAAAATTGTATTAAACAAAGATAAGAATTTATATTTCCATGATTCCCAGTTGCCTTCTGCTCTTTATTAGACATAAAAGGCTCTATAATAGGTTCATTACAATAACTCACACGTTTTTTGGTTTATTAAATTGTTTTTATTCTAAGCTGTATTCAAGAAAAGACTGATAGGGGCATTGTTCATCCTCATTTTTTTGCCCATAAAAAGAATTAGAATAAAAAAAACATAATTCTATGTCTGGTGTAGGGTTGTCAAGGATCTAACTTTAAGAAAGAGTACAAGGGTCCTCAAAATAGGAGACAAAATTTCTAATACTGTATAAATTTCTGGGTCGCTGCGCTCGCCAATTTATAATTTGTCACGTGCCCCAACAAAATAAACAACTGTGGACAATTATATGTTGTAAGCAAACAATAATATTGATTCGTAATACTAAGCCCGCATAAGCCCGCAAAACTTGCCAGTATACAATGTATAAGAATTAGGTCATCATAGTTTTAGGTTGCGGATCATAAAGGTTGGGAAACGCTCTTCTAAATTGTTGCCTAAATTGTTCTTCTAAATTGTTGTCTAAATTGTTCTTCTAAATTGTTAGAGTCAAAGAGAATAATACTAAGTATTAGTTTCTTTGGTTAGAGTTAAGCTCCTCTAAATTGTGACAGTTAACTTGTGAAAGTTAAGCAAAGATAAAAATAATATATCTTTCGATACTACCGAGTTTTGCAAAATATAAATAGTTGACACAAAATATATAGTATAAAATTAACTATCACATGACTCCGGGTAATTGAGAATTTAAATTCAAAGTAAAATTATATACACTTGCTTCGTGCATACTCGTAATTCCTAGAGTCGAAGTCAGTTAGGTCTGTTGTTGCCAGTTCTGTGTCCTTATAGGCCTGTCTACACTAAAGATAACTGCACAAGAATCCATATATCAGCGTTAGACACAAAAATTAAAAAAAAAAAAAAAACGAAAGCTATGATCGCGAGAAAAAATATATCGTAAAAAGCATATAATTAATCTTAAGTATGTTTGCCTTATTACAATTAATCTAAGACATAACTGGTAATTTTCAGTTTTGAAGATACTTTAATTGAGATTATTTGCCATATTTCCTTGTGGTAAATAAATCTAAAATCATTATTTTATTATATTTTTTTGTTCAGTTGCAGGTCGGTCCCTAACGTTTTAACACTTCGGAATCTGCTATGAGGTCATGTGCGCGAAGTGTCAGTCAGATGTAAGTCGGTCATAATGAAGCTCAAGTCAAATCAGAACAGCAGGAGATAGGTGTGATCGACAAGTTATTCCAGTCTACACTATAGTACAACACACGGATAAAAATAATTGACAGCGCGTTAAAAATCTGTTAGGGAATGCATTCAATTGGTTTAGACCGACCACGCCCCTTCCCTCCTCCACCTCATGCCAACCTCGGTACAAAAAATTACTTTTTTCGTAAATAAAATCATAAAAAGATAACACTGGTTTTAAAAATTTGTAACGTCACGTCGCTTCTCCCTCATGGTGCATTACGTAATTAACAACTGTAACTCCACTCAATTCATACTTCCGAACAAAGTTAAAGCAACACTTAATTAGTAACTTTAAAAGATACAACAATGTTTATACTTAAAAAGTAAATAAATATTTTTTTTTAAAAAATACGATATAAAATCAAATCAAATGATAAAATTCAAAACATAACCTGACTTACAGTATTGCCAGAGTTGGGATTCTTTTGTTACTTAAAAAAGGGACTTTTTGTTAAAAAAAAGGGGGTTGAAAGCATCGAGATTTTGGCGGGCTGTCAACTGATGTTAGCCGTGTGTTATACAATAGAATAACCTGAAGTCAGAACTATGTTCGGGTACATCCTCCAAACTGCACTACACTGTGTTTCGTAAAGATTCTCGAACAAGAAGAATCTTTTTCTAAACTGCACTTTTTACTTCTCCTAAAACACCGAGTAAAGTAGAGTAAAATAAAGTTCTGGCGGGAAATCACTCTTATCACATGTGATAAAAATAATGTATGAGTTTTAAATATCAAATGACGTTACAACACAATTTATGCTATTTTAAATTAATAAAACAAAATATTGGTAGTAATTTGTGTGTTTTAAAATATCATGTGCACATAATAAACTATCAGTGATAAATTTCCAACTGCTTTTTGTTCATCATACTTATTCAATCAAATGATAAAATTATTACGTAGAATTTGAGCAAATATTTGTTGTTTTATTAATATGTACTACCTTTAATAAAAGTAAGAATTAACAGATCTCTTGTTGTAGTGATCACATCGCCTCATATCGGCTGCAATCGGATTCACTGGTCTTAACAGAAAGCTGGTATATGTACGTACTTATTTTGAACAAAAATGATTTAAAAATATCAATTGACCCAGTGATTTTTACAAAAGATAGTGTAGAGTAATAAAACAACAATTATTTACTCCAATTCTAAGTAATAATGTCATAATTTGAGCGAAAAATAAGGTAAACTAAACATGATTTATTCACTCAAATTCGAACGGGTCTGCCTAAAAACATTTTTGGTATCGTAAAATATAGACATTTTTAAACAAAGCAACTTAACAATAAATAGAACAAGAATTGGTAAATTGTAAATAATCATTATTTATTTCGTTTAGCTAGGAAGGTTAACCCAGGAAGGTTTTTTTTTTTTTTTTTTTTTTTTTTTTAATTGCATTATTCAAAACCATTTAAGCCATAAAAGTATCATCAACCCAGGAAGGTTATGTTACACTTTGTAACATAACCTAACCTAACTAGTAAACTCTGAATTAGATGCGTGTGCGAACAGTAAAGTGTATACAAAGTGTAATACCAGGAAGTTATGTATACACTTTGTATACACTTATGTTCGCAACGCATCTAAATTCAGAGTTTACTAGTTAGAATTTTATCTACTCTATATAACTCAAAAATGAAAAATTTTGGTGTAAAGAAAAATAGTGCGGAGTAGAGCAGAGTACTTCAGTTCAATTGCCGAAAAAACCTATCGAAGAGAGCTGGTTCTGATCTCAGGTTTACCACATAGGCCCTCCTACGAGGAAAGACATGGCAGCAGTGCACCTACACAGGTTATCGTTAGATCTTAAGCCAAAACAATTCTGTTCAGTGTCTGGTATTCACCAGACACTGAAGAGAGCTATATAGCTTTGGTCCCAGAATCGAAACCTGGGACTTTTATACGAGTTTTTTTTCTGTGGGTTAATGATCTTTTAAAAGGCCTCAACTTCAAAAATATATTCTTGCCTCTATCAGAGGGGAGAATATTCTTTTATTTATAATTAAGGGTCATGTATTATGAACAATATTTATTACATAATACACATAGTAGGAGAAATAAAATGAGTCCGATGACTTGTATAAAAGCTGTCCGAAATTCCGGTGCCCCGATACAACACATGACCAACATGTTGGTGCCTTGTCGCATAGTCTTTTCGACATGTTCATTTGTATTTCGTCTAGACAAGAGCTATTATTCACAAACAGACATACATACACGTATTCCCGAATTTTCTCATATTAATTTGTCACACAATAAATTTGATGTCAGATGTTTTTACAGTGGTGAGTTGTGTAATGTTGAATATTATAGTATGTTGACGTTAGATTTGTTTGCTTTAACATGATCATTTTTTTGGTAAAACTATAATTAAACTATATCACGTGCTGGTGGTCTGAAAGTGAATCTTTTATATATATACTTAGAATAATACTATATATAGAAGGAGACAGGACGTAAACACAATGTATTCCACTGATAACACGAAAGCGTTGACTGGTGCAACTTAGTATGCTGCAACCTGACAACAAAACATTATTTTAAAATTTGTCATAAATATTATTAATGACAGAAAGATTGTAAGAAAAATATAATAACTTTAACTCCTGCTGAGTATTTAATAAAATGGTCTTAGATAGCAAAGGGTGCGAATACAAAACCTAATTTAATAATATGGTTAAACTACAATTTAAATGCTTTTAAATATTGTAAAGCCACGATAATTATAGTATTTTATGAATAATCAATCATTAATTATAATAGAACATAATATTTCAGCACCGGAGTATTGCCAACTCTGTTTTTAGAAAATTGTATATTGTTAGAGTGGCAGCATTACTTAGGTGCTCTAGTTAACCGCCTTCGTGTTATCATAGTGCTCCTTCTATATATAGTATTATTTAAGTATATATATGTCAGACATGAACTTTTACAAAGAAAAATCAATTGCTTTCGACCCCCGGTTAGTAAAACAAAGGAAGAAGAAGAAAGAAAAAAAAAGAATTGATTTGTAAATCATAATTAATAAGGAACATTTTTTTACAAAAATAAATTTATACCCCAGGGCGTTATTGGCCGTCAGAGGGAGTAAAACAAAGAAAATTCACTAAAATCCGGAATAGATCTATGATTAACATAAACGATTCTAAGGAAGAATTGGTAGCCAAAGCCCCCAAATCCTATAATAGTTAATTCACAGTTCAGTGAAATATTAGTAAGAGCTGAAGCACATCCTACGATTTTTACCTAGAACCGCCTCCCTGTAGGTTAAATCGTGAAACATCGATAAAGTAACCTGACCACCTTCCATTATAAATACAATTAAAGAATCTGAACAAAATGTCAATAACTTATATAGGAGATAGGAGAATGTTAAATATACAAATCAAAACACAAGCAATGTGCGGGAAGCCAAAATTAATTGATTTGTTATAACTTGATCTCACCCCTAGAAGGAGGTTTAAATAAGGTTACACAGAGCCCCAAAAAGATGTTTCAGGCCTCTCAATATATTGAGATAAGCTATGCCTCCCCCCCAGTATATATCTCTATGTTAAAAATCCGATACCATAAGTTTTTATAATAATTATCTGTTTCAGGCAATTATTTATTGTACGTTCTGAGTGGTTTTTCTGTGCGCCTTTGTCTTTATCTGTCAAGTATAACTCCCCCCTAGAAAACCCGGACTGTCATTACACCCCCAGCACCCCCGAAGTAAGTACGAATAAGTGTGACAAAAATATAATACATATTTTAGCCAAATATAATTGCTTGCATTTTGCACAAACTAGATATAAGAAAAAAATTTGGGTACCTCGGAATTTGTGCTCTTTACGTCGGATTCGCTACGCTCATCCTACAAGCTTCGGACTCGCTTCGCTCGTCCTCAGAATATACAAGTCGTTAAATTTATACACCAACTCGTCTTCGGTCTCGCTTCGCCCATCCTCAGTTGGTAAATACGTTCGTTTCATTCCTATCGGTCATTTATCTAGGCACTGACCACGCTCGATGCAGCTTAAATTTTATATCCCACAAAACAATTATAGATATACTTGTTATGAAACTTATAGTGTACTTATTTATAATGTAAAGGTATATATATGAATCAAACTTCAACTTAACTGGATTATTTCCTGCTTTTTTACATTTTTTTAAAAACGTATAGAAGTCATTTTTTAAAAACGTATAGAAGTCATTAAATAAAAACTGTACTAATGCTGATAATGAGAAGAAACTTAGCACATATGTTAGTCTTATACATGGCTACATGCGTTTTACGACTTTTCGAAATTGTTTTTCAGTCATTATTGCGGGTTAATGACGTCATAAAATTTATTTTCTTAATAGCACAACTACATTTTTTTACAAAGTTTCCACTCTTTTGCATAAATATACTAAAAGCTATGCGATGATAACAGACACACAAATACAGACATACAACATTGCGAAAACAACTCGGAAGTCGGAAGGACTTAAAATACCTGAAACGGATAATTCTGTTGACATCTCGGTTTCGGAATTCTTTGCAAACACAATACTTTTCCTATATATACTTGCGGTATAAATGAGGAAAAGTAATAACATTAAGCTTAAAAATTTCCTCAGTACAACTCTAAACTTGATGAAAATTACAAATGCGAATAGGAGGGGGCAGAGATATCCCAAATATCATTTGATACTACCGTGTTTTGCAAAATATGATGGTCATCATTGATGGCTCGACATAATGTCATGTGCCACTCTGTTTCGTTACGTCTAACGAACACGTTACGTCTTCTGTCTTCCTTTCGGCTTTATCGGGGCCCTGATGAGTTAGACCTAACGAAACAGAGTGGGACATGACATTATGTCGAGCATCAATGATGACGAATGTCGAATGATGAACAATTCCAGATGTAACATTGCGTTTGGCTTGTTACATTTCCTAGATGTCTCTCGCACAAATATATAGTGTAATATCCAAAATGCTTCAACAAATTTGAAATAATTTGAATAAAAAAATTAGGCGTAATAGCGCCGAGTTGTTTGGCCCCTCAAACCACCAGCTGATTTTTCTTATATTTCATTCTAATTACGTTATAAATACAATGCTGACCAAATTCAATAAAAATATCCTAATTATTCTCATTTAACGAATACTTGATCATATTTACTGCGAATACCCTGGCACGTTGCCATAAACGCATACTCTGACAAACACACATACGGACAAATATACTTTGGCAACAAACACACACAGACACATATACTCTGCCTAAACACACTCAGTTACACACCAACACACTGTTGCTCCCTCTTCCATTCATTTAAGAGAAAATATTTCTTTAATATAAAATCTTATTTAGTTACAAAGAGTAGTAATTTTTCATCTTTTTTATCGCTAATAAAAACAAGGAATGTCAATGTTTGTTCACAGAATTATTCGTTAAGATTCTTTTTTTAAAAAAAGCAATACACGAGTGGTTTAAAACCTGAGGCACTTCGCATAGAGGCTAGAGGTTTACGGGCACTTTTACTTCAATGCATAGAGATATATTGCTAAGCTTCAATGCATAGAGATTATTGCTAGAGGTCATACAAACTCTTGGGTGAGGCACTTTCTTACTTCAATGCATAGAGATATATTGCTAGAGGTCATAAAAACCTCGGGTGAGCACTTTCTACTTCAATGCATAGAGATTTATTGCTAGAGGTCATATAAATCTCGGGTGAGGCACTTTCTTACTTCATGATAGAGATTTTTGCTATTGCACTTGCATAGAGATTTATTGCTCATATAAACTCTTGGCTGAGGCACTTTCTTATTTCAATGCATAGAGATATTTTGCTAGAGGTCATAAAAACTCAAGGGTGAGGCACTTTCTTACTTCAATGCATAGAGATATATAGCTAGAGGTCATACAAACTCAAGGGTGAGGCACTTTCTTACTTTAATGCATAGAGATTTATTGCTAGAGGTCATAAAAACTCACGGGTGAGGCACTTTCTTACTTCAATGCATAGAGATATATTGCTAGGTCATAAAAACTCGGGTGAGCACTTTCTTACTTCAATGCATAGATTTATTGCTAGAGGTCATATAACTCTTGGCTGGGCTCTTCTTACTTTCAATGCATAGAGATTATTGCTAGAGGTCATACCCCAAATCTTTTTGCATTTTTTACGTTTACACCACATAAATTACTATGATGCTCTGATTTTTAACGAATTGTCAGAGTATATGAGCTTATGAGATTGGGTAATGGCGGGGGAGAGTGGTGGGAGGTAAATTATTTTAAAAGGGGGGACTAACTGATCAATTATATATATATATATTATATATATATATATATATATATATATATATATATATATATTTATATTATTATATATATATATATCATACATCACACAATGTTGGTACATCTAAAATGTTCCACAAGGTGTATAAAGGCATATATTTCTTTACATATTGCTCTATCTAAAATGTTCCAGGTGTATAAAGGCATTATTTCTTTACATGTTGCTCTATCTAAAATGTTTCACAATGTGTATAAAGACATAATATTTTTTTACATGTTGGTACATCTCAAATGTTCCACAAGGTAAATAAAGACATATATTTTTTACATGTTGGTACATCTGAAATGTTCTACAAGGTAAATAAAGACATATATTTTTTTTACACGTTGGTACATCTGAAATGTTCTACAAGGTAAATAAAGACATATATTTTTTACATGTTGGTACATCTGAAATGTTCCACAAGTTATATAAAGACATATATTATTTTACATTTGCATTTATTGAGAGTTTAAACCCTGGTTCATTTGGAGTATGAATATTTTATCAGTATTATAGACACACCATAATCAGGCTACACCTTTAATTCTGGATAACTTTTAAAACATTTATATCTATAAATAATAATAATTGATATTAAGACGTGTTTTTATTAATTATAAAGGCGTGGGTTATAGGGTGAGGGATGCAGTCTATTTGCACTGATACGAATGCACATGCACCTTGA
>JACMZG010000022.1:19699085-19800024 GCA_018340805.1 Microvelia longipes
CTGTTTCAGAAGTGATACAGTTTGTTAAGTTTACAAATACGTTATATATATATATATATATATATATATATATATATATATATATTATATATATATATATATATTATATATATATATATATATATATATATATATATATATCTGTGTGTGTATGTATTTTAAGCGGATTTTTGTAAGCACTCTATCTCTCGTACAAAAATTTGGTACTATCTCTAATTTTGGTACAAAAATCAATCTTGGGGAGAACACGAACCCAATTTAAAACCAGGTTGTTGGGACGTCAATAACCCAGTTTGCTGAGTCAGCTAAATTTTCAAAAAATCTGCAAAATTTAAGGTTACATTTTTTATTGGGAAAAGGGCATAAATACATGTATTTCGGGGCGCTAAATTAAATAAAACTGGTCCGGAGTCCATACGACTACTCTAAGTTGAACAAAATCCCGAAAAAAATTTAAAGTCGTAAAAAGAGAAATATAAATAAAGGTATACATTTCGAAAAAAATTCGTCCGGACCTCCGCGCCAGAATTATACTTTTGTAATAAAGTGTTAATGCAATATAGCTTGTTTGCGAGAACAATTAGAGTAACAATTAGAACAATTTGAGTATTTTTTTATGAATTTGTAGTTCGTTTGTGGTAGTTTTTTAAATGTTTTTTATAACATTTAAGTCACTGTAAATGAGACCAAAGTGTAGGGAAATTATTTATGTAAAATAACGATATACTATATACTAGAAGGGGCATAGCCTATCTCAATAATATCTCAATGATAATGGGAACTGTCACATTATATAAATGATAGTTCTTCTTCTCGTTTAAATTAGTTTTTCATATTTAAAATTTTATATTTAGTTATTTTATAAGTTTAAATATTTTTTAACTGACCAACCCGATCAAAAGGCGAAGTATTATCTTGTTTAGTTTATTTTATTGTAATGTACTTGTTATAAAATAAAATGTAATGAATAGTCTTGCTTTTCAAAAAACATTTTAACTGCAGGATCTACTTCTTAAATACTATTTAGGCAGTAAAACCAAGAGAACAGAAACAATATATTTCAGAACAATTACATTAAGATAAAATAAACTGATCAAGATAATTAAACTATACCATTTGAATTGGCGAACACCGAGAATATTAAGAAATAAATTTGATTTAAGAATAGAAATATAAAAAACAACTTTGAACTAATCAAAACACTTTAAAAAGACACAGCACTAAGAAAAGTAATAAAATAACAATATTGTGTTATAATAACAAGATAATATTCATTTTTTGGATAAAAAAAACATAACTCTTTTACTAAAATCAAAATAAAACAACTTTAAGAATCAAAACCCAAACAAAACAAAAGTATTCCTCTCAAAATCGGAAGAGGGAATAAGAAAAATTCCAAAACTTTGAAAACGGAAAGGTTTCTTCCGCGTCAGGTCCCTAAGGTGTTTTGTAATCAATCAAATGCTAATCGCTGTATCATTTGTGCGGGTTTAGTCGGTTTGCGAAAATTTCCATTATCCGCAACGCTACCACAAGCTGTTTAAGAACGTCCCATACAATTATATAGGTTGGAATTGCTGGCACCGCACGCAACGGACGGACGCATCGCTACCGCAGTATTGCGTAAATTTTATTTTGCGTAAAATTAAATTTCACCTTCAATAAAAATTTTGTCAGGTTGGTAACCCAATAAGTGTTGCCGACAGGTCGTATATTGACGACCTATACCCAGACATGGGTTTCCCCGTAACAACTGCATATACTATACATAACACTCTGTGCCCGAGGTCACGTTCTTTACATACGACTTTATCACCAGTCAGTGTTCATATTTAAATACAACACACAATCATGCCAATCTAAAAATACTTTTCGGTATTTTCTAATGGTATACTAAGTTAATCTCGTTACAAGCATATGTAATAGTTATTTATGCACCAAGGGAGTAAAGAATACAATTATTTCCTTAAGCAGTTAGTTGGTTCCTAAAGCGTAAGCCGAGGAGGGAACCAAAGCATTTAATTCTTGATAAGAAGCCGAGGAATTTATGTGTTTAAATCCCGATTAAAGCCCAGGGAGTTTATAGTCATAACTCCTTGGACTTTGCCAGGGAGTTAGTCATAACTCCTTGGACTTTGCAGGGAGTTATGACTATTAACTCCTTGGACTTTGCCAGGGATTATGACTATTAACTCCTTGACTTTGCCAGGAGTTATGACTATTAACTCTTGACTTTGCCAGGGAGTTATGACTATTAACTCCTACTATTGCAGGGAGTTATGACTATTACTTCCAAGGCGAAGCCGAGGATGATAATTTCAAGGGGAAAAATAGCATATTACTCCCAAAGTGCATACAAGATTTTATCTCCAACCGTTGAAGTCAATAAACTATAGTTTTATACTTATTTCCATACTTTATTCTATTCTTTTTTTGGTCGGAGCCACCTTGTAAATTTTGGGGTGTCCCCTCCCCAAAAAAATGTTATCACTCCAAACATTTTTTTTTGACCTGACACGTATTTTTAGCCAATAAAAAAAATTTTAGTCGGGTCCCAGTTCTAAATTTTGGGGGCGCTACCCCTAAAAAGCAAACATTATTTATAACTTCAAACAAATTCTTTTGACCTGAAACGTATATTGAGCAAACGGATATTTTTATTGCTCGGATATAACCGACCAATAAAATTTTTTTTCTGGTCGGTTCCCCTTTATAAATTTTGGGGGTGCCGCCCTCGGAAAAGTGTTGACCACGGCGAGCCGAGTAGACCCGCAAGAGTTATGAAATTAAGCTAAATTATGAAAATTCGCTAAATACATGATAAAATTCTATGTAATTAAAAATAATAATAAAACAATTATAGACCAAACTATTTAAACAAGTTTAGCATCATGAGGTAGCGGTCAGATAATTTACGGCATAAAAATTAAATTTGTGTTTTTATTTTATCAGAAGACTACCTCATAGCTCCAAACTCGTTTAAACAATAACAAAACAACAATCAATTTACAAGTGACTTCTTTTGAGAGAGCGTATGAACCAGTTTTAAAATATGGTATGATGCATAGAGCTATAATGCTAGAGAGGGCTCTTTAAATTATTTTTTGTGTTTTGCTTGGAATTATAAATGTTCTATTATATAAATTACTGCAATTTTGTACTATTATATTATAGTCAAAGATGTTTAGGTTACTTTTCGATGTTTCAAATGTCAACCAATAGGGCTCCTCTAGTAATATATCTCTATGGTACGATACACTGTTACCTGAAAGAATATACGTAAGAGCAAATCCGGCAAGAGAATTGACAATCGATACTCGGTCTAAAAATACAGTAACATGTCTATAATATTTTCTATAGCGGTAACACAGTCTATAGGTTACTATTATTTCGAGGCAGGTGGTTACATAAGAGCATTATCAGACAACTTTATAATGTTTTAGAATTAAAAACTGTTTAGTTTGGAATAACTATTTCATAAAGTTATCGCAAAGGCTTCAAATAAGTGCTGTATTCTTCTGATACTGGATTAAATCCATTCTGAATAGATGCGACAAACTTAGGGTCCACGAAAAGAGGCGCTAATAATCAATTTGTTACTTACAGAACTGTCTAAAGACCACAACAATAAACATGGGGCATAAACTTAGAATAATACTATATATAGAAGGAGCCAGTGGCGTAGCCAGGATTTAATTTCGGGAGGGGCTGAATGTTAAAAATTTTATATGTAAATATATATATATATATATATATATATATATATATATATATATATATATATATATATATATATATATTAAATATATATATATATATATATAATATATATATATATATATATATATATATATATATATATATATATATATATAATATATATATATATATATATATATATATATATATATATATATATATATATTGTATATCGTTCAATGTTCTCAAATTATTTTATATCTTTCAATTTGTATATGTTTTATATATTATGATATTTATATTATGAGTTTACTGTTAAAAAATATATGTTATGTAATTTATTATTTTTTTATAGGTTTTATTTTTTTCACATATTTATTGCGGGTTTAGGTTATGTAAAATTTTCGGGGGGGGCTGAAGCCCCCTCAGCCCCCCCCTGGCTACGCCACTGGAAGGAGCACTACTGATAACACGAAAGGCGGTTCACTGGTGCACTTAACCCTAACAATATACAATTTTCTAAAAAAAAAGTTGGCAATACTTCCGGTTGCTGAATTATTATGTTCTATTATTAATTAATGATTGATTATTCATAAAATACTTATATAAATATCGGTGTATTACAATATTTAAAGCATTTTAAATTGTAGTTTAACGTATTTATTAAAATTATATTAAAAGTAGTCCTCATCAACTAAATGTAGATTCTTGTATTTCGGCACCCTTTTGCCATCTAAGACCGGTTTTATTAAAAACCCAGCAGGTGTTTTAAGTAATTATATTTGTTCTTTACGATCTTTCTTAATTAATAGATTTTTATGACACATACTTAAAATAATGTTTTGTTGTCAGGTTGGCAGCATTACTTAAGTGCACCAGTCAACAGGCTTTCGTGTTATCAGTGGAATTACATTGTGTTTACGGTCCTGTGCTCCTTCTATATATATAGTATTATTCTAAGGGCATAAACAATGTAGCCTATACAGGTAGGTAACAAAAACTTGTAGGGGGGGGGGGGGGAAACAAATCCAGAGGGGGGCGAAATTCACATATTTATAAGGGATTTTACTGAAATTTCTCCCCTCTGGAACTCGTCAGAGGGGAGAAATTTGTTCCAAGAGGGGCGATGCCCCCTCCCCCCATCCCTGCCTGGTTACGGGCCTGAACCTAAAAAAACCTTAGAGTACCGAGGACTGAACGACCGAGAAGCTTAAGGATTGGGAAAGCTTCGTTTGCTGAACTGAACAGCCTAAAAATGCCTACAATTTAAAAGAAAATTAAATAGTTGGGTTTTACGAGATAATCGACCAATATTTTTTTTCATTACTATTTATAATATTATCCCTACTTACTTACATTAAATTTATTTTTTTTTTATTTTTGTGTTTTCTTGTTGGCTTGCTGGTTTCTTGCTAATGTTAACATACCTTATTTTTTAAACCCTATATTTGCTACAGGGAGGATTTCGTTTGACCCTTAATGGCATGGTTATGACCATCTTACCAGAAACGTCGCTACAGTGATTTTGAGTTTTGTGTATTATATTTTAGAAAATGTAAGATCAAATAAAAAGCGTATAATAATTTCTCGCCGATATACCACGCGGAGTTAAGATAGAGTTTATAATTTTAATAAATTTGACAGTATTATACAAGGTGGTCTAAGAGTCTCTCCCTCCTCTTAAAATTTGAACCGTTATTCATATATTAATGAAATTGGGGGTACTTATTTTGTGTAGAGGGAATTTCATTTTGGTGGTGTAAAAAAAAAGTAAATTGGAAGGTATACTTTTAGACTTGGGTTCCATGAATAAATACAAGAACGCTATTTTGGCGGGAATAAGCAACTAAAGTGTAAAAATTGGACATTTTAACCCACAATTAAACCTAAAGTATTACCAAGAATTTGTCAAGAGTAAGTACGTTTTATTTTTGGCCTAAGAACACATATCATTAATTACATTCTTAAATATAAACAAATACAGGGTGACTTTTTTACCTGAATCAAGCAGCATCAGTGACTATAAATACCTTAAAATAAGGGTAATGAATGATTTGAGTTCTTAGGCTTAAGGACTAAAGTTCATAGTCTAAGTTATATATAAACTAAGTTTTAAGTTGCATAGGCAAAAAAAACAAAGGCTAAAGAGGTAAGGCGTTTTTACTCTAGTCAAATTATTTCTATTGTCAATACTTCAGCTTCAAAATTGATTTAAATTACTAATTTTTATACTTTGGGCCTCATTTCCGCTAAAATAGCGATCTTAGACAAAAATATGCAAGAGGCAAAATGTCTTTTATTTTTTCCTAGAACCCATGAAGCTCAATAAAAGCATACCTTACAATTTAATTTTATTGATTTTTTCGTAAAATTTAGTGAAGCATGCGACATCTAAGTTCCAACTACATTACCAAAAAGAAATCCCCTTAAAACAAAAAATTAAATTTTTCCCTTAAATTTTGAAAAGTATTTAAATTTTCAAAATTTAAAGGGGAGGGAGACTTTTGGACCACCCGGTATAATTTATAAATTTTTGGTTAGGAGCCAATAATCTTAAGCACTTTTGCTATAGTTGTCTTATCCCGTTTAGAAATATTTTTCTACATTTGTCTGTAAGTCAATTAAAGTCCGTAAGTAATATATCTCATTTCACTTTGGTATGGCTTTAGTATGTAATTTTATTGATACACGACGTTGTGTTGTAATTTATTGATACCTACGTGTGTCGTTATTTATTGTAATTTATTGATTGATTTATTGTAATTTTATTGATACACTACGTTGTGTCGTTATTTATTTTAATTTATTGATACACGACGTTGTGACTTTGTTTATTGTAATTTTATTGATACACTAGGTTGTGTTGTTATTTATCGTAATTTTATTGATACACTACGTTGTGTTGTTATTTATTGAACTTTTATTGATACACTACGTTGTGTTGTTATTTATTGTAATTTTATTGATACACTACGTTGTGTCGTTATTTATTGTAATTTTATTGATACACGACGTTGTGACGTTATTTATTGAACTTTTATTGATACACTACGTTGTGTTGTTATTTATTGTAATTTTATTGATACACTACGTTGTGTTGTTATTTATCGTAATTTTATTGATACACTACGTTGTGTTGTTATTTATTGTAATTTTATTGATACACTACGTTGTGTCGTTATTTATTGTAATTTTATTAATACACGATGTTGTGACGTTATTTATTGAACTTTTATTGATACACTACGTTGTGTTGTTATTTATTGTAATTTTATTGATACACGACGTTGTGACGTTATTTATTGTAATTTTATTGATACACTAGGTTGTGTTGTTATTTATTAAACTTTTATTGATACACTACGTTGTGTTGTTATTTATGGTAATTTTATTGATACACTACGTTGTTACTTATTGCTGTTTTATTATTGATACACATACGGTTTGTTTTTATTTAGATAGCTTGTTTAGGTTACATTAATGTTTATAAATATAATACAATAAGAGACGTCGGTTTAGCTCAATATGGTAGGTAATGGGAAGAGGGGTGTAGGCGGGAAATGCTACGTCATCATGCTGTGACGTACAACTAACGTATTTTTAAATACTCATTTATCTGTTAGACCTGTTCCCTTACCTCAAACTTAAAAAGAGATTTTAAGATTTTTTAAAAAATACATTAAAAAATTAAAAAAAGAAAACACCGTAGGCGAAATAAATAGGTGGAAACAAGCTCTTAGCAATAACGTTTACATATAATTAGAAACCACTGTATAAATAGATTAGCAGAAAACTATCTTATAAATAGACGACAAGATAATTTGTAAAATTAGCTCAGCTTGCGACAACCCTGCCGCTTTGTTCATCTTATTTCACAAGTCTTAGGGTTTAAATACGGCGGATATGTGTGTGATTTATTTCTTTCAATGTCGGGGAGTTATTTGGTTGTTGAGATTGTGCTCCCAGAAACTATTTTGGATTCCGTAAATGGTTCCGACCTTATTTGTCTTAGAGCAGTGATTTTAAATTAGGGGAAAGGTGCCCAAGTTGAAGTTTTAGGGGTCCATGATAAAGATGTTTCAAAAAACTTGTATATTAATTATGTGTATAATACAAAAATATTTTAGAATTATAAGATAGTATAGATTAGAGTAAATGTAAAATAGAAAAAATAGAAAAAGTAAAATAAAAAAATAAAAAAATATAATAAAATAAAAAAATAATAAAAATAAAATTAATAAAATAAAATAAATATAAAAATAAAATTAATAAAATAAATAAATAAAAAAATAAAATTAATAAAATAAATAATAAAAATAAAAAAAAACAAATAAAGAAAAAAGTAAAATAGAAAAACAAACAAATAAAATAAAAAAGTAAAATAGAAAAAATCATGACCACCTTGGCCGGAATGTGGTCATTCTTATTCCGATTTGGACCATAAAAATCAGTTGTGAGATTAAATCAGTTAAAATGGTGGTAGGGAAGAAACAATTTATTATATTAACAACAACAACTTCGTCTTTCCACCAATAAGCTTTTATTAACTCAGCAAATTTATTGCTCAGAGGTAATTAAAGCTCAGTGGCGTAGCCAGGGGGGGGGCTGAGAGGGCTTCAGCCCCCCCGAAATTTTTACATAACCTAAACCCGCAAAAAATGTGTGAAAAAAATAAAACTTATAATATAAATATCATAATACATAAAAAAATAAACAATGAAATTAAAAGATATAAAAATAATTTGAAAACATTGAACAATATACAAATATATATGTATATATATATATATATATATATATATATATATATATATATATATATATATATATATATATATATATATATATATATATATTTTACAATTTTTAACATTCAGCCCCTCCCGAAATTAAATCCTGGCTACGCCACTGTAAAGCTTATTGGTGGAAAGACGAAGTTGGTGTTGTTAATATTGTAGATAATTCCACGGCTCTCACTAAAGTTATTATAACAATTTATTGTTTATCACAGTTTTTCTTTTGTTTTATACTTTTCCTTACATTGTACAAAAATTAATAAAGTGTTTATTTATTTATTTAAAAATCAAACAAAAACTTCTTAGGTCAAATTTAGTAAACTTGTTCAGGGGGTAAAAGAAACTGAAGGACATCATTGTACTCTTTAGGGGTTGTATTGCACTAAGGAGTGTACAAAATTAGCGCGGAGTTTCGTAAGCCTTGAATTTTTCGAAAACAAGAGGCCGGAAGCCTCTTGGTCGCTATTTGGATTAGGGCCGCTTCGAGTCCACACGGTTGGTGTCCTATATTAATTCGTCATATTAAGTGAGAGTTTTTAAATGAATTAGTCAAAAAACGTAATTTGTTTACATTATGTTGTATATGTCAATCAATAAAACCGGAAGCAATGCTAATAATAATATGTAACTTCGTATTTTTGTTAACCATACACATTTTTGTCACATGTGAAAAAAATTTCAGCCCGATCTATACACTTGTGATGAAGATTTGTTTTTTTTTTTAAATCTTTGTGGGATCATTATTGTTGGTTAATGACGTCACACGTATTTTATAAACAACAAATTTCATTTCGTTCCGAAAAAGTTGTCTAAAATGATCGTGTCTCAAAGAAAACGTCTAGGAACAAACATCTCGTACATACATAACACAATCTCATAAGCTCATCTTTCTTCGAAAATTCGCTAAAAAATCTTATTTTTAAAAGCCTGATAGAAAACTAGTTCAAAAGAAACATAATAGAAGGTAGATTGTATAGATATCTGGCTCGAAAAAAGACAGCCTAACATTTGCTTTAGCTTCATTATTTCTTCATATTTGTGTTTATTTTGTATAGTTATTTTGTTAATGACCTTGTCACACTAACACACTGTTCTCCGTCTCACACCAACACACCACTCTTTGTTCACTTAATTACGAACATTGACAGATACATATGGCAATGATTAGCTTAACATAAAAACAATATTTTACAAGTTGCTCTTAAAATATTGTCACTTTTAATAAAGTAAGTTAATAAAATTTGATTTGATCAATTCGCTTGTGATTGTGAATCTGATTTGCGTACGTGCTGCCAATTGTGTTAATATAGTGAATGGTCTAACAAGAGTTGTCTATTAACGTCACAGCTCCCAACCTGCCACAATATTAATTATCCTATTTTTTTCAGACGAACAAATCAAGAAGTTGAAGTAAAAATTCTTTTCAGAGAAAAAAGTTTGTTTTTAGCCACTACTACTCAATCAGTAGCAAATGCCACTAGGGATTCAACAAACACTACAGAGTAAAAACGCCACTAGGGATTCAACAAACACCACAGAGTAAAAACGCCACTAGGGATTCAACAAGCACCACATAGTAAAAACGCCACTAGGATTCAACAAACACCACAGAGTAAAAACGCCACTAGGGATTCAACAAGCACCACATAGTAAAAACGCCACTAGGGATTCAACAAACACCACAGAGTAAAAACGCCACTAGGGATTCAACAAGCACCACATAGTAAAAACGCCACTAGAGATTCAACAAACACCACAGACTAAAAACGCCACTAGGGATTCAACAAGCACCACATAGTAAAAACGCCACTAGGGATTCAACAAACACCACAGAGTAAAAACGCCACTAGGGATTCAACAAGCACCACATAGTAAAAACGCCACTAGGGATTCAACAAACACCACAGAGTAAAAACGCCACTAGGGATTCAACAAGCACCACATAGTAAAAACGCCACTAGAGATTCAACAAACACCACAGACTAAAAAAAATATTCTTACGCGGAGGTACGCAAGCCTGGCTAATTTCTTATAGTCTTTTTTGCAGTATTTAAGTTCATACCTTTTAAAGGTCAGCAAAGCAGGCGAATTTTCTTCTTCCATGCTTATCAATCCAATTTTCGCTTAATTTTTCGGTTTACATTTAATACAATATAATTGTGCGACTATTTAACTATTCATGTTTTGCAAAACTCGGTAGTATCAAGTGATATATTTACATTTAATAACCTGAGCAGTAACATCACAACTTGTAATATACTTTTTTTAGACTTTTTAATAATAGAACGCAATAATTCGGCAACCGGAAATATTGCCCACTTCGTTAAAAAACATTTTGTTTTGTTAGGTTGGCAGTATTACTTAAGACCACCAGTGAACCGGCTTTTGTGTTATCAGTAGTGCCTTCTATATGTAATATTATTCTAAGAAATACATTTATCACTCTTTATTTAAAAAATCTGACGATGGTAGACGCATAACGCATAAATTTGGTGCGATCCTGATAAGAATTGTGGACGTAGTTCGGAGAATAAAATAAGATTATGACTTGATGATAAGTATGACGGATATGACATACATCATAAATATATTTATTAATGATAATAAAACTGTGAAACGAAGCAAGGACAATAGTCACTAAATTAAAAAATCGGGTAAGGGGTACTCCGGAATTAATTCTCATCACATCGGATTCCCTACGCTCATCCTCCCTAGTTCGGACTCGGTTGATGTTGGTCATAAAAAAAGTATTTTCCGGGTAGCATAACAAACTTACAGATTGATTTTGTAAAAATTGTCAACCCTCTAGCATAAATACACTGGGGGCTGATGAAAATAGACACACACACACAGACAAGACAACTTTGTGAAAATCACTCAGGAAACCATAAAACCACCTGGAAGGGATTATTCATAAGACATTCCCGTTTTGGATTTGTTAGCGAACACAATACTTATCCTGTATACCTTTAGTGTATACATAAGGAAAAGTGGAAAAACCCCCGAAAATCCAGGATTCACATTGAATTTACGAATTCTTTACGTTTCTATTCCTTAAAAGTAAGATTATAAACATCTTACCAAGGAATATATATTCCTTGATCCTACCCGACTCGAGTATAAACATCTTACCAAGGAATATATATTCCTTGATCCTACCCGACTCGAGTATAAACATCTTACCAAGGAATATATATATCCTACCCGACTCAAGTATAAACATCTTACCAAGGAATATATATTCCTTGATCCTACCCGACTCGAGTATAAACATCTTACCAAGGAATATATATTCTTTGATTCTACCCGACTCGGGTATAAACATCTTACCAAGGAGTATATATTCCTTAATTCTACCCGACTCGAGTATAAACATCTTACCAAGGAGTATATTATATTCCTTAATTCTACTCGACTCGAGTATAAACATCTTACCAAGGAATATATATTTCTTGATCCTACCCGACTCGAGTATAAACATCTTACCAAGGAGTTATATTCCTTGATCCTACCCGACTGAGTATAAACATGTTACCAAGGAGTATATATTCCTTGATCCTACCCGACTCGAGTAAGATCAATGTACTTATAAGTTTGATATGAGTACAAATATATATCTACATATACATAAGTTTAATATTAAACTTATAATATCAAAACACAGTAACCTAACGCATTGTCCGGACCACAGTTAGTAAGGAGAACAATTAATTTAAACTCTTAAATGTAAGGCAGAACAGACAATGACTGTATACAGTGTACAGGTAAGGCAAGATGTCACTAAGTAATCTAAACAATGACTGTATACAGTGTACAGGTAAGGCAAGATGTCACTAAGTAATCTAAACAATGACTGTATACAGTGTACAACAAGATGTCACTAACTAAACAATGACTGTATACAGTGTACAGTAAGGCAAGATGTCACTAAGTAATCTAAACAATGACTGTATACAGTGTACAGGTAAGTGTCACTAAGTAATCTAAACAATGACTGTATACAGTGTACAGGTAAGGCAAGATGTCACTAAGTAATCTAAACAATGACTGTATACAGTGTACAGGTAAGGCAAGATGTCACTAAGTAATCTAAAACAATGACTGTATACAGTGTACAGGTAAGGCAAGATGTCACTAAGTAATCTAAACAATGACTGTATACAGTGTACAGGTAAGGCAAGATGTCACTAAGTAATCTAAACAATGACTGTATACAGTGTACAGGTAAGCAAGATGTCACTAAGTAATCTAAACAATGACTGTATACAGTGTACAGGTAAGGCAAGATGTCACTAAGTAATCTAAACAATGACTGTATACAGTACAGCAAGATGTCACTAAGTAATCTAAACAATGACTGTAACAGTGTACAGGTAAGGCAAGATGTCACTAAGTAATCTAAACAATGACTGTATACAGTGTACAGGTAAGGCAAGATGTCACTAAGTAATCTAAACAATGACTGTATACAGTGTACAGGTAAGGCAAGATGTCACTAAGTAATCTAAACAATGACTGCATACAGTGTACAGGTAAGGCAAGATGTCACTAAGTAATCTAAACAATGACTGTATATTGAGTGCAGATAAGTAAAGAATGTTACAAGAGTATAGACAATGACAGTATATATGGTGCAGGTAAGTCAAGAATGTCATTAAGTAGTATAGACAATACATTTATACAGTGGGCAGGTAAGTCAAGAATGTTTCTAGGTATTACAGTGAATGGCTGCATGTAGAGAGGCTTAGTAGAGAATGACACAAAGTGGTATGGACAATGTCTAGATACACAGAGTGCAGGTAAGTCAAGACTGTCACTAGACAGAGATGGCTGCATACAAAAAGAAGTCAAGAACTCAGAGAATGCTGCATACAAAATGCAGGTAAGTCAAGACTGTCACTAGATATTTCAGAGAATGGCTGCATACAAAATGCAGGTAAGGCAAGAATGTCTTCAAACTTGTTATTATCAGGTTGGAGGTCTGGGAACAGGTTTACACACACGCCCCTACTTTCTAACAACAACTGGAGTCTATCCAGACTGGGCCATACTACACATTTCTAATCAAAACTTGTTTAAGTCACAACTAGTAGGCAATATTAACACATGAATGAATCCCTCACAAACCAAAGTTGTTTTTGTAGCATACAAGTAGTACACACGTATAAGCCAAAGAAAACAGTAGGGAATACAGAGATCCGGATCTGGTCTAAGGGTTGAGACCTGTAAGCTATGGTTCTTGGATAAAAACCTGAACAAGTTGTAAGCTTGAGTCCTAGGATCGAGACTTGGACAACTTGCAACCTCAAATCCCAGAATTGAGCTCAGGGCAACGTTCAAGGGATTCGGATGATAGACGATATTTTAAGACGTTGATATTGGGTTACGAAGCTTACAAAAATTTCTGACGTCATCAAAAATAATACTTGAATACATTTTAAGCATGAAATGGCGTTAAAACGAGGTATCATATATCATCATTGATAGCAAGCTAAATCAATAAAGACCGTTTTTGAAGCCGCTAATCTAAGGAGCGGCCAAAGATTTCAGTTTTATCTTAAGCTTTTTTTTTTTTTTTTTTTTTTTTTTTTTTTTTTTTTTTTTTTTTTTTTTTTTTTTTTTTTTTTTTTTTTTTTTTTTTTTTTTTTTTTTTTTTTTTTTTTTTTTTTTTTTTTTTTTTTTTTTTTTTTTTTTTTTTTTTTTGCTTAGCATAGCAGAGATGCGTACCACTAGAGATGGTTTCATGCATAGTATACTCCCTAACGGGCCGATGTTCTAAAAAATATATTTATTACTTTAAATGTCGAGATTGAGGCACTGTAGTCAAAGTTTGGCAGCTTGTATTTAAAAAAAAGTTTAGAAAAAAGTGCCAAAAAACCGATAAAGTATCAGTTTCGAATTAATACACGTGATTCTAAGCATATCAAAATAACTCATACCGCCTATGGTAAAAAATGAACTAACCCAAAGTTCATCTTTCAGCAAACGTTTAGCTTGGATTTAAAACAAAGATCCTGTTTGGCTTTATGGATGGACATACATAACTAACAAGGGACGAGATAAAACACAAGACAAGGTCAGAACGGAGACATGCAATTTCCCAACATCTCCCCGCCTGGAATTCCCATCACATATCTGCCCCAAATATTAACCTCTAAGATGTGTTTTATAATTTTATTTTATTTTTTAAGTTTTTAATATAGTTGTACACAATAACTACTATAAATAGGTATAACTAAATACCCAAATGAAATTAACATATTTAAAATACTAACATTAAATTAAAATTTAATTTTAATTATTTTTAATGGTACATTTGATTTTTAAAAACATTGCACAATGTTTCCTTTGTTTTTAAGTATTAATTAAGAATTATATTAAAATTTCTTCTCTAACGGATATTTGGCAGGCTATATTTATTAATTGTTTCTAATCTGCAAATAAAGCTTGAAATATAAGATTTGCTTGAAATATTTTCCAGTTATAGTACAGAATCAAGAAACCCAAGTCTGCTGCACACTAGCCTCGGTGCTTAGCAACACTATCGCTCTATAGGCCCTCTATTCTCACAGTAGATTCCCTTGTGTATTAGATGTTGTTCCGCACTATTTATTGAATAATTATTATTTTTTACTACATGAAATTTTTCATGCAGGTAGCCAATTTTTATCATGAACGCTACTTTGTCGACTCATCACTTTCTATTGTACTGACTTGTATAGTATAACTTACGGTAATAATCAGTTGACTGCGTGGGAAAATAATGCAAGGAAGCCAATGCCAATGAGGTTAGTTCTGGATGTTAAACCGACCTATTAAAACAGGGTGGCCAATAAGGCAAACCTCATTGGTTCCTCAACACTATTTTCCCACGCTGTCGACTGATTATAACCATGTGCTATACTATAATGGTGTAGTAGACTAAACGGGGTGAAACCAGAGGCAGAGGACCCTAACTACGAACAACCCTCTACCACCACTAAAGCTAGCATTTGTTAGATATATATATATATTATATATATATATATATATATATATATATATATATTATATATATATATATATATATAATGTGTGTTGTGTGTGTGTGTGTGTGTGTGTGGTACAAACACACACATACACATATATGTATTATATATATAGTATGTTATATATATGATCAAGTTTCGCAAAACGTATTTTTTCGTGATCAGGGACCTTTGAAACGGATTTGTGTCGTGGTCCGATGTTCGATTCCCGCTTCAAAAAAGTTAAATTGAAAGATACGATTTTATTGGGATTTTTGCGTTCTAGGGATAAATACAAGACATTTTGCCTCTGGCGTATTTTTGTCTAAGATCGCTATTTTGACAGGAAAAAGGGCCTAAATTGTAAAATTGGGCATTCAACTCACAATTAAAGCTAATGCATTGACATAAGAAAGAATTTGCAAAGAGTGGTGATATAGAGGGTGACTGCTGGGAATGAAACTAATGTATTTTACTATATGAGGACGAGCGAAGCGAGTTGGAAGAGGTGTTGCATTATTAATTTAACGATTATATATTTCTAAAGGACGAGCGAAGCGAGTCTGATGCTTAGAGGATGAGCGTAGCGAATCCGATGTGATGAGGAAAAGTTCTGAGGTACCCCAAACTCAATCTTTTTATATAGAAAATAGAATGAATGATTTGTGTCCTTAAGCCAAAAAATAAGTCGTTTTTACTTCTGGCAAATTTTGTCAGTCAATACTTATGCTTCAATTACATATATTGCACCATAACTCTCGAAAGCTTTACCAAATAAAACTTGTGGCGGGATGTTTGGGAGGTCCAAACATCCACAGGTGCACAGTCCATTAATTGTGGAAAATTTATGACGACATCTAAACTTAAAATGGCCAAGGAGTAATATTTAATGGTATACTTAATTTATTGAGACTCGTTTCACCTTAATCGAACCATTCCATTCTTACAGGCACAAAAAGCATATATATATATATATACATATATATATATATATATATATATATATATATATATTTATATATATATATATATATATATATTATATATATTTATATGTGTGTGTATGTTTTATGAACGAGATGATGTTTCTAGACGCTTGAATGGGGCACGATAACTTTCAAACACTTTTCAAACGTACAAAATCGATCTTTTAAATTTACCTGTACCCTGTTAAGAAGATGAACCTCTTGTTTTATATCTTATATATTTCAGGAAACTGCGAAAACAACGAATGAAGTTAATGTTTTGCAAGACTCTTAAAACTATCTATATAGACTCTTTAAAAAAAAATAAAAAAAAAAAAATATATATATATATATATAATATATATATATATATATATAATAACATCTACTATTTGTGTTACATTTAGTGGCAATAGAAGGTACACAAGCAGTAACCTAAAATAATTTTCATGATCAGTTCACAGCTCTATAGACCAGTGAGAAAGGGCATGTTATTGGTTTATTGTGCTAGGAGCAGCATATACCAATAGAATTTCTACTCTCACTGATTCTTCATTGGTATTCGATTAAACCAAGACTATAGGTGACAGAAAATTAAACAATGGGTCTTTTAATTTATTTTTCCGGTTGAAATTATAACCAAGGATCTTAGACCTCCTATTTGGGGTGCATTGCGCCTGAGACGATGGGCCTCGAGGGTAGATTAAACTATGATATAAATAAGTCGATTGACCGATTTTTTTTACACAACCTGTATAACTATGATCTGTTTAGTTATACCTACTAAACACCACCATTATTTAACTCCCATCCCTGGCATCAAACTTCTGCAGTGTATTAATACATCTACATAAGGTTGAATCCCAGACTCCAACTTGAGGATTCAAGTAAGTACTTGATCCCATACTAAGATTACTTCTTCATAAAACAGGAAAAGAGACTGAACCAGCGGAAGGAGGACACAACAGTTCTTATCATACTTTATACATTTATATGTGTGTGTATAAGTGTAACCCACCATATTTCACATTTATACTAAGGGAGGGTTAAAATTTTTCTGTCAAACATTTAGTAGAAGGGTTAATCTGTAAATGGTAAGAACCAGAAAGTCATGGCAAGCCACCAGATAAGGAGTGCAGTGGCGGATTAAGCCAAAAGGGCCCTGAGGAGGGTTTGGCCTAAAACCTAGATCTCAAGGGACCCAATAGGGGGGATGTAATATTTAATTAAACAATTTTATGTTAAATGTCAATTGTATGTTAAATGGCCCTTTTGTACTGCTTTAGGGCCCTGATTAAGTATGTTAAGGGCCATCATTGGCTTTAGTCTTCGTATGGGTGCTTAAACATCTAGCTGTAATAAATAGGGGTCATAAACATCTAAAATTTATAATATATTTGTAATTACTTAAAAAACAAATATCTAACCCCTTTTTATGCTGCTGTAGAGCCCTGATCAAGTTTTAATATGTTAATAATTTTTTTTAAATTTAGTTATTTTTTCTTTAAGTTTATTTTTGGCAAAAAGGCCCAAGGAGGGCTGCCGCCATCGCTAGCCAGTCCGCCCCTGTATCAGTGTGTTATACTTAGCATGCCTTCTCTTAACTTATACGGACTTTAAGCAATGCAGGAATGAATCACTATGTATGCATATGATATTACAGTTGCTTGCTTTAATGCTTTCTTGCCTAAAACCTTTAAGGCGCGGTCGAATATCCACGGCCTTCTAGAACATTGGATCACCAACAAACTTTTTTTATAACTTTTTTCAAAATGTTCAGTAATTAGCCGGATTTGTGATAAATGAAGCCTATTTCCGTAATCTGCACGCTCTTTTGGTTAATCTCAAAGAGTATTTACATTCACTCAACGATTTATTTTTAATCTAACTTGGTACATACATAACTACTGTTAGACGTCAATATTTTGTGTTATATTTTGACATGTCATATTTGTTAACATTGACGTCTAACAGTAGTTATGTATGTACCAAGTTAGATACTGCAGTGCATTGATACTTCTACATAATTATGTACAGTCAATCGTTTAGTTTAAAAATCTTGTCAGGTCAGTTTAGACACCACTGATTATTAAGAAAAAAAATCCCTGCAAGAAGGGAGCGGAAAAAAACTATGTAAACAAATTTGGTTATTTTACCCGTATTTTCTTGGCGATGTTTTTTTACATTTCTTTTGTGTAGTTTTATTTTAAAATATAATTTTTAAGATTAATTTGAAAGTAACTTTCAAAACGATGTTATCAAAAGAAGAACCACAAACGAAGTGAACAATTGCCGGGAAGAAGGTTTTTTCCCTACATCGGTTATTGTGGTAGGGATTTTTTTTTTGTTTTAAGTGAGAGGTTGGGCGGCTTCTCAGATTGGTCAATCCCCAAAATACTTATGACCTTGGGATTTTAAACTAAACGATAGACTGTAGATGTATTAATGATGGATTCATTTCTTAATAAATTAATCCCAGACTCCAATGTGGGGATTCAAGTAAGTACTTGATCACAGACCAGGCCCGTAGCTAGCCAAAACCCATCCAAGAGAGGAGGGGGTAATATTCACATATCTATAGGGTCTTTCACTTAAAACTACTTCGTCATAGGGGGAACCCTGGCCCCTACCTGGCCATGGGTCTGTCACAGACTATAACCTGAGGGCTAATATACTTACGCGTTTCCCTCACAGGGTTTTTGTGCCACTGATAAGCCAACGTTCAATATTAGTACTGTAGTGCAATCTGTGCTAATACACAATAGAGTGAATTTTATCAGATTTGTCTTCGGGACAAGTCTACGCAAATGTCTTCGTCGTGTGTACATCAGCTGTACTGACAAGAGCAAGGCAATCTGTAGCAAATCGAGAGTTGATAATACGTTCCCCGTACACAGACTGGATTACGACACCCCGAGATAGAAATCCCATTATATAATAATCTAATTTTATAGATGGTTATTCGTTATCAATTAACATTTTAAAATATGAACTAAACATAATAAAGGCTACTTTAAAATTTAATAAACTTACGTAAACGTTCTTAAATCCAAAGCAAATACCAACCAAACCAGTTGGAGCAAATCTGGTAAATTCACTTCAGAAAGCACTGAAATATTGCAAACTCACTGAAAAAAACAAATCACTGCAACGGTCCCGAAAATAAACTATGCTTTTACAACAATGCAAATGAAATTCCTTTATTTTTATACAAAATCAATTTTATCACAAAGATACGAACAATTCCAAAGAGAAATGACTGTAAGCACCCACGATGAGTGCACGAATTCAACTAAAAAAGAATGGCTTCTTGTCTTTTTTTAAGATTATTTTTCTATTCAAACACCAGAGTTGCCAACAAAAAATACAAAAATTTAAAATTACGAAAAAATTAAATTTAAATAAAGACTTATTTGTTATTATTAATTAACTTATCCAAAGAAATTCATCTTACATTAAAATGTATTATATTCTATGTTGGCGAAAGTTAAATTATCAATTATTTACATATATTAAAGATAATAAAACCGAAACGGACTTTGGAAACTGATGAAAACCATGTACTTGTGCATGATGGATATTTGAAAACAGATTTCACACTAAAGCGCGAAATTTAAATTACGTTTTGTTGAAGTGAAAATTATATTCATAGAATAAAGAATACTATTATAATAAAATTTTATTTTATTTTAAATTGCATTTGTTACTACATTGGTGTGTCGTGTAACCTTATGCAAATTACCTCAGGAAAGATTTGTGATTGGACTGAAAGTTGACTTAGGTAAGTAATTATATGTCCATAACTCTATTGTTATTGTTGAGTATAACAGCTACGAAATTAGGATATTATTTTTTTCTCGTTAAGAACTTAGATTTTATGATTGTAGATATTTATGGAAAGCCTATACTATTGCACACGGTTATAATCAGTTGACAGCGTGGGAAAATAGTGTTGAGGAACCAATAAGGTTGGTCTGATGTGGAATTGTGGGCCAGGACCAACCCCATTAGCTCCCTTGCGTTATTTTCTCACGCAATTAACTGATTATAACCGGATGTTATGCTATTAAACAGTTTCAGAGGGTTTGTTGCTATTCAATAGTAGAGGAGAATCAACAAGTGTGCTTACTCACTTATTTTGAAACTGCCAGAACAAGTGAAGTCAAATGAGGAAAATTTTGGCTGCTAGGGCCACATTTTGAGTGTTAAGTTACTGTCGAGGAGGTTACAAAAATGTAATTTTGATAGTGGGCATTCATATTTCATTCTTATCATCGATGACAGTCATTTTTAAAAATCTATTTTTATTGAAAATGGACAACATTTTTGAGGGGATTGGATTCACTTGGTATCCTTTTCTACTCTAGGCTATTCACAGCTCAGAAAGTGCAAGACATCAAATTTAGGCCCTATGAGTCAGCAATTCTCAGCCCTTGAGTCACAGATAATACTATTTGGGTCTCAAGAAAATGTTTTGTAAAGGTATATTCTCTAATAAAAATATGTAGGTATACTTTTTTAAAATTGTATAAACAAAAATATCTGATTAACTTAATTTTCTAGTTTAAACATTGATACAAACTTTGTTCAGCTATCATTTTTGTATTTGACAGTTGCTTCCCTCTCTTCATTAGATTCATATGGCTTTATAAAGGTTCATCTTTGTGAAATACTCATTTTATTGGTTTATTAAATTGTTTATATTCTAAGCTGTATTCAGGAAAAGGGCTAATGGGGGTATGGCCCTTCATAGATTTCAGTTCCCGGGCCTGACTCCTGTCTTTCCACCCTCTTCATGAATGATTTTTTCCATAGGTAAATTCCTAAAATAAGAATGGTTTGAGAGCTGTGGTCCAAAGGGTAAATAAATACAAACTATGTAATTAGTAGAGACCTTTCAACCCTACAAGTCATAATCATTCATCTGTAATAAATCAAAAATTACATTCAATAATTTGATAGAAAAAACAACAAGTATTTCTTTTTAACTTATTTGTAGATATATTTTTTTTTTTTTTTTTTTTTTTTTTTTTTTTTTTTTTTTTTTTTTGGAGGTCGACTACTAGGTCATTTTCCTCCAGCATATTACAGAAGACTTGGTGGGTAGTTAGAAATATTTGAATAATTTGAATTTATATAGATATACTTAGATAAGTTTAATTTGTAAATATACTTATAAGATAAATTAATATGAGCTGAGAATGAATAAAATATGACGGCTGATCTTTGTACTCTGTACTAAAATATGATAACTGTATAATATAAATGTGAGAATAAATAAAATAAATACGTTTTAAGATGTTCTGATTTTGAAGGCAAATATAGTTTCTATAGTTCTTGAGTAAGTTGAGCTTGATGAAGGAACTGAAGCAGTCTCTGTATGTTTTGTTCGTTATCCTGTAGAATATCAGGCATGTTTGATGGTAGTGAATTTTGCTTTCTAAGAGTATCTAATTGCGGGCAGTTGCATAGGAGGTGGAAAACTGATAGAATTTGGCCGCACCATGAGCAAATTGGTTTTTCTTCTTTAGATATGAGATACCCATGAGTCATCCTAGTATGCCCTATGCGCATTATTGTTTTTCTATCAACTTATTGGATTTAATTTTTAATTTATTACAGATGAATGATTATGAACAGTAAGGTCGAAACGGCTCCACTAATTATGTAGTTTTTATTTATTTACCCTATGGACCACAGCTCTCAAACCTACTTGACACAGGGTACAAACTTTTAGTTTTTTAGAACTAAAATAAAAAATGTGAAAAATGCTGTTGTGTAAACATAATTCTGAGTAACATCCAAGTTAGTATAGTCAGTAGTCACAACCTAATTACTTCAAGTTTTCAATTGAGATCATGACGTATTTCTATTTAATTAAAAACTGATTTTACTAAGCAAAATTAGTGACATATTTTTTTTATTCTTTGAATGTATCTATCACTCGCAATACTGTATTTAGTGTAACTTAATACAAGTATTTAGTTCTTTGTAACCTGTTTGCTCTGTTTTTAGGTCAATATGCTGCGAGGCAAGCCTACAAGGTTAGAGTTGAAGCTCGAGGACATCCCCGAGTATACGTCTCTTCACGCTAAGAAAGAAACTTCTAGTGGATCCAATACATCTCAGTGCCCTCCTTGGAGCTACAAAATTCTCACCAACAATCAAACTGCCCATGAGAGAATCGGTTACGTTCCTGAGCCCAGGAATCCCTCTTGAACAACGGTATATGTCAACAATACTTAAGGCACTACTACTACTCACTCAAACTAATGCAGCGAATAACTCCCGCAGTTTTTATCTAATTTCTTTCAAATTTATTACTTTATAATTCTGACCTCTTTGATTATCCTTATCAAGTTTCCTCCCTAAACAAGGGATTCTAGACACAACATAATTATGCTAGAGACACCTAGGAAATGTAGCAAGAAAAATGCTATGCCTCATATAGGAACTGTTCCTTTGTTCTTCTCTTATAATTTTAAAGAATGTAAAGTATTTACCATGAAAAGCCATTACCATGCATGCCATTATGCTTGGCATGCAAGAGTCATCTTGACATCCGGATAGCACAACTACACAGACGGAATGAGAGATTCAGACAGAAGGAGGGGGTGAATTTGGTGCTGGCATATAGCGACAGCTCTGAAACTTAATCTCCTTACCACACAATGTTTTCCACTTTTCTGAGTTAAAAAACTCTAACTTGGTAAAGAAACCTGTAACCCAATCTGGTGTCTTTTATGTGACTTAGTGAAGACTTGATGCTGGCAGTCATGACTTATGAAGTCCCACTACACCTCACTTATCAAAAGAACCTATAACAATAAGGAGGATTTGACAAAAAGTTGTTTAAAATTTCTCTTGTTTTTCACCAAGAGAAAAATGACTCAGCTCTATTCAGTTAAATTGAATTTCCTTACTACCGGTTTGTCTTTTAATTCATCTTAAGTGGGTCTGTATCCATTTAGTCCTGATGGGCAATGCCTTATCCACCATTGAAAAAAAGACAGACATGAATTCCACTGCATGATGTAATTTCACCCACCTGTGAGCTTGAGGTGAAATAAAAGACAAGCCTATTGATTTCATAAGAATTAAACTATTAAATATAATTTTCCATTGATACAAGTTAGTTTATATGAAAATCCATACCATAAAGGATGAGGTGTTCAGAAAATGTTTGCACCTGAAACTAAACCTTTCCCTGCAGGTTAGCTTTGTTATGTCAATGGATGTACAAGTCATTACAATCTAAATATTAATATGTCCTTTATAATTAAAACTTGGGCAAATGTTTCACAAATGCTCTTTTTACATGCTGATATTTTTATAAATAAATATATTCTTTTTTTAGGCTAGTGATAGTGAGGATAAATGTGAAAACTTAAAATTTTGAATTCATTGCTGACTCATCAGATCTTCTTTACATTATTATAGTTTGTATTTTCTTGTTTGTAAATGATTATTTTTTACTATAATAGTTGATTAGAATAACAAGTAAACCAACAAAAATCAAGTGTGATTTTTGAAAAATCTATTTTTTTAAAAAGGATTGAGTTTTTCCTATATTTTTAAACAAGAAATAAGTTTTCTTGATATTTTAACCACCATAGCTGCCTCTCTGTGAACTCTCTGGAGATTGTCAAATGTCATAATATTGCATAACCAAATCCTCCATGCTGTTTTATTTGCACCCGAAAAATAAAAATTTTATGTTTTTTTTACTATAAATAAATAAAGCGTTGAACTGTGGAGTAAATGGTTAAATATATATTTTTTACTAATTTCTGCCCCCCAATGTAACCTTGCCCATCAATGACAGGCAACATGAAATCAGACATTACCTCCTCTCAGATTACAGTACTCTATCCCAGGAAAGACGATTCAAACCCCATATAATATTAATATAATGTATACCCCTTCTAGTAATATATCTCTCTGCTAATATTTTTGTATTTATTCTAAAACCATAAGTTATTATTTTTTGGCTCATTCTAGCAGGACTTTTAACGACTAATTTTGGGAATTGGAGTTATCTTTAATATTTATAATAGTATTGTTTCATACATAGACCAACTAGATTTTCAAACCGGACAATATATTATTTATATTTTATACATGAAAACATAATAAATGTGGCAGTACTTAGTTCTACCATAAGTGATTTAGGAAATCTATTTGACGTGTTGTGTCAATTTTTTTTGCCATCAATATTATAAAGATGATACAACTTAAAAATATTACTTTAAAGAATTACATGTTTTACTTGATGTCGTATTTAATTTTACATGCACAGTAATAATGACATGTGCATGTGTAATTTGATGATCGTCATAGCAACCAGATACAAGCTTACTCTGTGTTTAGCGCATACCAAATATCTGAATTTCACTTGTCTCGACTTTGAATACTTTAGTCCCGTATTTTGGTTACTTCAGTCTTGTATTTTGGTTACTTCAGTCTTGTATTTTGATTACTTCAGTCTTGTATTTTGATAACTTTTGTCTTGTATTTTGATTACTTCAGTCTTGTATTTTTATTACTTTAGTCTTGTATTTTGCTTTAGTCCCATATTTAAAGATAAGGGAAACAAGACCTGTTTTAGTCCCTTTTGGAGATAAACACCATTTATTTGTTATTATATTAATTCTTAATTTATTTTGATTTGATTTGCTTAGTTAAAAATTAGTATGGATAGTGAGGTTTAATGTGCTCTCAAAAAATATTATATCTTACATGGCGGTAAAGTGATTTTACTGGTCTGAAAATTAGTTATTGACTTGCCATCACTTGTCAATTAACAAGTTTTCACAGTAATAAACTGCTACTTTACCGCCTAGTGAAATACTTTAATAATTTTGGCTATTGAGAAAATTAAATTATATATTTTAATTAAAACCATATACAAATTTTCCATCCCTTATTGGGAATTTATAACTAGTTAGTTTTAATTTATACTAGTTAATTTATAACTAGATTAGCTTGACTTAGATCTGATTTTATTGGTCCTGAACCCGTATTTCTTAAAGAACAGTTATAAAGTAAGTTGGGCAGCAAAGATTGGCTGCAGTGAAGATTACAGCTCCTATTTATAAAAACCTGCATTTCATCAAAAATTTAAGTAAAACCAACCTGAAAATTTTAGTTAGTGCTTTTACAGGAGACTATCTTCTGTGGAAAACCTAAAGACTTTGGGCATTGAAATTGCAGTAATAAGGTGAGACCCGCCTTCATTTCATTGCTGAGTATGAGGCCTATTCGCGATTCACTGTTGCTGATAAGAAATTGAAATGAAAGGCTGATGATCACTGTTAATTATAAGAATAACAGTGTAACAGAATAATAATGATAAGAATAACAGAATAACTAGATAAGAATTCATAGTCTAGTCCGTAGAATTTCATAGTCAACGGACAAACGAATGGAGTCTGAAGTGACGACGAGGTTCTTGATGAATCCAATATGTTAAGGAAAAGTGATGAGGATCCTGCACCCGAGTTTTTCTTTGCAGTTTTTACTTTCTAGATTTACTGATACGTGAAAAGAACAGTAAAAGCAAAGGACGGGGATGAATGGACATAGACAATAAAATATGATTTAAAAAATTTAGGACAGGGGCACTTGCTTAGAGGAAAAATACGCAATATCCAATTATTGAAATTCTCGCTTATTCCACGCAAAACAATATTGAACATCTTTGTTGAAAGATAAGTCCTTATGGGTTTTTTTTATTTGTGACGGTTATATCTTTAAATTATTTCTTAATTCTTTTTCTTAAATTAAGTGATTTAATTCAATTAACTTTAGGGCGTATAAACACAGCAGAATCACTATTTTATTGAAAAATAGGGTTTTAATAGGTTGAGGGATAATAAGTACATGTATTTAAATTGAGTGACATTAAGGTGAGAATCACAATATAGTGTTTTATTTTATTTATTGTTAATTAATATTACTTTTAAAAGTTTGCACAAATTCACAAAATTACCTTTTTATGACATTAAATTGTTTAAATTAACTGATAACAAGCTGATTTTTATTCATAATGGTGTTTTAATTTATTAATTAATAATCAATAATTTATCTACTCACTAAAATGATTAATATATCACTAAATTTACTATTTATTGTAAAATGTTTGTTTAAATCCAAGTCTGCAGTGATAAGAGCCTGATTCTATATTTGAAATCCTGGAATAATCAAAGTATTTATCTATGAAATATTGACAATTTTTTAGCACCGATGGTCGTTCTATTAATTTTTAACTTATTTATCAAAAAATAACTAAAAATAAAGAAATAAAAGAAGAATTTTTGTCGGCTTCCATGCTAATCCTATGATAAAAAAAAATTTGATCACCCTTTCGTTCCCCCTCCCCATTAGTATTGCCAACCTTACAACTATCTCTTTGAATCGCGAAAACTTCTCTTTAGATTTGCATATTTTGGTGATCTTTGATATGCACAGGAGATTTAATCCTTGAGCAAGAAATACATACTTCTCTTTATTCATAATTCCAAACGATCTGGTGATGGAGTGGCAAAAAGGGTCTTGCCTGATAACTTGGCCTATTTACTTCTAAATCAATGATTCCAACATTTATACATTTATATAGTTTCTACAGATGAAACCATTAAAATCATGTATACCATCATAAAATTTAAATTCCCAATAAGTTAAAATTGAATTAAAAAATGAATTTTTAACACTATAAGTTACTAAAACTGTCAGAACATAGCTTTTTAAGCACACTCATCAATTTTTTTTCATTTCTCAGTCAGGCCCTAAAAAGCAATAAATACCAATATAATAGTGCAAAAAAAACAATCTAATATAACAAAATCAATTTTTTATTTAATTATAATTAGTTAATATAAAAAAATATAAACAAAGAATATTGAATAAATAAATAATACAAAAATTAGTTTTTTATTATAAATAGAAATAACATTAAAGAAATTACAAAAGGTTTATCTCTAAAGTTAAACAAAAATATCGCTGTTAGACAAAATAAATAGCAATATCGCTGTATAACCAAGCGACAGAAAAACAACACAAGTACTATACAGTAAGAAACAAAATATATACAACTTTTGTAAAAGTTTAGGTTTTTGATCATTCGAAAGACTACAAAAAATCAATGAGAAAAGGATTTCTATTGGTTTATTCTCAATCTATTAAAGTAAGAAATAAGCCAATAGAATTCTTTCTTTCGTTGAATTTTGGCAGGCTCTCAATTGATCAAAATATAAGTATTACTACAAGTCATATTTAGTAAATAAAAAAATTACAAATAAGGGATAAATTTAAAATAATTAACAAGATAAGGTAAGTAGTACAATTGCTTTAACTAATAATTAAAATTAACATTTGTTTTTAATTATTTTAAAAAGGTTTAGTTAAATTAATTAAAAATAGAGGAAATGCAAAAGAATCAAAGTGTAAAACGACTACTGAACCAGTTTTTAGATCATTCAGCTACTAACATTTTTTATTTTATGAGGAGTCAACTAAAAATGGCAGCTACGAGGATCAGAGGTAGGATATGATTGGACTTACAGTAAAAATAAAATGCGCTGTTGTCAATAGACTCCAGTTTTAACAATTTTAACGTTACCTATGGTCAACTAATGGCAAATATATGAGGCAGTGTCCAGATATAAATCGCCTGAAAGTGAAATCTTTAATTCCACTACTAATGTTAAATATGTTAGTAGCAGGATCAATCAAATGTTAAATGTAGCTTATTACAATTTAATGTGGTAAGAAAATTACCTAAATGATTTCTAAATATTAGAGATAAGAATAGAATTAATTTTGTGAAGCATGATTCAATAATAAGAACACTTCAGTTTTACTAAACGAAATTGTATTGTATAACCACTATAAATAAAAGTTGAAAAGGTTAACTAATAAGGCACTGACCAGATTCAACTATAGAATCTTCAGAGTAGTTTATAAACTCTCTGTTAAAACAGTTTATAAATAATTCTGAAGATGACTGTATAATCGAAACTGGTTAGTGCCTTAATAGTTAACCTAATAACTTTTATTTATTGTAGTTAGAAAATAAAATTTTGTTGTAAAACTAAAGACTTTTTAAAATATTTAATCATGCTTAACGTTATAATTTGAGAAGAAACAATGATTACTATTTAATAAAGAAAATGGAATGGCAATAATACATTTTAAAATACTTTATAAAGTTGTACTGTTGACTGAGGTATTAAGAAAGACCGAGGAAAATTAATATCTGGAGGTAATCCTCACTGGAATAATCCTTTTATTCCGAGGGATCTTCACACCCGGAATAATCTTTCCATTTTTAGGGAATCTTAACATCTGGAATAATCCTTCCATATAGAGGAATCTTCACCAATCAGAATCTTCCGAGACTTCACACACACATCAGAATAATCCTTCATATAGAGGAATCTTCACCAATCAGAATAATCCTTCCATATAGAGGAATCTTCACACAATCAGAATAATCATTCCTTCATTTGGAGGACATTACATCTAAAGGCATCTTATATGGTTATTTAATGTCATAAACACATTTATTCGATTATTTGTTTCATAACCTTTTTAGGTCGATGAACATGAACCTGAAATGGGGTACAATTGTAACTTTTTAGAACAAATAAACTTAAGGTCTGTATGAAATAGGCCTTTTTTTGTATTTTAATTTAAAAAAAATAACATGTTGCTACCACAAAATCCTGTAAATACATTTCTGTGAACAGTATTTAATTGCACATGAGAATTGAACAGGTTTTATTAATAATCAGCTTTGACATTCTATTTTAATGATAAACAAAACTGTGTTTAGGTTTTTTGTTATAAGGTGACGGAGGTGTAAACAATGCGTTTTGAGGGTAAAAAATGATTGATTGATTAACCAGCATAACTATCAGTTTAACCAATCAGAGACCAGTAGTATATTATTTATGCTAATGTTAATCTTGATGGACTGATGTCACATTTCAGTATTCTATATTCATTTAACCTTTAAGTTTATTTTTACTCTTACTTAATAGCAAAAAACACAAAGAAACCTCTAGCCCCAGATCTAAATCGAAAAATAGAAATTACGGAGAAAAATCAAATCTAAAATAGCTAAATTTTAAACTCATCATTAATTATAAACTTCATAAAAAAAATGTTTACCAAAAATTTTATGTTATAGATAAAGTGGAATAGAATTAACAAATGACTTTACTCACATATTTCATGCTTTCCATAAGACTGGAAATGTCTAAAGAAGAAAAGTTTGGCCGTTAGGGCTACTTTTAGCCAAGATGATAGAAATTTACAAGGTGATTCAATTTGATGTAAACAAACCAAACGCATTTGGAGGTTATAACCTGACTTTTTTATGAATGACGTGTGACGTCATTGCAGGAATTGGTATAGGCGGTCAACATTGAAAATTTACTATTTATTCCTGCAATGACGTCAATTCCGGACTAAAACCTAACATGTCAAAAAAATTGATTTCATTCATAAAAACCCTCCAATTGAATCAATCACCTTATAAACTCTATCAGCTTAACTTCTAACAACTATTGTAATGGTAGAGGAGGTTAAGCCTAATTTCATGTTGCCTGTTTTTGATGAAGGTTACATGGTGTGACAGAAATTTTTACAAAACAAAACATACAATTTTTATTTTTCGGGTGCAAATAAAACACGGTTTGTTTACACAATGACACTTAAAAAGTCTTGTCAGTTTACCGAGTGGCAGCTATTGTTAAAATATCGAGAGAACTCTATTCTTAAAAAAAAAAAGAGAAAACTCGTTCCTTTTTAAAAATAAATTTTTCGAAAATCGCACTTGATTTTTAAGAGAGTCGGTTCACTTGTTATTCTATTCCACAATAGTTACAGATGATACAAACAAGTTAAAGTGCAAGCTTAGTAATAGATTGTCAAAATCTATCTGTGAATACTGCAAATAAGAAGGAGATTAAAGTTCCCCATGTACATTCCCACTACTGGAAAAATGTGTTGATCTTTAATTTCCTCATCAATTTGGTCTTCACCAAAAGATTTTTAACTGCGGAAAACTATGCTTCCATTCTTAGTAATATTAACTGCCACAGTTTACTTATGCTTAGCATTCAGCAGCATATAAAGTTTATAAATTTATGCAGCATATAAACATTAAGAAAATTTATGCTTTTTAAATTTTAATATAAAATGGCATGGTATATAAAATTGTTAAGGTAAGATATTATTTTCTAAGAAAAAAAAACGTATTCAGTGATAGTAAATTCAATCTTGCACACACACACAAAAGTAAGCTTTCTTTGGACTATTGTTAACCTGGAGCAAAGAATATAATAGGTATAGAATATTGGAAGGTATGTGAGAGTGACAGCCAGAAAGTATGGGTAAAATTGGCACTAGTCTCTAGACGGCAGCTCCAGAACTAACCTTCCGTAAGGATACTGTTATGGTGACATAACAGTCTTTCTACTTTTCTGAATTATTATTATGAAATCATCTCGTTATTTATTACTATTATAACGGCACAAGTATCTACTTAAAATTAGTCATTATTATGCAAAGAAAATATTTAGATTGATCGGTAAAGTGTCAGGAGTAATTTGCAAAGAAAATATTTAGATTAATCGGTAAAGTGTCAGGAGTAATTTGCAAAGAAAATATTTAGATTAATCGGTAAAGTGTCAGGAGTAATTTGCAAAGAATATTTAGATTAATAAAGGTCAGGAGTAATTTGCAAAGAAAATATTTAGATTAATCGGTAAAGTGTCAGGAGTAATTTGCAAAGAAAATATTTAGATTAATCGGTAAAGGTCAGGAGTAATTTGCAAAGAAAAGAGGAGCACATTCTCATAGTTGGCATGGATAAACTACCAAATTAAACACTAGCGCTCCTGTTACCTGGTTACAGAATTAATCATTGTTTGTCCGAAATAATAAATCTTAAGATCAATTTTCTTTACCTATACATTCTTTGACCATGAGGAGATATACAAATAAAAGAATGAAAAAGTTTCCCCACAAGACATTGAACTCTACGCCTTCATTGAGAGACAAATAATAAGGCTTCATCACATATTATATTAAGTTAGTTTGTAATTTTAAGATTGTTTATACCAGAATTTTCCCCAGGGTCAACATAAAATTGTCCTAGGAGACGCAACGTTTATGTTGTCAGGTCAAATCTCTCTTAACATACAACATGCCTTGAACTATAAAGATGGCAAAATAAAAACAAGTAATATCATTATTTTCTTGAGCTGGTAATTTAAATTAGTACATAATATTTTTACTCTTTAAGTAACAACAAACTCTAAATGTAAATGTGAATCTAAATTGTAAAAATGTATAAGAAGTATCTAAGAAAATAATAACTCATCAACCTCCTACAAATAATGTATCATTTGAATAAAAAATTAAATCCACTTAAACTAAAGCACTCATATTATCAGATTAAAGGCAATGAAACAATTTTTTAAACTGTCAGTCATTTTGGCAATAAAACGTGTTGGCCTCCACAGTTAATGTTATGAAGATTTAGGTCTTTCGGTGGTGACTCGTCAATCAGTTCGGGCTTCCACTCTAAGAAGCAATCCAATGCAGTATTGTAGATTATTTTGTCATGCACAATGTCCTACATCCCTGATGATGCCTCACATAGTGAAAGGGAAGTGTCGGATTCATCATCTACATTGAGGAGGTCACCACCAGAAGGCCTAAAAACTTGATGTCAACCATTTTGTTTTTAGACTGCAAGCTCATATCATAGCAAAACCCGAGATACTGTAACTGTAATTTACAGACCTTACTCCCAGCTTCAGTGTAACATCACATGATTTGGGAACCTGAGCAGATAGTGTAATTATAATTAATAGTCCTTAGTTAAGGAATTAATACTCTAGTGGTACCACAGAAGAATACCACATTTTTTCGTATAAAGCAAGCTAACCTTCTATGCATAATCTAGCATCTTATTGATTTTTTTGAAAAATTGTGAATTACTTTAATAATTTTGTGGTATCCTGATGTCTGTACTCTGATAATATAGGGTACTCTGCTTTCACGTAAGACTAAATCAAAATTAACAGTTATGCACAAATGAGCAATAAAAACTTAAACATACTAATATGTGCAGAATTATGTGCAAAGTTGTGTTTACAAAAAAAAAAAAACAATTAAAGAAAACAACATTAAAAGAAAAAGATATTAAGAAAAGTTTTTAGTTGTTTTTTGTTTGATATCTCTTCACTCAAAACAATGAACAGTTTTATCAGATCCATATTTTACAAACAACTTTTATTAAAAATAATGAAAAAAATCCTCAAATCATAATGAATACTAATATAAAAAACAATGAAAAAATTATTTTAGAAATAATAATTACACGATTAAGTTTACAGCTGAGAAAAGGCTGGTTAGACAGAGTTGGAACTCAGCCCTTGATCCAATTTTATTGGTGTCATAATGAAACCTTTGAAAGTTGACCTCACTACTAACATCTTTAATATTAGTAGCAGAGTCAATTGAAGAATTCAAGTCAATTTCTTTAAGAGTTGAAATTGCATGAGTTGCTTTAAAACAAGTCTCCCTGACCAGAGACAAATAAGCGACCAGCCTCTCTCCCTACTGTAAACTATTATTAATATCTACGTACAGTTTTCCAAAGGCATAATTTGATTTTTACTCAATATTTTTTTAAATAATTTATAATCTAGTTAAATATTATTATATAATTTGCATAAAGTCTACTATCACATTAGTAAAATGTTAATATAAATACAATTTTTTATTTTACTTTTTGTTTGTATTAATTATTATAACATTAGTTTTTTATATTATTCTCTAAATTAATTTTAATATATTTTGAAAAGTTACCTAACAATGAGTCGTATCATTTTAATGAAAAGAAGCATAGAGGTTTTAGTTTTGGAGAGGTGTGAGGAAGATAAGAGTAAGACATAACCATCCCGCCATATTTGTTTATATTTTCATTGATCAAAATTGGTTTTGTGCCTTAAAAAATTAATAAATGAAAAATATTCAAATTAACTAAATTGTTAAGAATAAGTAAAAAATTGATAAAGCCTCTCAGTCAGTTCGTGTATAAAGTTTTTAACTTCTTTGTATCATAACTTAAGAAATTGGAGCCTAGAAAAACCCTTTTAATTAAGTAATAATTAAATACTTTTGTAATTAATTATTAGGGCATTTTTAGGGCTTAAAGGAAAGAATTATAGTTTTATTTAAATAAGTGGCTCTCTGTTGGTTATGTGCAAAACTGCTGTAGCTGAAAAAATATCTAAAAAAAACAAACTTATTCATTCAAATTGGATAACTATAAGGTTGTACGTTTGTGAAAACACCAGATAATGGTTCATTTTTGCAAGATTAGTGAATTTCTTTAAATTTTTTTGACTTTTTGTGAATTTTTTCAGCGTTAATGAAAAGAATCATACTGATAGTTGTAGTCATCCGATTTTGATGAATAAACACTCTTATTTTGAGACATTTTTCAGGAACAAAAATTGTTCTTTTCAAGTTTTGCATACAACCGAACGGGAAGCCACTCTTGTTTAAAAGAAACTAAAATCAGTTCGATATTGTAAAATTTTGATCTTGCACAATTATATTGTGATCAACTCTGGATTTGTAAAGTATGTTTTTTCTTAATCATAAGAGGTAAATTTTCCGCAAAATTTGGTTTAATGCCGAATAAGATATGCAACGTTTTTTCAGATCTGGCTCTTGAATTATTGGGGCTGCAATTACTAACTCTAATCCTGTACCGAATCTTTCATGACTTGGATTTAAGCATCCAAGCCAGAACAGAAATGGACAGTAAACAAAGTAAAGAACCTTAGAGTGCTGGCTATACACTCTCTTCCACACCTCTCTTACATCCAAGATTAACCCATTTGTTTTGAATTATTTTCTATAACATTATTTATTAGAGATTCACTTTTATAAACTACTTTTAGAAAAAAGTTAGTGAATAATGATTACATTATTTCTCTAATTAAAAAAAAAGTTAGTCTTTTCATTAGAATTTGGAAAATAAAGCCTTAAATATAAAGACATAAAAAAATTAAAAGAAGAGGGGAAGTCTGATCACTCTTAGAAATAAAATAAAGACAAAATTGACCTAAAAAGAACTTTTGATCAACATTGTCTTTTGTTTTGAACTTTGTCTATTCAGTGAAATTTTACTAATTATTTAATTTATTGTTATAGCACGTTATTACTGCACACAGAGATGAAATTCAGCTGGGTCCTGCAAACCAGTACAACATTTTGATGTGTTTTATTATAAATATGCCACAATGTTTGTAAAAAAACACATCCTAACTAACTGGCTTGCATAAGAACTTATCACACACTTATGATGTAATGGTAACAAGGGAGAGATGAGAACCACAAGTTCAATCATCAAGCAACTATGTCTCTAGGACATTTTTTACTAACACCTTATGGGTGTAAGGATACTTTGCATGGTCGTGAGCCAAAGCCAGCAGCCAAATAATCCAAGATAGAATCTTTGTCCCATGCTGGACAATCATTACAGTCTATCGTTTAGTTTAAAAATCTTGACAGGTCAGTTTGGACACCACTGATTCTTAAGAAAAAAAATCCCTGCAAGAAGGGAGCGGGAAAAACTATGTAAACAAATAAGGTTATTTTACCCGTATTTTCTTGGCGATGTTTTTTTTACGTTTCTTTTGTGTAGTTTTATTTTAAAATATGATTTTAAGATTACTTTGAAAGTAGTTTTCAAATCGAAGTAATCAAAAGAAGAACCACAAACAAAGTGAATTGCCGGGAAGAAGGTTTTTTCCCTACAGCGGTTATTATGGTAGGGATTTTTTTCTCTTTTTAAGTGAGAGGTTGGCAGCGGCTTCTCTGATTGGTCAATCCCCAAAATCTTATGACCTTGGGGATTTTTAAACAAAACGATAGACTGTAAGTTCACCTTAAACCCACCATGGTTCACACTATAAATTATATTTCAACCAACAGTCTTATTTTGACTTTCACTAAGAAATTTTCACTAAGAAATTTCTATAAGACTTAGTTGATTTGTTAACTTTAACTTAAATATTCATTTTTTAAACTTGTAAGGATAATATGTGGTGGATGTAAGGATGTGTAGCGCTTGCGAGAGTGATAAGGGTAGTTGGGATGAAGAAAATATTAATCTCTGGTGTTCGACACATTTGACTTCTTGACTATCATTTGACACTTATATGAAATATCATATAAGTTCATAAAGAAGATTTCAAGCATATTCATTTTTTAAGAACATATTTTAATAACATACTGGTTCTGAGGACTTTAAGATGGTTTAATTAGCCACAATACAGACAAAAATTAAAATTTATAATAGGATCCTTATTGCTAGCAATATTAGTCTAAAATTTTATCATGAGAATCCTATAAATTATCTGCAACTCATCGTCCTTATAGAGTGAGTAGACTTTCCCCTTCCCTGTAAATTTTATCCCACCCCAAACAACTTTACTTCATGAATTCTCTATCAATTACTCCGTTCTCACAGCATATTTAACGGATGATCGTCTTGTATAAGCATTCAATACTCTAAGGCTCAAATATCATTATTAGCTTAGTAGTTCAATTACAACGAAACTCACCAAAACATAGGTGGGAAGGTAACACTCAGGTTAAACCCCAGCTAAAATAAAAAATATATTTTATAAAAATTGTAATTTTTTATGCAATAAAAAAAATAACAAGTGGAAATTTATTCAATAAAAATCATTGATTTTAATTTGAAATAATAGTATGATTTGGTTTGTTACGCTGTATGAACGGAGTAGTTAACTTTCTCTTGAGCTCTAATTTTTAATTAAAGTTTAAATAGCTGGGAGAGGATTCACCCAATGCTGTTATATTCAATCCCAAATCTTAAGTGTATTGGATATAAGTAGTTAAATTTTATATAAAACTAATACTCAGAGATTGCTTTTAACCAAAAAACAAATTAAAAATAAAAAATAAATTTTTACACGGTTCCACACGATTGGCATTTCTAGACATTAGAAAATAATAATTGATGTATCAGCCATCATGGATACTTGGTTATTCAACAGCAAGTATCGACAGTACCTGATTCACGTCTAACAGCAAGTATCGACAGTACCTGATTCTTCAAGTTGCAGTAGATCTAACACATAGAAATGTGCAAGATTTATGTATGAGGGTCCCACATAATGGTACCTAATAAGAAATTTTTGTTTCATTTTTAAATCAAGTTTGTCTAAATCATTTTTGCTAAATATATTTGGGCTACAATAACATATGCATATTCAGTGCAAAAATTTAACATGTAAAAGAATGATTTTTTTTGCACTTTTAACAAGTAACTGTGAGTAACTAGCCCACTGTGCAATTGGCTTTTATATGACCTCATCAAAATATTAATTTTCAGTTATTATTATTAGAAATCAGATAAGGGTGCAAATGGAATTGTGATCATAATCCAAATGGGGCTATTGGACTTAAGAACATAATCTAAATGACACAAATAGACATTAGATTAAAATCCATATAGCATAAATGTACACGTGATCATAATCCATATGACACCACAAATGGATATTAGATCAAAATCCATATGTCACCACAAATGGATATTAGATCAAAATCCATGTGACACCAAAAATGGATATTAGATCAAAATCCATATGTCACCATGTATGGACAAGAGATCATAATCCACATAACACAAATGGACATGAGATCATAATCAACATGACACAAATAGAATTGTAATCAACGATAACTAACGTAAAACTATCGCCAGTGATTAATTACATGTCAAATAATTACAAACCACACGACACAAATGGATACGAGATCATAATCCACATGGCACAAATGGACATGAGATCATAAACCACATCACACAAATAGCATTGTGATAATAATCCACACGAATGGACATGAGACATAAACCACATCAACAAATAGCATTGTGTAATAATCCACACGATGGACATGAGATCATAAACCACATCACACAAATACATTGTGATAATAATCCATGGACATGAGATCATAAACCACATCACACAAATAGCATTGTGATAATCCACACGACACAAATGGACATGAGATCATAAACCACATCACACAAAGCATTGTGATAATAATCCACACGACACAAATGGACATGAGATCATAAACCACATCACACAAATAGCATTGTGATAATAATCCACACGACACAAATGACATGAGATCATAACCACATCACACAAATAGCATTGTGATAATAATCCACACGACACAAATGGACATGAGATCATAATCCACATGGCACAAATGGACATGAGATCATAAACCACATCACACAAATAGCATTGTGATCATAATCCACACGACACAAATGGATACGAGATCATAATCCACATGGCACAAATAGAATTGTAATCAACGATAACTATACGTAAAACTATCGCCAGTGATTAATTACATGTCAAATAATTACAAACCACACGACACAAATGGATACGAGATCATAATGAACATGACACAAATAGAATTGTAATCAACAACAGGTGATAATTTTATACGTAAAACCATCGCCAGTGATTAATTACTTGCCAAATGATTACAAACCAGACGACACAAGCAGATGAGATCATAATCCACATGGCACAAATGGAATTGCAATCACAAAGGTATTCATTCTATACGTGAAACCATTACCTCTAGTTGGTCACATGTCCAGTTAGACCTTAAAACAGTTGATTTTAAATAAGTGCCTAAATAGAGACATTAGTATTAAAATATTAGGCAGACACAGTGTTGCAAATAAAACCTCAACTCATTTTAAAATACTAATTATACATTTAGTAAACAAATGATTCAATTACTATATAAGTAAACCCAATGTATATTTTTTATAACACTAAAATCAACATTAACTTTGTAAGTCTCCCCCACAGCTACTATATTTTTAAACTAAACACAAATTAAATAAAAACTATTTACAAGGAAATGACTAAGTTTGATTTTGACTCCTATTTTACAAGTCAGGCCTGCAGTATTTAGCTTTAAGTACAACCCTGCTAGCGGTATACATACAAACATACAACTTCATAGTTGTGTTATTAAGTTATAGCCTCTGTATGTACTAGGCGTTACATAGTTATGTTATTAAGTTACAGCCTCTGCATATACTAGGTATCGTATAGTTATGTTATTAAGTTACAGCCTCTGCATATACTAGGCAATGTATAGTTGTGTTATTAAGTTACAGCCTCTGCATATACTAGGTATCGTATAGTTATGTTATTAAGTTACAGCCTCATATACTAGTGTATGTTATTAAGTTACAGCCTCTGCATATACGGCAATGTATAGTTATGTTATTAAGTTACAGCTCTGCATATACTAGGCAATGTATAGTTGTGTTATTAAGTTACAGCCTCTGCATATACTAGGCAATGTATAGTTGTGTTATTAAGTTACAGCCTCTGCATATACTAGGCAATGTATAGTTGTGTTATTAAGTTACAGCCTCTGCATATACTAGGCAATGTATAGTTGTGTTATTAAGTACAGCCTCTGCATATACTAGGCAATGTATAGTTGTGTTATTAAGTTACAGCCTATACTAGGCATATAGTTGTGTTACTCTGCATATACTAGGCAATGTATAGTTGTGTTATTAAGTTACAGCCTCTAGATATACTAGGTGTTATATTATAATATATTGTCATATAAAATGTTAGTTTTGGGCATACAAGCTGCAAACATGTGAACTCACTTTAAAATATTTATAAATTTAATTGATACAAAAATTTGATCACTTTATTATTTCTCTGGGTCTTAGCGAGCCATTAAAACTGAAATACCTCTAACAGTTGTAACAATTAGGATGGATTGAATGTTAAAATGAATATGAATTATTTGACCAGTAAATTGTTTAGATTTATTAGATTAAATTAGATTTAATTGAGTTAAAAAATTAAGTAAATAACTAATTAAGTTATTTATTATTTAGATTTATTAGTCATTAGATTTAGATTTAAAATTATCCGGTTTTGATTTTCCTACAACATAAATACTAGGATTACAGTGTCATTTTGCGCTGCTGGATTCTAGCTAAGCAAGACTTGTTCAAAACTAAATATATACAGGCACTAATCCTTTTCATAATGTATTATAAATATTGATTGAAAAAAATATATAAAAAAAAATGTTTTGGTCTCAAAAAGATCAATCAATGAGCACTGAATTTCACAGAATTGTGCTGTGTGATGATTATCATTGGCATTTTTTGTTTCGTTTAAATTAGTAAGCGCATTTATGAGAAGGTATCTAAAAATAACAAAGAGTCAAGTAAATCCAATTAGTACAATTGTTCTGTGTTTAAAAACACCAGGAGAAAACTTAAAGTAGAAGTATAATTACTAAAATACACTACCCTTTGCAAAGGTTCCAGAGAAGGCCAATAAAGACAGGGCTTAATGAGAAAAATATTTGGATCCTCCTAACCTCCAGGGCAGGTATATAATACTTGAGTACAGAGAGTTTACTTGATCTAAAGTTTTGTGGTCCTTTTCAGTCAAACATGAATTTGATTCTAAGTCAAACACAATTTTTTATATTCTGAGTCAAACTTAAAGTTGATTCTGATTCAAAAATAAGGTTGATTCTAAGCCAAACATAAGTTTGATTTTGAGTCAGATGTAAGTTTGATTCTGAGTAAAACATAAATTTAATGGATGCAAACTTAAACATTAAACATGTTTAAGTCACTTCTAAATAGTCAAATAGATTTACCAAAGGACAGATATTTTTAGATGAGTCTCAAAATAAAACCATAATAGTGTAATTAATTCCCTAGGCATAATATATATATACATACATACATAACTCACTAAATACATTAAATTTAATATGAAAGTAAGAAAAAAGGAAAATTTGGCATATTTTTGCTTTGAGTCTAAATAATTTATAACATAGTAATAGATTTCTAGTCTTAAGTTATAGTTGGAATATAAAAAACAATTAAACTACTGATTCTACTAATAGTCAAACTAAATATAGAGTTACTCCATATAGTTCAGAAAGAAACTATAGGGCACAGGTACAAAATCCTCAGCCTTTATGATTTGATGGCATAACTGGACATATGAGCAACATAAAGTGATGATTTTATATGCAATGGTGTCCTTAGCACCTGTTGCTAATCACATGTTTATTTGTCCGGACTACTAATTTTTACACGAACCCTATAGGACCATTAGGTTTTTGGTGCTGAACACAAAAGAGTGTTATTACCAAAAACACCTCCTTGCTGTTTATAAGGAAACACTCCAATACTTAAGTTAGTGTTTAAGGCAACAATTAAGTTAGCCCTTCCAGATTGATGTAGATCGTATTTAAACAACACACAACTACATTTTTAAAACCTGTTTGACCATAAGTGTAATCAATGAATAAAACTATTACAATTTAAAAAAAATAATAGTAAACTTTAAGTTAATTAAACTTGACACAGTGTTTTTTTTTAAAAACAGTAAAAATAACAACGAAACAGAGATATCTGGTTGCAAATGTTGAGAAAACTAAATACCAAATCATTTGATCACTTACAGATATGACAAAGTTAACAATTTCCATCAAAACCAAACAACATTGCACAAATGTTTCCAATAATTATTTTTGTTTTTAATTTTGGAAAAAAATAACTTAAAGAGCAGCATATTTATTATAAGGAAAACAATCAGCTCTCTAAGAGAGCAATATTTGTTTAAAATAAAATAAAAATATAAAACCAAAATCTAACAATAAGAAAAAAAGAACTATTATTACAAAATCGAGAAAAACATTAAAAATGTATCTTATTAAGGTGCTCAAATAAAAATACACTTCATTTCACTATCTCACAATGAGCATTTCACATATAAAGTGAATCAGCTATATTGAATCGATTTCCACAATTTTATTCAAAGTGTTTTTAATAATCAACATCACTAATAATAATAACAATAAAAACTTGTATTCTACTTAATATTATTAATAATGTTTATTAAAAACTAAGTTAGTGAAACGTAAGATCCAACAGTACTATACAAACTTCAATAGAATAATACATTTAACTTTTGATTCTAAAGAAACTAAAGAAAGTGTAACAAAAATAGATAACAAAAAGGGAGAAGAGTAAGTCAGTCAGAGTGTGTTTAAATCCATGGAAGTAATGACTTCAAGCTGCTCTACTTCTCTGGACTGAAACAGGCATACCAACATTCAACTTTATAAAATTATGATAGACGGCATAACAGGCATAATCCTGCATAGGAAAGGCTTATTGTCCCTTCACAAAAAAACCGCAAATTTTCATTATAAAAATGTCACTTATGAGGTTGTTCGGAAAACGAAAGTTGAGAGTGGGAATCAGTTCCTATTGGCTTCCTGGTAACAAAAAAATATTATATATATATATATATATATATATATATATAATATATATATATATATATATATATATACACACACACACACACACACACACACACACACACACACACACACACACACACACACACACATATATATATATATATTATATATATATATATATGTGTGTGGTGTGTGTGTGTGTGTGTGTGTCTGTGGGATTAAGTTTCTACCCTTTTGTATGGAGAACAATAACTCTCGAAGGCTTTCTCAAATTAAAATGAAACTTTGAAGGTCTAAAAAACTCCTGAAATGGATAATTTAGATAAACACAATACTTTTATGATATACCAACGGTGGTATAAATGAGGTAAGTAAACAGATGATATTTAGAAAAAGATGTACATGACATTTCTCATGTTTATAATCACTCTTTTACCGGATGGCGTACGTAAGTATTACATTGTTCTCATGAAAATCTTAAGGTTCTGACTACAATTGAACCACCAGGTTATATTAATTTAACAGATTTATTTACTTGTTAAGGAAAACTTAATAGTTACAGGGCTTATAAATGACCCTTAAGGTGCCACTTATTACTCCAAAAACACACCTATGTCTCACTAAACACCATGCTAACTTCTTCTATATTAACTATAATCATTTATAAAAGATTTATTTCTATTAGAATTAATTTTAGTTCTCGAAACCCCTTTTAGGAAGTAGGGCAAGCCAAAACTTGAAACTATATAATAAATATAACAATTAAATTTATCTGTTAGACTATAAAGAATTTGAAGGAAAAATAAGAAACAAGTTTCTCAACTGATGTTATAGTTTAGTGACAGAGCCAGCTTTCAGACTTAACAGTCCATCCTACAACCTAATATAAATTTATAAAGAATTTAGTTAAAAAAGTCACCTATTAGGAAGAGAGGTGGAGGTGGGAGGCCAGACTGGAGCCTGACTCCTGGTGGGAGAGTACAGTATAGAGACAGTAGTCTTGCTACCTCCGACTGCCTTGTCATAGCTCTGCCTCCGCTCTGTCTCACTCCTCCCAGTCTTCTCCTTGATCCTGCGGATGAGATCATCATCACTATTGTTATTGACATTATCCATCTTGTATTTGTTCCTAAAGAAGCTCCTACGCTCCTCCTTGTACTTCTCTATCCGCTCTCTACGCTCGGCCTCTGATTCTCCAGCCACCTTCTTTTCCGATGGAGACTCTGGAGAGATAAGTTTGTGAGAAGGAGAGATGTCTTTTAGAGGCAGTGGTTCTAGCTTTGGTCTACCACTTAATTTCTTCTCTTCCTTAACATTTTCTTTGCTGTCACTTTTTGATTCCTTTTCTTTATGCTTAAAAAATTCCACTTTAGATTGTGTAATGCAAACATCTTCTTTAACAGGACTTTGTATTTCTTTTTTACTAAAATCAAATTTAGCAGGAGATTTGACAGGGGATTTAACGGGAGATTTTGATTCTTTTGCTTGGGCCTCTTTCATCTGGAAGAATTCAAAACAAGGGCGATTCTCATTGAATTTATTGGAAGGTAGATCGGTTCTGGAATGACTAGGCGATCTGCTGAGTTGTCTGATGGGACTGAGGGGCGGGGGAGTGTCATTCTTAATAAACTCAAACTTAGTCAAACTACCGGTCCTCACAAACTCTTTTTTAAGAGGAGATTCGTTAAGACTCTTAGTGGGGCTTTTAGCTCCATCGTCTATCTTCTGCTGACTCTTGGCTCTCTGTAATTCGCTCTTTACAACAACATTATCTTTCTCAAAGAATTTCCTCAATTTTTCAGTTTTTCCACTTACATCTAAACTGTCTTTCAATCTGACGTCCTGATTATCAGGAGATATTTTAGGAGATTCTAACTTGACGACATCACATTCTTTCATTTTATCGTCTTTAGCTATGATTTTATTGCCTTCAACTTTTGTCAGCTCATCAACCTCTTTGGCAAATTGTTCGGCCGTTTTATTATTAATATTTAAATCTAAATGTAAACTATCTTTTTTGCTCTCCTTAGAGGGGATCTTAATATCGCTCTTGAGCAGCTCTGAAACGACACTACAAGTTAATTTTTTATCTTTATCAGGTACAGATACATCAGTCTTGGTTTTATTACTATTTTTCGAAATTTGAGATTCTTTAGGGGTTTCACTGGGTTTTAGGAGTTGGGAAGATTTAAGACGAGAGACATTTGTGCTTGAGGGTTTAATCTCGAGAGGGAGGGAGAAACTAACGTTCTCGTACTGTGCATCGCAGTATGCATCATAGGCTTTCTCCAAGGATGCTCTCCTGATCCTCAACTCTTTAGTCTCGCTAGGCTTGGTGATGAGCTCGTAGTGATGAGGCGGCGAGTCCATTATCTTGAGGTCGATGTCAGCTAGGTAGGGAGTGCTGTATCTCTTCTCTGACAGCTTCAGACCTTCCTCACTACTCATCTTCTCCAAGCCTGCACAACAATGATTCGTCAAAATACCACAAATATGTTATACCATCAAAAGAGACAAAAATCAACATTTTAACAATAGATAGGAGGGAGCAAAATAAGCCAACATCTCATAACACAGGATGAAAATAAAACTCAGCAGTAATTTTTTCTTCTAATTTCAGGAAAAAATAAGGGGTTTGAAAGGGGTTAGTGATTCATAATTTCTAAGGGGTTAATTCATCACAAATAAGAAAGAATCTTTCCTAGATTTTGTTACATTTTATTGTAAAGTTTTATTTATTTATAAAACAGGTTAGCACTGTATATCATTATAAAAATTAATTACTAAGTTATTGCATATAAACAAACATTCATATTTCCTAGTTTTCAAATTTCATTTCCTTAAAAAAAATTCTAACATTTAATTAAATGACCTCTGCCTAAAAAAGGTCTTTCAGAAATTAGTTAAAGAAAAAAAAACAAGGGATAAATACTTCAAAGAATGCAATACGGGGTTTCCATATTACTTTATATTTACTAGATATGCCATATTGGTTAAATTTTGAAACATTGAAAAAGTACTCTAAATGCCTTCGATTATTAACATAATTAAATAAACCATATATAGAGACTGAACTAGCTTTAGTTCTTCAACAGTTTTTAATAATGCTTTATTTTATTATAATTTCATAAACCACTGTTTACATCTTCAGAAAACTAAATAAAGTTTAAGTCATAACAATAATAAAAGAAACAATTAAACATAATTAAACACTTAAAATTAAAAAAAAACAGACTTGATTTGACTAGACTAGGTTTTTAAAAATTGTTTTAACTTAATTGTTTCTTTTATTATTGCTATGACTTAAACTTTATTTAGTTTTCTGAAGATGTGGTTTCTGAAATTATAATAAAATAAAGCATTATTAAAAACTGTTGTAGAACTAAAGCTAGTTCAGTCTCTAATATCATTTAAGTAGGGAGTTCTACAAAATTTCAATAGCCGTTAAAAAGAAAATGTTAAATAAACCAGAAAAAATTACAGTAACTATATAATAGAAAGTTTTTATTCAAATAAATTACAACCTATGTGGGACAAGCTGACAACAATTGATTAATTATAACCTGAAAACCTCGGAGAAAGTTACAATGAGGTCACACAGATCCCCAAAATGATGTTTTAAGCCTTTCAATGTATTGAGATATGGTATGCACCCTCAAGTAAAATATCTCTATGGGGGTTTCTAATAAGTTTACACCCTAGAAGGACCTTCATAATGGATAAAAGACATTATTTATGCCACACGAAAGTTCTTTGTGAAATATCGGAAATTCAGGGATATTGCTATCAAATTGTTAGCAGTAGCTAAAGTAATTCAATTTGATATTCAAAGGTTATCGTAGGAAAACACATTTTGTCAATCTGATTGATATACTAGTAAGGCAATTGCCAAGAAAATATTATTTGTTTAAGCTCCTAGTAGTTGACTTTGTGACAATAGATTTATAAGAAGCTGAGTTAGTCAGGATGATGTATATGAAATGTACCACCCTGTATAATTTCATTTATCTTTTATTTATTAAATCATGATTTTTAAAAGATCTAAGAATGTTCCTTAGACCACTCTAAAAACCTCCTCCACAGGTTTAGAAAGACGGTCAAGATAAAGGGGCGGTTGACTTACTGAATGATTTCTTGAGCTCCTTAGTAGGGGGCGGTCCGATATGATGCCGGACTTTGCCTCCTACCAGTCTGTTCACTTCTTCCACAGATGATCTCAGGTACGAAAGCTGCTCGTATATTTCCTGAGTCGAACTCAACTGAAAGCAGAAACTCATAAACTAACGGACACCATCTCTAGTATGGCATGACAATAAATAAATACAAACACAAGAGCATAACATAATGCATGAGTTAAGTTAACAACATTCTACTTGCTGACATATATAGGACTAAAATATATAAGTTAGGTGAAATTTTCAAGAAATATGTTAAGAGGTTACATTTACCAAAGTTTTTTGCACCTCTCTGACCTATTCATTGCATATCACACTTAAATAATAATTATAACACTTGTTTTCTATAAAAAAATAAGAGTTAATTTACTTCTTCAAATAATAAAAATACACTTAATTCTCAAACACTTCTATGGCAAACAAGTTTTTTTAACAAACAATGACAGATATAAACTAAAGCTGTTATCAGTTGTAGTTAATATCAGACTGATAAGGACATTATGATAACAAATTTGATCTCATATAAACATCCTTATCTCCCTGTCTGGGCTAACTCAACCTTTAACAGCCTATCTCAGTGTTTTATCATCAAATGTTCAAAATTAGACACTAGCCTGCCCCCAGGGGTTTCTGTCATGGTAGCTCTAAAGACACTTATGATTTTAAAGAACCTCCTAAAGGAATGGCAAGGGTTGAATGACAGAGTCATAAGAAGTCTGATAGCGTGGCATTATCCATTAGGTACTATAACAGTACTTACTCCTACTATATGGGGACAAGAAACTCCCACCCCTCTATAACCCTTCTCGGCACACAAATTTATAATGCACACTACAAACGCAGGGCATTTTTCACAGATATCACATTAAATTAATTTATACAACACGGATAATTAAAAATATATTTAAAAATTCATTTTGCTTAACTTAAGAAAAATAGTTGAAAAATGATGTCATATTTATGTGAAATCATAATAAATATATGAAAAATAAAGAATGACGTCACCAATGTACAGCTATGGTACCAAGCTCGATAAGAGCCTTTGTATCCTTCCCTGTAGTGGTATGATTCTCTTTGGGAAGCTCACTATATGAAACAAAATAAAAACTCCTGTCTACTTCTTATGTAGTTAATTTTATATGCAGTCTTGTTTACTCATACAGTAAATGTCATTTCCCTCCCAAGCAAGAATAATAAATAAAATATGAGAAACAAAAAGAGATATTACAGTGCTTAGTAAAGTGTTCGGGTTACCTGTATCTCCTCATATATATTATCAGCTGCATCTCTTTTGAGTTTATTGACGACATTGTCATTCTGATAGATATTGTCTTGCTTTGTCGTCTCCATACTCTCATACAAGTTATTCTCCCTGATGATGCCTCCGTTAGCCTTGTAGAGCAGGGTATCTGTAGTGGTTTGAGTTTTAGCTTCCGCTAGTGTTTCATAGTGATTCTGCTCCGGAGATGACTCTAGTTTTTCATAACCTACGGGACTCCCCGATTTTTGAGAACTCTCAACTGAATTCCCATCCGATTTCCTAGAATTTTCCATCGATTCGGTCATTTTCTCATACTGGAAAGGACTAATAGACTTGCGAGAGGATTCTGTCGATTCTACCATTTTGTCGTAAGGGTCAGGTGGTTTGGGGTTGGAGCGAGAAGGCTCGGGTTTGAGGTTATCACAGCTGTTGGGAGTGAGTAGAGGACGGTATCCCAGAGCAACGGGATCTTCAACCAGAGTATCTGTATCCATAGGATCTGGCGAGTAACTGTCTATGTACCTCAGCTCTTGATTAGAAAATCTAAAACACAAACAACAGGAGAATGTTATGGAGACAGTTACACTAAGCACATGGACTAGTATGTTGGTCTAGAATTTAAACAGAGGGGTCCTAATAGTCTAAGAGCCAAACCAAAAAATGTTAACTCATTTTGTAAATCCAATATTTATTGAGATGTGGAATAAGCTTATAATTAAATAAAGTTTGTCTTTCCACAGATGATTTTGAAAAGATAAACATTTTATCAAGTTACAATCCCATTAAAATTTTGGGAAATGGAAAATCATACACATTTTAGTTCTTTTGTACACAGTTGGTTTTGTACAAACTTTAAAGAGAAAATTGTTTTGTAGCTGATCAAATTTCAAAATAGATAAATGTTTATTTGTCAAAAATCAAATAACTCAATCTAAAGTTGTAACGGCAATAACACTGCAAATTGATATTTTTTAAAAAGAAAATTGCTTATCTCGCAAAAATTAATAATAAATTTTTACTGTTTGTGCAATAATTATATTATTATCAATTTAGTTTAGTATTATTTTTTTTACTTCATAATGCTTACCTATTGACATTGATGATGCACAGCTGTATATTTTTTTTCCTCAAAAATATTAGGGTATCTTAGCTTCTGGGGAAGTTAACATACCCTGCTTCAGCTAAAAATAACAGGTGGGAGTTTTAGCTTCAGCCAGTGTTTCATAGTGATTTTGGCTTCGGATATGACTCTAGTTCTTTATAACCCACAGGACTCCCTGATTTTAAAAACTCAAAAAATATATTACTCCCCAAATTACAGCTACAATTTGCATCAGAGTATTCACCAAATGTGATATAATTCACCATAATGACACCTGCAGAATGTGTAAGAAGAATAAAATATGTATTTATAATCATAATGTCAAAAATCATAAGACCCTAGACAACTTAAAAAAAAAAAAAAACTCAGCATAATGTGTGTCCAAAATTTCTGGTTTCTGGAACAAATAGTCAAGAAACAAAATGGGGAATTCAATATTATAAGTACAGGCAGTACCACCTTACGATAGAGATGCCTAGATCAGCAAATGTGTTGATTTTTGTTTTATTACCAGCACTGGACAGTGGACAACCACAATGGAAAATTTCATTAACTCTACTGGTCTTACAATTTTTATACATTTAAAGTTAGGGGTCTGACCACGATAGACTTACAATTTTACCCTCCTCAAAGGCTATACAGAATATTGTAAGAAAGTATACTATTCCATTCTTCAGAGCTAGCAAAAGCTTCCTGTTCTCTTAACAACCTCAGCATTAGAACTGTCAAGGCCATAGGAGTAAGCCCATAGTGGGAACAGGGCACTCTGATATGGTTACTTGAAGAGCAAATAATTATAGGTACTTCACCCTGTCTGCCAGGGGAAAGAAAGACAAAACTAGGCAAAATAATAACTAAATAATAAATTGCTAGAAAGGGTATAATTAATATTAATAAATAATAAAATCTACTTAACATGCAATCAATGGGCACTATCAGGTTAAGACTAAAACTACTAATGAAAGAAAAGCATAAGTTAAGCTTAAGTAAATTATAGCAAATTAAAATAAATATAAGGACTGTATCTAAATATCTTACAATTTACAGAGGTAGAATAGAAGGAAGTGCTAAGGAAGGATACTAGGCGGTACAGCAAGTTAGGAAGGGCCAATATATTTCATAAGTTAGCTAGCTAGATATGATCTAAGTATAGCTGAAAAATAGGACCGAAATCCGGCGTACAGCTGCTCCCAAACGTGCAGATACAATTTAAATTGATGCGAAATAGAATCTAAAGTATTTAAGGTACTTGCTACTAGTACTACGCTGATGAATTAAGCTCCTTCCAAGGATTTCCTCCAACCCTGTGCTGACAATAACACTTTATACAGCAGTCAACACCTCTAAATAATGTCTCAACACAAAGAAACCACTGATCAGTGAAAAAAGTTAATTAATTAATCGAATTTAATTAACTACGCAATTAATGCACCAGATAACTTGAACTACAACGGAAAAATCCATCAAAACATCAACAGGTGAATTTGATGGATGCTCTTAAGCCGCTTAGGCAGGGTATCAATGTAAAACCCATCAAAATGAGGTAGACAATGCTAAGCGCTGCAGCAGATGAAAACAAGAAGAGATCCTAGAGACATTGAGGTTATCTTAGTATCAGGTTATGTACCGGTTAAAAGTAAATACGTTCCTGACTCCACCAGAGTTTTTTCTCATATTATTTACATATTTACAGTTGCTTTCGGCCAAAACCTAGTGAAATTATAAAGTTAATTGTTATCTACTTCTAAACTAATAAAGAAAATAAAGGTGACTACATAAAGTTAATAAAATATACAGTGAAAGTGCCCATGAAAAGACGTGAAAATAAAAATGATATTACTAGCTCTTCCAGGTAAATCATTAATTAAATTGAAATGAACATGTGATTATCTGTGTCTCTAACATACCGCCTACCAAAATTTACATAAGGAAATTTTATTTACTTACTCTTATCACTAACTAATAACATTATAAAGGAAAACTCAACTTAGATCTAAGATTTCGTTGACACTTGAGAAGGTTTAGGTGATTCTGGAGGAAACAGCGGGATCAGCTTAATAACTGGTCGCTTAAATACGGCAGTTGGTGTGCGGACAGATACCACTCTTACCTGAGCATCTTTACCAGGGTGTACTTCATGGATACGGCCAACAGGCCATTGAAGCCGTGGTACATTTTCTTCCATGACGATCACAAGGTCGCCAACTTGTAAGTTGTATGAAGGGTGCTGCCACTTGTTGCGCACTTGCAATGACGCCAAGTATTCCTTCCTCCACCTCTGCCAGAAGTGCTGAGCCTTTTTCGACACCAGTTGCCATCGTGTTAAGCGATTATTGGCAACATCCAGTAGACAGGGTTCCGGAGTCGAGGTGAGATGTGACCCAATAAGGAAGTGTCCAGGTGACAGGTACTCGTAGTCGTTTGGGTCGCTCGTTAACGGACAAAGAGGTCGTGAATTCAAGATCGCCTCGATCTTGATTAACAGAGTGGCGAATTCCTCAAACCATAAAAAACATTTTCGCCATAAACAACACGTAAAAGTCGCTTGACGGACTTCACCCCGCCTCCCAGACTCCTCCAAAGGAGGGGGCGTAAGGTGGGTTAAAGTGCCAAGTGAACTCCTTATCTGTAGCATAGTAGTTAAGTTCACTCTGTGTAGTATCGAGCCGATACCAGTTATAGAATTTTTGAAGTTTGTTATGAGCACCCACAAAGTTTTTACCGTTATCGGAGTACACCTTAACAGGCACACCTCGGCGGCCGATGAACCGGTCTAGAGCTGCGAGGAAGGCAGCAGTGCTCAAGGAAGAGACAAGCTCCAGATGGAGCGCCTTTGTACTTAGACAAACGAACAAGCACAAATAAGCCTTGGAGGTGGTAGCTTTTCGAAGTAAGGAATGTTTAATAATAAATGGTCCCGCAAAATCCACGCCTACGTGAGAAACGGTCGCGTTTCCTTAGTGCAATCTGCGGGGAGGTCGCCCATGGAAGGTTGGATCGGAGGAGCATCAAATCTCCGACATGTAATACAATTTCGCGTTATTTTCCTGACAGCATTTCTGGCGCCTAATATCCAGTAACTACTACGAAGAGAAGCAAGCATGAGAGAGGGGCCACAGTGCAATAGCGCTTCGTGGTAATGTCGCAATAAGAGTGTTGCCAAATGCGATTTGGCTGGAAGAATCATAGGGTGCTTGGTATTCCAAGGAAGAGCAGAGTTTTTGAGGCGACCGCCTACCAAGACAACACCCGACTCATCAAGAAAAGGATGCAGCGGTATCAAGTTGCTTGGCATCGGTGTGTCCTTTGCTGGAAACTTGTTGTTAAAAAATGCCTGAGCTTGAAAGGCGCGCACGGCGACACGAGTAGCTCTTCTTATTTCGCCGATGCTAAGTACCTTGGAAGTTGGTAATGGCAACTTCTTTGCTCTATCAACTAAACGCAGGTAAAAGGCAAGAGAGCGTATTAGTTTCCTAAAACAAGAAAATTTAGACATGAATTCTACTCCTGGAGATGCTTCATCAGTTGATACCAAGGAGACTTCTACATTTTTGAGTTCAGGAAGTTTGGATGGGGAGCTAAGACTCGGGATCTTCCACTCACCTTTCTCTAAGAGAAGCCAATTAGGGCCATGAAACCAGAGAGAACAGTTAATCAGATCATTAGCTGCAACTCCTCTGGAGCCAAGATCGCTCGGATTGTCTTGAGAAGAAACGTGATGCCAAGGGTAGCCAGCCGTGATTTCACGAATTTGCACAACACGGTTGGCGACGTAAGTCTTTAGTTGGTAATAGGGTGTACACAGCCAAGCTAACACCACAGCACTGTCAGAAAAGAAGTGCACCTCAATTTCTGAGTGGAGTTTACTGCAAAATGGCTGCAAGCTTTGCCAGAGACGAGCGGCAAGTAAAGCAGCACACAATTCCAGCCGTGGTATGGACGTAAACTTGACGGGAGCCAGCTTTGTTTTCGCCAAAATAATGACTTTGAGGTCCTTGATCAGAGACCGAACACAAATATGCGGCGGCGCAATATGCCTTCTCCGAGGCGTCAGCAAATATCATAATAGTGTAAGGCCCTGATGCTGGTACTACCCAACGAGGTATGTTGATTTGACTAAGTAGAGGTAATTGAAGAACAAACTGCATCCATTTGGCTCGCATATCGGTGGGGAATTCCTCATCCCATTCTAACCCTTTAAGCCATGCTTCTTGGACTAGTTGTTTGGCGATTACAACTACGGGTCCAAGAGAGCCAAGGGGTCGTAAATCTTTGCGATCGATGACAGCACTGCCCGCTTCGTACAAGTGTCATGAGGAACTATGGTTTTGTACGAAAACACATCGGACGACGGATTCCATTGGAGTCCAAGTATTTTATATTTGTTCAGTCGAGACTGGAGTCCAACGAAACGTTGTCTTCCTTAATCGTAGTTGAAGGGTCAGCCAGACGACAAGCTTGCAAAATCTCTTCATTGTTAGAGGCCCATTTGCTTAACGAAAAGCCTGCTTTAGCCATAATTTGAACTAGTTGATTTAACAGTTCTAACGCTTGTGAAACGGTGAACCACCTGATGCTATGTCGTCCATATAAATCTCGTCTTCTAGGGCCCTGGCCGCCAGTGGAAATGAACTACCCTCGTCTGCTATCAATTCGGATAGTCCGTAGAGCTAAAGGGTGCGCAGTTAGTTCCATACGAGACAGTCTTCAACTCATATTCTACAACAGCTTCAGCAGAATCAAATCGCCATAGAATATGTTGGAAGGCGCGATCTTCCGGATGTACAAGTATCTGTCTGTACATCTTGACAATATCAGTCGTGAAAGCATATTGATATCGTCGAAAGTTGAGAAGGATATCAACTATGCTTGATTGAAGTTTTGGACCAACTAACAGTCGGTCATTAAGAGAACCTGTGGAGGTTCGAGCTGCCGCATCGAAAACAACACGCAGCTTTAAATCTTTCCCTTCACCTTTTATTACACAGTGATGTGGTATGATGTACTTTCCTGGTAGAGGAGCTACTTCCATGTGACCCAAAGACAGATATTCTGACATGAATTCCATGTATTTCTCGCGTATCAGAGGGTTTCGGCTGAGTTTGTTTTCGAGATGCTCAAGCCTACGCATGGCCATGCCACGGCTGTTGCAGGGTTCAACACTTGGAGGTCGCAAAGGTAGTCGAACTACGTATCTCCCCTCGTCTGGAGTACGGTAGGTTGTGGTGCGATACAACTCTTCACAATAATCATCCATTGGGTCGGTAACTTTAGCAGTAGGTGGTTCTTCCATATCCCAAAACCGTTGTAACTCTCTTTGAAGAGTCTGTAGGCCTGGTTCCTGAGAAGCATGAAGAACTATGTGATGATCCGGGACTTCACTGATGTCTTGAGAACTGCCAAACACCGAAAATCCGAACACTGTTCCTATAAGTCGAAGTCTTGAAGGTGTATAGAAACTATTTGTCCTGTGAGGGTTTCCGCAAATAAATCACATCCTAGAACAAATTCAACAGGTCTGGTTCTCCAGAAATCTGAGTCAGCAAGAGAATAAGGCGCGCAGGCCGCTCGCACTTCTTTAGGGACTTCAAAACCTGGAAGCGGTGGAACTATCTTGTCTAATACAACAGCATTAATTGATATAGGGACGGAAGGTGTCGAGATGGGTGTTAACTGACATCGTGCTCTTCCGGTAAAGCCGTGAAGAGGAGTTTCGCCAATGCCTAATATGTTGACATTCTTTTCTTCGATGGCTATGCCAAGACGTGTAGCACAGGCCCGAGTGATGAACGAAAAGTGACTGCCACAGTCAAAGACCAATCGGATGAGATGCCGTTGTCCTTCATTATTAAGTATGTGACATACAGCGGTACCCAACATGACAGAGAGGCGATCAGAGTTAACGGAGCTGAGTGCAGAGGTACAAGCAACTCCATCAGCATTGGACGATGGTTGATCTGTAGGCGCTGCTTGCTTTTCTTGAGCAGGTTTCTGGTCAATATTATGCAATAAACTGTGATGCCTTCCATGACAGAAACGGCATTTCCATTTAGAAGGACATTGTTGAGCAGTATGTGATGTTTCCCTCAAGCAATTTTTACAGCCTCGCCAGTTCTTCAAATAAACATAACGCTCAGGGACAGTTGCTACAGAAAACTTTAAGCAATTCACTAGCAAGTGTGGAGCTTTACAAACTGGACACTTACTCTTAATAGGTGCTAAAGAAGCATTCGCGTGTATGCTAGATACTCCAGCACTACCTATCAAGGCTACTCCTGCGCCAGTTGGTTTTCGAGAAGACCAGGAGGTACGACCTGGTTTCTTGTCATTCCTTTGTTGTTGTCCGGGTGAGTCGTCAGCTGGCAGGCCAGTGGCTAGTTCTGCGGCAGTACATCGCGACTTTAAATATTTCATTAAATCGTCAAATGTGGAAACATCTCATCAGTCTGAAGTTCAAACTCTTCACGTGTAGCCGTATCCAAGCATCTACGCGCTAAGTGGAAAAGCATGAAGTCGGCTCGATCTGGTATTTCTAACAGTTTGAACGCAGCTACTGTCTGGTTTAACTGAGAAACCATTTGGTTCAGAGCAGCAGCGCTGGGTTTTTGAGGTAACTGCTTAATACTAAAGATTTTATCTAAATACGAGGTGGCCAGTAACCTTTTATTGTCATAATTTTCCAGCAACACATTCCATGCCACTATAAAATTCCTATCAGTAACAGGGACGTGAGCTATAAGTGAAGCTGCTTTATCTTGTAACCATCGAATGAGAAAATTAAAGCGGTCAATATCGTCTAACTCTTGATCTTCGATAATAAGACTTGTAAAGGAGTCTTTGAATCGAGGCCACTTTGTTCTGTCACCATTGAACTTGGGAATGTCAAGAGGGGGTAGCCTGACCTTTGACTTATTCGAGAAAGACGTCTGTGTTGTCGCAGGTGGGTTATGGTTTGGATGGTCACTTATAGCCGACCAAGCCGCGTTACATTGGTGATAGTAGCTCTTTGCAGCAGTTCTAAGGTTTGTGTCTTCTTCCGTCGCCACGGAATTATGAGAAAAGTCAACAAGGTCTTGATTTGCTTCGAAGAGTGTTTCGAAACGATTAAACACGTTTTCTAAAGAAATAAATGCCTTTAACAACTGGACCTCAGCTGGATTAGCTAATGCTTTATCAGCTTGTTTTTGACTTCCTTCAAATCAGCAACAATAATCCTCATCTTGCGGCGATTAGAATCTGCTACCTCCATTGTAACTGGAGAGATGAGACAACAAACCTAGATAAAGGTAAGGGAAAGGTGAAAATATTATTTAAAATTATAAACCAAATATGAAATAAATTTACAAAATAAATTAATAAACTTACAAGTATAAATTTACAAAGATAATTTACAAGTAATTCACACAAGTAATTCACAATGATTTACAATATAATTTACTATTGCAGAGACACTTATCTGCTTAAAGTAAATTAAGTGATTTATATACAAATAGTATACAATAAAATTATAATTTGAAGAAACTTCTACAAATAATAAGTTGAGAAAATATTTATGTACATAAAAATAATAAGATTGATCAATCATAAAGTGAGAAATTTATTCTTGATTCTGAGGTAATCAAGTAATGTTAAACAATAGTTCTTTAAACTATATTTAATATTTAACAACTGCTTATGTGGTGCAGGGTTGTTAATAATATAACCAGCAAATTGTTCTAAGAACAAATATGTAAAACAAAATAAGCGGTTTGCTTCACAAAGATATCCTAGATGCGATAGGACACCTATGCTGATCAGGTAGAGTTCAAATTTTTGTAAATAAACCACTAGCGATGTAGGTTTTACAAAGGTGTAACACATCAAAGGCGATTTGATGGTTAATCTGGTGCAACTTTATTTTATGACAGAATAAAATATGGTAGATCGTAGTCAGTATGTATTGAGACACAATTTTATTTAAATAGATTGAATCCGGCTCGCAGAGGACCATAATGTCAAGGCCATAGGAGTAAGCCCATAGTGGGAACAGGGCACTCTGATATGGTTACTTGAAGAGCAAATAATTATAGGTACTTCCCTGTCTGCCAGGGGAAAGAAAGACAAAACTAGGCAAAAATAATAACTAAATAATAAATTGCTAGAAAGGGTATAATTAATATAATAAATAATAAAATCTACTTAACATGCAATCAATGGGCACTATCAGGTTAAGACTAAAACTACTAATGAAAGAAAAGCATAAGTTAAGCTTAAGTAAATTATAGCAATTAAAATAAATATAAGGACTGTATCTAAATATCTTACAATTTACAGAGGTAGAATAGAAGGAAGTGCTAAGGAAGGATACTAGGCGGATACAGCAAGTTAGGAAGGGCCCAATATATTTCATAAGTTAGCTAGCTAGATATGATCTAAGTATAGCTGAAAGAATAGGACCGAAATCCGGCGTACAGCTGCTCCCAAAATACAATTTAAATTGATGCGAAATAGAATCTAAAATTTAAGGTACTTGCTACTAGTACTACGCTGATGAATTAAGCTCCTTCCAAGGATTTCCTCCAACCCTGTGCTGACAATAACACTTTATACAGCAGTCAACACCTCTAAATAATGTCTCAACACAAAGAAACCACTGATCAGTGAAAAAAATTAATTAATCGAATTTAATTAACTACGCAATTAATGCACCAGATAACTTGAACTACAACGGAAAATCCATCAAAACATCAACAGGTGAATTTGATGGATGCTCTTAAGCCGCTTAGGCAGGGTATCAATGTAAAACCCATCAAAATGAGGTAGACAATGCTAAGGGCTGCAGCAGATGAAAACAAGAAGAGATCCTAGAGACATTGAGGTTATCTTAGTATCAGGTTATGTACCGGTTAAAGTAAATACGTTCCTGACTCCACCAGAGTTTTTTCTTATTATTTACATATTTACAGTTGCTTTCGGCCAAAACCTAGTGAAATTATAAAGTTAATTGTTATCTACTTCTAAACTAATAAAGAAAATAAAGACTACATAAGTGAATAAATATACAGTGAAAGTGCCCATGAAAAGACGTGAAAATAAAAATGATATTACTAGCTCTTCCAGGTAAATCATTAATTAAATTGAAATGAACATGTGATTATCTGTGTCTCTAACAAGAACCTATTTACAAAGGAAATGATGATTAAGCAGTTACCTCTGCTCAAGGTTAGATTCGAGGGGGCTGAGAGTTCCACCGGAACTAAACAGCTGGTTGGTTTCATCCTCGCTGAATATCTTCATCTCACTCTCGTCCATCTCAAAGTTCATCTGCAGCTCACTAAGGTCCAGCGATAAAGATAAACCTGGAATTATTTTTTTAAACTTAATATTTCTAGAACTGTGCTAGGAAAAGATTTAGAACAATTAAAAGTAAGTAACTGAAAGACAGTAAACTGAAGACTCTTCCCCAAAAAGTTTTCATAAACACCTAGAATTTATTGACAAGTTTGGGATATCTATGTCCACAAACGTGAACATTTTAAGAATTTTTCCTTAAAATGTTTATGTTAGGAGAACATTTCAATTTCAACATTTCAATGTTAGATGGACCAGACACACTTTAGCTTATAGGAAGGAGAGTTTTTTTAAGAAAATGGGAGGGGGGGAATTGATTTAAAATATAAACAAAGTTAAATTTTATTTCAACAATAGATCAGTTTTTCTTATTTGACATAGATGACTTTAAGCAAACCAAAATTTTCAATAATATTGGTTACTGCCACTTTCAAAACTTCTTATATGATAAACTGCTACAGGAAAACAACAATTTGGCAACAAAGCAGCCACAGAGAGCGGTGGATGCCTCTCAGAACAAGAGTGTCATGGAAATGGCCAAATGGTCGAAGGCTTGAATTAGATATTACAATAGGCCTATACAGGACATGAACTGTAGTACATTACTAAACTCCAGTCATTTCTGTTCCCTCCTCCCAATTTTAATTATAATGTCGATTAGGTAAGTATTAACTTACCTACGCCAAAGCAACAGTCACCAATTACCATTGATAACATCTTGTTATCATTAAAATCCATCAATTACCAATAATAACTACTAAAAACTAGCAGTAATCTAATCTTCTTTTGCATAGTAATTTATAATCAGTAACTAGTATTTTCAGATTATTAGAGGTTATTTTAAGCTGAATGTGGTTAATTTTGGTTGGTGGTGGTCATTTTAAGCTGAGGGTTACTCTATTATATGCAGGAGCAATGTACCAAACAGACCTAAAGTTCCCCTCCCATTATGAGAGATGGAGGAACTAAAATGTTAGATCCTTATTCTCAAAAGGTTTTTCTCTAACTTCTCTCACATGTCAATAAAAACAACCAAACATAGAAATTTTTTTTCTGGATCATACAGAAGGTAGAGGAACAAAACAAAATTAAAATTAGAGAATGGGGACTTAAACTAGATACATACCAGGAGGGTTGTCATGGAGGGAGGAGGTAGAAGGCTGCAAGTCCAAGTTTGTGTCAAAATAAGAATCATGAGAAACCGATCTCGAGTGAGTAGACGGAACTCTGTCAACTGGATGTGATATCTTGGCTTTGCTCACTTTGCTAGCACTGTGACTACCTGATTGCAGCAACTCTGCTGACTTCACCACACTCTTCTACACAAATACAACAACAAATTACTATCAAAAAAATAAAACCGTCATTAAGGATACGCAAATCTAATAAACTGCAAACTTTCTCTGCAAAAATTTGTGAGATCATCTTCATAATAAAGGCAGAGATCAAAAAGATCAGCAAGCATTTCAACCTAGCTTTTTTTTCAAGCCATTATCAGTGCTTGAAAAATACAAACAATACATCAAGAATCTTGTTAATATTTTATTTATACAATTTTATCTTCATGACTTTAATTATTTATTCAAGTACTGATGATAGAATGATTGAGACAATTTGAGATGACATTTCTTTATAACAATGTTGTTAAGTATCAGGTCTGTTAGGATTTCTAACATTTATTTATATTTTGTTAATGCTTGTTAATTTATGTTTAATCTACCTGATATATTATATATATATATATATATATATATATATTATATATATATTATATATATATCATTAGACCTTATTTAAAAAATATTCTCCATATTTAGGTTCCCCTGGAATTAATGCCCTATGCTACTCCTCCAACGCACCCATGTATTGCAGACTACTGGTCACAATTTATTAGCAACTTCTAGATCTAGGTTTAGAGTTGCTGTGGCTGTTCAAGCTGATTATGATTAAGCAACCTGAGGTAATTTTTGATGCAGATAATATGTGGTACCACAGGCGAATAAATGTTCAATTTGCATTATTCCTTAATTAACTAATGCAAGCCATTTCTGTCACCATTTTTGTGTCTCAACACCATTTCTTGGTAGTTTTATGGTTGTGTGAGAGTGTTAACAGTGCTATTTCTTGCACATTGCCACTTCTCAACAACTCATATACATCACCCTCACCAATGGATCAACCTTCATGGTATTATACCATCAATTAAGGATAAGTCACCACCACCTTCCATTCTAATTCACAGGTTTATGATTTAAACAAATCTAAGTTTATATTAAGAGGAAAGAAGAAAGAAGAGAAGAGAACACTTTATCATCATAGGGTTCATAGGGTCTTATTGTTCGCTCATGCCAAATTATTTATTTACCTATATGTACAGGACTTATAGTATATAATAATAACCAAATTGATTTCATAAGGTGTTCTTTATTATCTATATCATCACTTCAACCAAAAATTACAATCAGAGTAATTAAATAAATCTCTCCACTAGTGTCAAAAATTTATTCATTTAAAATAAAGCATAATAATTCATAAAAAATAAAATAAACCGGCTTTCAACCAACTAAAGGTCATCATCATTGCCAGTGAGGTGTTAGCAAGCTAGGGTTTGAGTCTTTTCTTACTGTTGACTGTAGACTCAGTCGGTTATGCTTCATTTTAAATAAATAAATTTATGACAAAAGTGGAGAGACTTATTTTATTACTCTGATTATGATGAACTCCACTAGCGCTCATTTTTTGAATTGTAAAAAATTACAGTCCGATCTATTCATTTTGTGCTAACCAGCTTATAGGTTGTAAGGTGAATCCTGGTTTGGCCAACTCACCTCAACAAGGTCTTTTGAGGCTAAGACCCCCCCCCTTCCCTGAATACCTTTGTCTACTTCTATTTTTTTCATTACTTTCCGTGTTATAATTTTTTATTTGAAATATACTTGTACACTCTAATTTGTAAAAATATATTTTACGTGTAATAGGGGCTAGATAATTTTAACATTTCATTGAAATAAATATGAATACACTCATAAGCATAATTTTTCAAATAAAAAGTCATGAAATAAGGGTATATAGTATTACAAAATATTTGTGCAGTAAAAAGTAAAGCTAATGTTCCTGGGGGAACCACTTAAGATGGTAGCTGTTTTGCTCAAAGTAATTACTAAAAATACATATTTAAAGAAATAAAAAACAAAAATACAAATAAATGAAGAAAAAATAACAATGTATGCAATTAAATAAAATAATTATTACATTACATAAATTACATGCAAAGCATCCAAAATTTCAGTGTAGGAATATGCAACAGGTGAGTACCGGTTGCATATTTCTACACTATAGATATGGTATGTGTAGGCCCTTCTTAGGGTGCTTATAGGCTCCCTGGGCCACTGAACATGTTGTGCTCTCTCCCCAAATACTTTCAAAATACTATGATGAGAGAGGGAACACTCGGCCCCCATTAGGGCATGGCAGCATCGGCCTGAATCCATTATGTTAATAAGGGCTCAAATCTATTGCACCTAAACACCTTAGAATATCATAATGCTCGAAGAATTAGTCGTAATAATCTAATAATGAAAAATTTCAAGCATAATGTCTAATAGCTTACCAGTTCTATATTTCTACACAACAAGGCTGTTTCATCAAATTAAACATAAAACCTTAGAATAATACAAATATAGAAGGAGCACAGGACTGTAAACACAATGTATTTTTACTGATAACACGGAAGCCGGTTGACTGGTGGTCTTAAGTAGGGGTACCACCCTAACAACAAAACATTATTTTAAATATGTCTCATAAATATCTATTAATGAAGAAAGATCGTAAAGAACAAATATAATAACTTAAAACGCCTGCTGAGTATTTGATAAAACCGGTCTTAGATGTTAAAAGGATAGCGGGATACAAGAATCTACATTTAGTTAACGAGGACTACTTATAATATAATTTTAATTAAAAACGTTAAACTACAATTTAAAATGCTAAAAATATTGTAATGCACCGATTTATATCAGTATTTTATGAATAATCAATCATTAATTAATAATAGAACATAATAATTCAGAAACCAGTATTGCCAACTTTTTTATAAGAAAATTGTTTATTGTTAGGGTGGCAGCATTACTTAAGACCACCAGTGAACCGCCTTTCGTGTTATCAGTAGTGCTCCTTCTATATATAGTATTATTCTAAGCATAAAACTAATAAAAACAAATAATACAATTAATTTTTAAATAATTGAAAACAAAAATTATAATACTAATTAAAGAATTGAATTAAATAATAATATACAAAAACAAATAGACACTAAATGAAGTACCTGAAATTTACGGAAAGCATTGAACTTCTAATGTTAAAGCAAGCAAAAACACAAAAATGAATTATTACACAGCTTTTGAATGAAAAGCTAAAGGGAAAAAGCTAGATACATCTGGGTATTATTAGGCTAGATTAAAATGATTAATTGGTATTTAATTTATCTAGAGAGCTCACTATTAGTCTTTCATTCTGTCGACAGATAGCGCTAGCAGTATAAATATAAAAAGTATGTTCCTTATCTAGAGAGCTCACTATATATAGCTATATATATTTGGCTAATAAATACATGTACTGAATCTGGAGAGGTAACTATTCATTCAATCAAAGAAAGAGCTAAGGGCAAAAATAGCAGATAAGAAGATACTTTATTATATCAAACATTTTGCAATAAGCGATCATCCTTGTCTTTATAATCCTGGTTGGAAAAATATAGAGACCAAATAACCACTAGCACTATTTCATGAATTATTACCGGAGCTAAACCAGTCTGAACTCTAACTATACCAGTCTGTACTCAAACAATACCACATTTTACTCTAGCTATACACATTTTACTAGAAATGACTATAGCATGTAATTGATTTTGGAGTTTAATTATTAAAAATAAAAAAAAAGTTTCTCAGCAGAAATATATGGGTAAAGCAACAGTCAACCTAAGCACGTAATTATAAAACCTAAACAGAGAAGAAAAACTTTACAATCTGTTGAGATAAATAAGAGTGCTTACTCAGGTCCCGTGTTTCAATTTTGAGACCAAAGCCCGGACTCCATAAATACATATTTACAAGGTGTAAGGCAATATATGTAACAAATGAAAGGAGGTTATTCTAAACATAAATTAAAACAAATTTAGGTACCACTTTGTTAAAAGTAAAAAAATAAAGTTTTACTTGATTGTTTTTTACCTTACGTTTTGTGCAAATTATGATATTGTTGCTTAGAATTGGGGTAAATAGTTATTATTTTATTAGTCTGCACTATCTTTTGTAAAAAAATCACGTGAATAATTGCTAGTTTTAAATTTTTTTTGTTCAAATTAAGTACGTACATTTGTCATCTTACAGTTGGGACGAGTGAATCCGATTTTGAGTAGTATTCGGCGTTGAGATTACTAAAACAAAAGCTCTATTGATGCATTTTTTTAATTAAAGTTAGTACATATTACTTAAAGAATAACTATTTCCTCAAATTCAATGTAATAATTTCAAAAACTAAACAAAAAGTTGAGAATTCATCACAGATAGTTTATTATGGGCATAAAACATTTTAAAACACAAAATTACCACTAATATTTCCTTTTAACGATTTAAAATAGCATAAATATAATTATAATATTGTCAAAATATTATAATTAAAAAGTTAAAATACATTGATAACACATAAATTATTGTTATCACATGTGATAAGAGTGATTTCCCACCAGAACTTGAGTTTACTTAAAAACTGTGAAGCGGTTTGCAATAGATAAGCAGCTAGGAGTCTGAAAATAAAAGGTACGTTAAGCAACAAATGATAACCACGAAAAGTTTCTAAATAAATCCGCAGTGGTGCGATAAGGTCTCGCAATGAACAACACGCCCCAACAACAACAGTAAATTTTAAAAATTAATTAGTGCTATTATTCATTAAATATAGTATACTTTTAAATAAAAATATATTTGGCAAACATGTATCTTCCTCATTATTACTCTTTAAATCAATAGTCATAATTTTACCTCTTCATATTATGGTTTTTAAGTAATTTTCATTTTATGTATGGAAAAAATTAATAAAATTCTTTAAAATAAATAAGTTAATAAATGAATTGACCTGGGTTTACATTTTATCGTGGCAGCATAACAGACTTTCTAGTTTTTAAATACTTGAACTTTTAAAAATGACTCAACCTCTAGCACTAGAGCTATTTCTCAAGCTTTAGGCCCGTATTCAAAGACGTTTCCTAACATTTTCCTAACATTCTCCTAACTTTTTCCTAACATTTTCCTAACTTTTTCCTAACATTTTCCTAACTCCTAACATTCTCCTAACATTTTCCTAACGTTCTCCTATCGTGTTTTAAAAGTCTTTTAGAGGCTTCGCATGATTTTATTTAGTAAGAACCTAAGGTAGTTATGTCAAAAAGTGATACCATTGTAAGTAACGTAATATATCGCAAAATATCAATGTTATTAACTTATTACCTGGATTTACGACACACTTTGTCATAAACAACAATGCGGCCTTGCTTTGGCGAATGTTAAATACATTAGAAACTTTATTTACATATGTTTTCTGCAAACAGTAGAGTTAATACAAATACAATGTTCAATTATTGTAACAGCTTTCATAAATAAAGCAGTATCAAGCGTTTCAAGTTTGAACGTGGACCAGGTTGTATGAATCCAAAGGTGTCTTAATGAATACCTGTTAATTAGTGCAACACTGTTTTCATTTTGCTAAATCATTTACACAATTTTGTTTTTCGTATTTTGTCATCAAATTCATTTTTTTTGTGTAAAATTTTTTGGTATAATAAATGGCTGAATTATTCACACCGGACCAACTGAATTTCCTCTTTGAATCGATAGCCCGCCACAAAACAGACCATAGAAAAATAAAAAATCTGATTGTGTTAAAAGAATTTCAGGGTAAACTCCCTAATAGTAATACCTTACTATTAGGGAGTTTACTCTGAAATTCTTTTAACACAATCAGATTTTTTACTGTTGATCCACTTACCAGTGGATCAACAGTATTATGTAAGTTTATGTAGATAGTTATTAATACGACAAAGTGTGTCGTAAATCCAGGTAATAAGTTAATAACATTGATATTTTGCGATTTATTACGTTACTTACAATGGTATCACTTTTTGACATAACTACCTTAGGTTCTTACTAAATAAAATCCTGCGAAGCCTCTAAAAGACTTTTAAAACACGATAGGAGAACGTTAGGAAAATGTTAGGAAAAAGTTAGGAGAATGTTAGGAAAATGTTAGGAAAAAGTTAGGTGTTAGGAGAATGTTAGAAAATGTTAGGAAAAAGTTAGGAGAATGTTAGGAAAATGTTAGGAAAACGTCTTTGAATACGGGCCTTAGATGTTTCTCCCAGGAAAGTCTGCTATGAGGAGATAAATTAAATAATGCAACAAATCCAGGTTAATTACATTCATTTTTAAGCATTTAATGCATATTTTTCAGATTTAAAATTAAAAAATAAAGAGGGGCCTAAATTTATTGCAATTTATGTTTAGACTACCCTCCTTTAATTTTGTACATATATCGGCTTACAACCAATAAATCCCACAGAACATGAATAGCGCTTAATCATCTACAATGGTTATAAGCAATAAAAAATATTACTTTGAATAACAAATACAAAATAATTCTTGAAAAATGGAATACTTGAAAAGCTTTGATGTTTGCAATAAATGAAAACTTGACACAGATGAGTCGGCAAATTGTGAGAATCTATTTAAGATCAATAAAATTATAGGAGAGAGTATAAGTATTATTGGTAGCGATGGTAGGTGCTAAATCCAATGCACTAACACCATGAATCTATTATTACAACGGACCAATGCACAAAGAAATGACAAGAAGATCCAAGGAAGCAAGGGAGCAATGATAGCCCGTGTTTAAAAAAAATAGTGTTAAATTGTCATCTGATAGATTTTGAAATGTACTGGAGATATACAGTGTGTCCCCGTAAATTTCATTTTTTTTTTAGAAAAAGCTACTCTTCATAAAAAGTTTTGCATGTTATAAAATGAACATTTATTGCAATAAAAATTTTGTACCATGAACCTACAAAAAAGAACACTTCTTCAAAAAGTGGTTCCAAGAGAACTAGGTCTAATTGATAATTCTACAAAACATTATTCTTCATGAAAATTCACCCTTTTAAAAAGAAATTGAAATTATTTCCCCACCTTGCCCACATCAATATTGGTCCCCTATTTAAGATAATAGAATCATATTGAGGAAATATGAAATGTATTCATACTTTATTAATTTTAAATATAAAAATATTTAATTTTTATATCTGTCACTATTTGGGGAGTAAATTACGGGGGGCAACAGAGGGGGTAAAAATTATTATTACGTTTTAAATATTTTTAGCCCTCCCCCCCGTAGTTTACACCCCAAAAATGACAGAAATAAAAATTAAATATTTTTGTATTAAAAAATGTATGAATATTTTTTCTTAAATATGGGGTCATTATATTAAAGCAGGGGGGGGGGGATAATTTATTTCAGAACTATTAATCACACATTTCAATTTCTCTTAAAAAGGGAAATTTTCATAAAGAGTAAGATTTTGTTGAATTATCAAAATTACACCTAGACACTTTTTTTTTCAAATTTACTCTCTAGATAAGTATTGCTTAAGACCGGACAGGGAACCACTTACTTAAAGAGAACTAAAAGTTGTACGATTTCCCATAATGTTTTAGCTAAGTTCAATAAGTTTTTTTGTAACAGTAAATAATGAGTCACGTTTTTTGAGTCTGGCTAATAACGTATTTTAATTACTTTTTTAAGACAATTAGTTTTTGATGTCTATCAGTGTTATTTTTCTGCCCCTTTATTTGATACATTCAGATATTCAAGTTAGTACTTTTTTATTTAAAAAAAGCTTACATGTTTAGAGTAAGACTTGGTATTTGAAGTCTTAAGAGGAGTGAAGAAAGTTCTCCAGTTGAGTGGCTGTCTCTTCCTGGGAAGCTCCAGGACTGTGTGGTACTTAGGCATCTCTCCGTGCCTCTCCACTCTTCCATCTACTCTGTCTCTCCAACTCTCCCTGCTTTCATCCACTACAAAAATCATTGGAATAATTATAAACTTCTTCAAAGGAATTACTTACTAAGATAAGTTTTTCAGAGTAGCTCTAAAGTACAACCTTTACAGCCTAAATAAAATATTACTTGAAGTATTATTATATTACACTAATTATGATCAATTAATTTACTATACTCTTCGATTATGGAATACAAAAAATATACAAATACTCTATTCCTTCAATTGGAGTGTCTTGCATCCTTCAAGATATGATGACATAATAAACCAATAGAATACCTTCCCTCAATGATTTTTAGCAGGTTGTCAACTGATCATAACCAAAATTATTATGCTAATTAAAATTTATACATTATAGTGGGTGAAACATTCCAGATGCAACAACATTAAATTTGTAAACACATAGGAAAACATTGTGCTCTCTCAACCAGAGACGTTTATGTTGATGGTCAAATTTACTATTATTTTTTTTTCTAAATTTTACCCACATATGGCAATTTTGGGTACTTTTATAGAAAAGGGACCCCCTTTAATCATACCTATCTATTTTATAGAATAGGGCCCCTCCTTCATTGGGGGGGGGGGGTCCATCTTCGATAGCATGCCCCTCAAGTGTTCTTTTATAGAATAAGGCTGCTTTCTATGTGTATTAAAATAATATCGTCCCCACCCAAAACCCCACATTCTGTCCCAATTTAAATTTAATTAATATTGTCCCCATCCAAAACCCTTAATTCCACATTCTGTCCCAATTTAAATTTAATTAATATTGTCCCCATCCAAAACCCTTAATTCCACATTCTGTCCCAATTTAAATTTAATTAATATTGTCCTCATCCAAAACCCTTTAGTCATTTATTTATCTCTAGTCATTTATCTTTAGTTATTTATGTTTAATTCTGTATTAATTGGGGGGTCCCTTTTCTATAATGTGCCCCATGGGAACTTTTATAGAATAAGGCCCACCAAAAGGGGGTCCCTTTCTATAAAAGCGCCCAATTTTGTAACTACTTTCGGTAACTTAGTTAAATTAGTGCTCACTAGTATATTGATTGTTTCAGAATTTAAATTAAATCCTAACAAATTTGATACCAACATCACCATATTTCTTTAAGCTATTGTTTGAGACACATAATGTTATAACATATATACGTATATTATACATTATACACGGCTGTTGTACTTTATCAGTTCGTCATATTACTGGTTTATATAAGTGACATATTGCCATGATATAAGTGAATTTTCCAATGTGAAAAAAGTGAAAAAAACTTAATTTGTTTATATTATGTCAATTAATGGAATTGATTTGTTTGACATATGTATGTCAATCAATAAAACCAGTGCTAGTACTGATAATAAAATGTAATTTCGCGTTTTTATAAACCATGCACAGTAGTATATGTGTAAAATATTTCAGCCTAGTCCAAACACTATATGAAGATTTGTGAATTTTGAAATGTTTGAGGGGCCATTATTGTGGGTTAATGACGTCACACATATTTCAAAAACAATAGGGAACAAACAATTGGGACATTAGCAAGGTCAATTTTCGTACAAAGTTTAATTTTGATCGGAGAAAGCATTTGAAAGTAATCGTGTCCCATAAAAATGTCCAGGAACAAATATACCATACATACATACACACACATTATATAAATATATATATATATATATATATATATATATATATATATATATAATATATATATATATATATATATATATAATATATATATTATTATATATATATATATATATATATATTCTTAATCAGTGAGTTCCCACATTCCAAAAAATCAACCTCCCCCCACTCCCCCCTCCATGGCCCCAACCTCATAAGGTTATTTTTTTTTCAAAAATTCACTAATATAAAAAAATCTTACATTTCAAGAATAAATTAAATTACTTTTATTTTAAGAAGCTTACTATTCTTTAAATAAGTTTATACTGACACTTCTATAAATTTGAGCATAAAATAATGTCCTAGACCAATGCAGTATCAAGATTGGTTTTCTTTTGTTGTGTTCTTTTTAATTTAATTTATTTATTAATTCATATTTCATTTTTATTTTATGATATGACATATTGTATCCTTATGTATGTAAGGCTTACTCAATAAATTAATGATATTATTATTATATTATGTATTGACTTACATTATAAGAATATTTTGTTTACAAAAAACTCTCCCTTTTTGCAGTTTTGAACAAAAATCTATGATGTATCTTGAAGAATAGCTTGGTGAAAAAGTACCAGAATATGATGATATTGGTATCTATACTATAACACATGGTTATAATCAATCGAAAGCTTGGGAAAATAATGGGAATTTCATATAGAACCAACCTCATTGGTTCCTCAACACTATTTTCTCTCCCTGTCAACTGATAATAACCAAGTGCAATACTATAATTTCTAAGGATTTAATTCGCCTTTTAAAACAATCATTATCCATGATACCTTTTATGTGATGAGAATTAATTTAGGGCACAAAAGAGACTATATTTCATTAGATTAAATAAACTATATTTCACTAATTACACGTAGCATATTTATGTTTAATGCTAAAACATAGTAAGTAGTTAAGTATAGTTTATTTAATCTAATGAAATCCAGTCTCTTTTATGCCCTAAATTAATTCTCATCTAGTATTTAGAGAAACACACAATTATTAATGATAAATGTTATTTTGCGAGTCAATTTACTGGGGGGATATAGACCATGTTTTCCCTTAACCAGGATTTAATATAGGTGCATCTAATATGTTTCACTGGGTGTAATAATTCATAACAGCTTTAGAGGCAAAATAATGAATGCAATGAGTCGGCTTATTCTTTCCCAGCAATAGCAAATTTATATCGATAAAGGCTTTAAATAAGCAGCACATTTAAGGCAACTGAGTTCCTTTCTAAAAGTCAATGAGATAGGGGAGTGTAATTTGTAACAGAATCAAAGAGAATGGTATGAAATGGGAATGGAGTAAGAGTGAAAGTGGGGGGGGGGTCAAAGTTTAATCTCGGTCAGGACCTCTAGGATTTTCATGTGGGGGATAGAAATCCTTACACGTGCCGTCCTTTGAAAGGGACGTTAAGCCTGTAGTTCCAAGCCTGTGCTATGTCAGGTATTTGTAAAAGATTCTACTTTTAATACCCCTAACCCTAAATGAACCTAGGTTTAGGCCAAATTAAAAACCTTCAATAGAAATGATAGAACCTTCAATAGTAGTTTATATAAAATATATATATATGTTTCCGCCTTGTGATTTTGAGAGCAGAAAAGTGGGGTTTGTGTTATTTCTAGTTAAAGCTATAGATACTTATAGTAAAGCCACGTCTCTTCTGTGTGTTAAACACAAAATGCCTGCACTAGAATTCATAAGGTAGAAAACTATCTTCTATCTAAGGGAGTTAGCAAAAAGGGACCAACAATGTGGCCTACTTGCTCACTATTATCACTATCACTAAGTGTAAAATTGGAATGGAGGAGTAGAAATGAAAATGTGGAAATGAACATAAGTGTAGAAATATAAGTTTTGAATGAAAAGCCTGGAATTGGAAAAGTCCAGGTGCTGGACTTTTCCAATGAGTCACAAAAATGTGACTCATTTTGTACTACTTCAAACCAATTCTTTCTGAAAATATACCTTAAATTATGAAGAAAAACATAGTCTGTCTATCCAGAGTGGTGCTCTTCATATGATTGTGCATGCTCAAAATTTTATAAAACTGCACAAATTTCAGTTTTCTTGAAATAAGTGGTTCCCTATGGGTCGAGTGCAAAACATGAAAAGAACATTTTTTAAAGGTGATAAAATGTTTTGTAAAACGAGTGTTTAATCATCAAAATCAGGTGACTATGACCAAAATTATGGCTGTTTCAAAAACACCAAAAAAATGGTTAATTTATGCAAAGTCAGCTAATTTATTTGAAAAAATATTAGCTTTGTGTTCATCTTTTTGGCCAATTAACAAATGTCATAATTTTAGTTGTAGTTATCTGATTTTTATAGAAACTTTTTTATAGAAAATGTTATCAGCTTTATAAAATGCTCTCTTCATGTTTTACACACGACCTACAGGGAACCACTTATTGCAAGAAAACTGGAATTTGTGCGATTTTCTCATATTTTGAGTGACCGTATTCTACTCAAAATAGGCTCCACTCTAGATAGGCAGACTATGCTTTTATTTAATAATTTAAGGTATATTTTCAGAAAAATTTGGTTTAAAGTAGTACAAAATGAGTCCCATTTTTTAGGCTTGGCTCTTGGACTAGAAGGAAATGCAGAATTTAAAATGTTAGGAATGAAATGGACGAGTGGAATAATAATGATGAAAGTCAAGGAGAGGGGAAGGAGAAATAATAAGGCGCCAAAGGCTATAAGCTGCCAAGAATATGTTTTTACAAATCCAAAAATATAAAGGGGAAAGCATAGAGATATTATTACTAGAGGGGCCCTATAGGTTAAATTTTGAAACATCGAAAAAGTAACCTGACCACCTTCGCTTATAAATATAATCAAATAATCAATACAAAATTACAATAACTTGTATAGTAAAACGTTAAAAATACAAATTAAACACAAACAATGTGCAGGAAACCAAAATAAATTTATTAATTATAACCTTAACTCACTCATGAAGGAGGTTTCAATGAGGGTACACAGAGCCCCAAAAAGATGTTTCAGGCCTCTCAATATATTTAGATAAGCTATGCCCCCTCTATTATATATCTTTATGGGGAAAAGTGGATAAATTGTATTAACATTTATTGGATTATAAAGAAAGTTTGTTATTTCCACCTATATTTTTTGATATGTTGTATTTGTATTGTGATACTAGACAAAGTATAATAAAAATAAGTATTTTATACATTATATAAAATGGATGATAAAGAATACATGTTTAAAAATTCAGGATAAATCACTGCAGATTACAGAACTACCTGGAGTTAGTGGTTTGCAGTTTTGCATTTATAAAGAAAAATGAAACTCTTCTTTAGTGAATTTCTTCCAATTTTACCCCTTCCCTTTTCACAAACAACTTCCATCATCTACAAACAACTTCCGTTATCCACAAACAACTTCCGTCATCCACAAACAACTTCATAAGCTTCATTTCTATGAAGAAAATTTGCTTAAACTTATGGACCCTAACACAGTTTGCTGGAAAACCGTTTATACCAAATGCTAAAGGAAAGCTGAATGCTGTCTAAAAGCAGAGATCAATGCAGCGAGCAAAGCTAACTATCACTCAAACCTTGTGGAGTTTTGAAATATACAACTCGTTTCCTCGATCTCCCTGGTCAGGTTCAGTCAGAAAAACAACAACAGAATAAATACTAAAGGATATTCTAAGGTAAATAAATAAGAAAGAAGGGCTCATTTTGTATCAAATGTTGAAACTAATAAAATGTAACTAGAGCACAGTTCTGTTTCCAATCAAGTAGGCATTGCTGACTCCACTGCAGTTTTTCAGTTATTTTAATTAACTTAATTTTTAATTTATTAAAAATAACAATTATAATATATTGTACAATATTTTTAAGAATTAAAAATTATCTATAAATAAATGATGAAAATACCAGATTGAGTAGGTTTTAATTCTACTGATAATAACATATAATAAACTTTTTTGAAATTTAAAAATTTAAAGTAATTTAAATGAATTAGAATTCGTGATGTAAGTACATAGGGAAAGTATAGTGGACTCGGTGCAGGGAAGCCGCTTCCTGCTCTACTTCGCGGCCACATGGTTGTTGTCTTTATCAGTATGTCATAGAACTGGTTTATATAAGTGCCATACTGCCACGATATAAGCGAATTTTCAAATGTATTAATCAAAAAACATGACTTGTTTACATTATGTTATACATGTCAATCAATACAACTGGAACTACTACTGATAATGTAAAGTAACTTATATATATATATATATATATATATATATATATATATATATATATATATATATATATATATATATATATATATATATATATTATATATAATATATATATATATATATATAATATATATATATATATTATATAAAAAGATGAAACTTGGTACAAAAATCATTCAATGTCTAGTTGTGCAATCCAAAAATAATATTCTTATGACGTAAAGTCATAGGGACTTGATTTTACACTTAAACTTAATAATTATACATTTACTTTAGGTTGCAGTAAAATTATTTTACATAAATAATATTATTGTACTCATTTGTGATTTGTTTTTATAATTATTTGTATGGTATGATTTATCCATAATAAAACATTTATTTATTTAAAAGATTTAATCATAAAACTGGGACTATTAACCCAAAATAATAACTCAGCAAAAAATTAACAAATGCATATAATGTGGAAAAATAATTAGATCCATTTGAGATTTAGTACCCATGTAGACATATATAAGAGCAACATGTGAGCCAAATATCATCTCATTATCAGCATTAGTTCAGTTTTTATAAAATGACTAGAATACGTTTTTTTAAAAAATTGAAAATAATCCAATTAAGTCGAAACTTGATTCAAATATATTTCCCATTATGTAATAAGAAATATACTAAGTTTCATTTTATAAAAGTTAGGCATCATCGAGTAAGACCAGTGCCTGGATAGGTCAACACTGGAAATAAAACAAATGGATTTACTATTTGAGAACAAGCGAAGTGAGTCAGAAGACAAGTTCATTATAAATTTGGTGTGAACCCAAAGTAGTGAGGATAAGAGTAAAAAATCGGAAGTGCCGAGGAAAAGTTTCAAGGTACCCTGAAACATTTTTTTTTTAAATTTGGAAATTATCCTTAATTTGAAAAGTATAAAAAATTTAAGAAGACTCACGTGAGGTGGTGGGGGTAAGGTGCTCCCGAGCTTGGGCTTCTTCCAGAGAGAGAAGTTTGGTGGGGGAACTCACTGCCAGTGACTTGGGTCTTCCTAGGCCTCCTACAAATTTCAAATAAACAAAAATCAATACAGTGTAACCAAGGAAAAAACCTTACTAGACAGTTTTACAATAAGTTGAAAAAAGGTTACTAGACAGTTTTACAATAAGTTGAAAAAAGGTTAATATTTAAAGTAGATCAAGTTGTTCCAGGGTGTCTAAATTGCAGGAGATCTCAGGGCTCTGATTGATCCCTGCTAATAATTGGTCAAAAGAACGCTCTGCTATCAACTTGTTAATTGATTTCATATGAGTTTTGAACAATTTTATGCATTACCTTCAACAGCTGAAATTAGGCACTACTTTTTTACTTAATTTTATGATATTATTCATAGTCTTTTAAACAAACATTTGTTTTTAACTTTTTTACTTTAATTAAACACAAAAGGATGAACATATCTAGGAAAATAAGTGTTATAACTTGACCATCCAGTGTTGCTGAAATTGAAAAATATACTAATTGTGTTGGAATTAGGTACAAGTATACCTTTTATGTAATAATAGCCTTGCAAAATTTTTTTAAAGTGTTCCGATTAATTTTAATTAATTTTTAAGTATACTATTGTTGTTAGGGTATGTTGTTCAAGGCAGGACCAGTATTGCACCACAGCGGATTTATTTAGAACTATTCCTAGGTTCCATTTGTTGCTTAACATACCTTTTTTTGCAGACTCTAAACAGCTTTATTCTATTGCCAAACTGCTTCACAGTTTTTTAAGTTCTGGAGGGAAATCACTCTTATCAAATGTGATAACAATAATCGATGTATTTTAATCATAACATTATATTTATGCAATTTTAAATTATTAAAACGAAATATTAGTGGTAATTGTTGTGTTTTAAAATGTTTTGTGCACATAATAAACTATCAGTGATAAAGTTTCCAGTGCTCGTTGTTCACCTTTGATTTCGTTTAATGTATGCAATGATTACATTGAATTTGAGGAAATAGTTATTCTTTTAATAATATGTATTAACTTTAATAAAAAAAAGCATCAATAGAGCTCCTCTTTTAGTAATCTCAACGCCGTAAACTGCCCAAAATTGGATTCACTCGTCGCAACTATAAGATGATATATGTACGAACTTAATTTGAACAAAAACAATTCAAAACTAGCCATTATCCACATCATTTTTTACAAAAGATGGTGCAGATAATAAAATAATAACTATTAATGTAAATTCTAAGCAATAATTTTATAACAAACAAAACATAAGGTAAACAACAATCAATTGAAACTTTTTTCCCCCTGATATCCGAACGGCTTTGCCTAAAACATTGTAGATCCCATAAAATTATTAGATAAACAATTTATATGACAATTGTGAGTATTGCAGACTGATAAGTCACTCCCAATATAATAAAAACTGGTAATAACTAAAACTAGGTTTTGGTTCATTTGTTAGTTTTAACATTTGTTATAATATTTTAACTTTTTGCTGTGAATCTTTACTTTTTTAAATATTATGTTCTTTAATTGCTAATTAAAATGTATAAAATTAATATTTTATTTCTTTGTGTGAAATACATTTTTTCTTATCCCGATTAACATAAGAAAACATAAATAAACTATAGGTTAAAATTCATGCATCTTCCTCATTGTAGAAGTTTTCTCTGAAACACGTCAACCCATAACTTTGTTTGTTTAATTACTGACATCAAAAATATTGAAAAATTATAGTAATTTTAATTTTTGTTTTACTCATGACTAAGAGTTTAGGCATTTAAGCTTTTGTGGCTCTAAAAATTACAATTTTAGTTGATATGAGCAATTTATTAAAGTCAAGTACCGACATCTGAAAAATTAACAAAATGTGTAACAGCAGCGAAACACTTTGGAATCGAAATAACAAGGGAGTACCCAATTTCTTTCAATAACAGTAGCATTATTTTAACACATTCCTTTTACTTCATAAAGAATAATTAGTTACCTATATGAGGAGTATGACTGAAGATGTGTTTATAGTTAATAATAAGGAACTCTGTGATAAGAGCCTGGACTCCTACACCCTGGAGAGCAGCTACCCCTAATGACTTGCACCTCAGCAGATTGGGAGCCCACACTATGGCGACGTTCCTCGCTGTCATACCAGTCGCTCCGCTGTGGTCAGACACTCGACTCAGATGTCCCATCAGGTACTCTAAAGTCCTACAAAGACACATTGTACTGTTACATCCATTTTAGATTAACTAAATTATAAAAAAATGGTGAATTTTATCTTAAGTAATTGCTATTTTACTACTTAATTTTACAACCTCTTAAAATTAAAGAGGTTGTATTTACCAAAAGTTGAAGAAGCAATTGAAGAATCAGCTGCCATCAATGCTTGCTGTTGGATATGAATATCCAAGGACCGGTTTCGGCTTAACGCCATCATCAGCAGGCAAGGCCAAATCTTCAGAGGGCTCTTCGTGCTTATTGAGACTAGAAGTTATTCACTGATATAACAGGCGGGCGCCTGCTGATAATGGCGTTATGCCGAAACCAGTCCAAGAATATTCATATCCAAGTTCAATCCTGAATAGGGGTGGAAGGACGGAAATTCTTACATGAGATGTAATTTGAAAGAGACATTAGTCTGATAGATTCAACTCTGTTTTGTAGCTAAAGACCTCTTACGCTAAATGAACCTAGGTTTAGACAAAATCTAGGACCCAAATAGTAACCTAATTATTTATGTTTCTGCCTAATGGTTTCAAGAATGGAATTAGTCTTACTAAGAAGTTAAACATATTGTAACATCATAGCTCATCTGTAGAGTACATACAAAATACACAGGACTGAGAATAGTTGCAATAACCACAATATATAGCAACTACAGGTAGTTCCTGGCACAGTTGAAGTACCTTACTGGATAGTTACCTGTAATGAGGAGGAGGTAGTTTCCTGACAACTTTAGTCATAACATGAAGTCTAACATCTGGAGATGACTGAACAGCATTGACAAACTCATCATACAGCTGGTAAGTACAAAGAGGGTTGGGAAGCTCCCTGAAGTACATCTTGAGAAGGGAAGCCACACTGTGGATATCTTGTCGTATCGTTGGCTCTTCCAGCTCTGGTACACGGTCCTCATCAAATGTAGACCTAATAACACAAATAGAAGCAGTAGTAATATGGTGGTGGGAAGATCAATCCATACAAGTAGTCAACTAGAGAGGGTGCTTTTAGCAATTGAAGGGTCCAGGGGAAAAAGATGATTTTATTCAAAATTTAATGAAGAGCACTTTCAGTAAGATCATGTGGGGCATACTATACTCGCGCTATATCTTTCGATATGAAAAAACAACTGTTTTAATAGAAGCAGCAGGCGTCAAAGAAATAAATACCAACAGGTACTTGGGTGATTTCACAGTTAGAGCACGTCCCTAGACACATACACTATCTAAAAACACGAGTACTAATCCATTTAAAAATCTTTACACTTGCGCTCTGAACTACATTAAGTTTTCTTATCTGTTTTAGAGTGTAAATTAGAGTTTTTTTAGTATGAAGTTGAAGAGAAGTTTTTTTTATGTTAGTAGCTAAACTAATATTGAATAAATTACCTCTTCACAAGGATTACGAAAATAAGGCATACTAGGGGCAATACCCAAATTTCAATGGGCAAGATTGGCTTTGCACAAGATGTCGAAATTGAGAATTAATATAATCAATGAATACAATTTCACTAATAATAATTCATTAATAACTTTAGAGCTTTTTGGAATATTACAAATTGTAATATCAATTAAATTAATGAAGACTTTAGTCCTTTTTATTGAAATTTATGGAAAATAAATTGTTGAAGAGCTTTTGCCCAGAGATCCTTAGCTTCTTCAGTTCTTAAAAATTACAAAAATGAAAAAGTTAGAAAATAATAAAATTTTGAATGTTTTTTTATGTCATGTGTCTAACTAAGTAAATAAATTTAAAATGAAATTATAAAAGGTAAAGGAAAAATTAAGATTTTAAGATAATATTATAATAAATACTGCTAAGATTGTTAATGTCTTGTTTTTGTTCAAACTGTCTTTGTCAGCTTTTATATAGAGCACAATAATAATTCGTGTACGAAAATTAACCAAGTAACATAGTTATTTTATTTATCATCTAATTAATCTATATAGCTCAAAATAAGTATACGTTAGAATGGAATTTCACACACACTATTGACCTTGTGTGAATAAATATATCCATTTGTAACATTGGCTACTTTCCGCATATAACTCACTGCTTACTTGATGTCAAAGTTCATGCTTATTACGTAAGAAATTAACTGTGCTGCGGCAAGATAATGAAGATGCTGACAGCAATTTGTTTTTAACATGACGATATCATATATATCCAATGGCAAAAAGGCTGTCAACATCTTGCATGTTCTCGCTAAGCCGGCTCGTTGCCCCTATAATGCCACTAACAATGTAAACAACATTAATTTAAAAAAGACAAAATTTTGTTAGTTTATTAAATGTATTAAAAGTATACATAATTACATATTATGTATTATAATGTAAATTATAACACATAATTACTTAGCACAGCTGTGCTGTTATAACGAAATTGTTGTCACAAGTTATTTTCAAATTTGGGATGCGGTTTATAATAACATCTACTCTTTTTTATAATTTTACTTTTTAGTTAGCTTATATTATGTCACAAAAAGATAAATGCCTTTCATTAATTGTCAATCAATAAATTTTGTCTTAGACCAGGCATAAAGCTGAATGCTATAAAGATTTTGAGAAATTTACATCTGATTTTACCACCTGCCTCTACGTCATTACATTTATTGTTAATAATTATAATTAATTATAGTTTTTCCAGATAGAAGTTAAATAAATAATAATATAATTCAGATTGAATATGCAAGAACAATATCAAAAGAGACATCATTTAAAGTAAATAGAAATTTCAATTTTTCTGTATGTTATTTAATTTTACCTAAATGTTTCAAAAAATCATTAAAAACTATTAATAGTACAGCTTAATATTGACATAAATAATGTTAGTTACATCTTGTAGTGAGTATCGTTGAATATAATGAAAGTGTGTTGCAAATAAAGCCTATGCAAAGGTTTACAGGCAGCGTCCTCCCTCTGGGAGGCTCATCTTTTGTTTTTTCATTACAATTAAGAAGATTATTGTATTGTATTTTTTTTATGTTAAAATTTGTAAATAGTTCATTAAGATGGAAATAAATCTATAATTTAATTTAATTTAATTTAAAACTCATCTTTCTCCTATGAGGGCGAGTCTGAGCATAATGAATTTGGTGAGAAATAGTTATTTATGCACCAAGGGAGTAAAGAATGTCATTATTTCCCTGAGCAGTTAGTTGGTTCCATTTGCTTACACCGTAGGAACCAACTTCTTTTGACCTGAAACGGATTTTGAGCCAATAAAAAAAACTTTTTGGTTGGGTCCCCCATATAAATTTTGGGGTGCTGCCCCAAAATAAATAAATAAATTTATTGCCCTAACAACTTCTTTTAAACTGAAACGGATTTTGAGCCAATAACATTTTTTTTTGGTCAGGTCCACCTTATAAATTTTGGAGGTGCCAACCCCGGGAAAATTAAAAAAAAATTGTTAGGCCGCCTGTATAAATTTAGAGAATACCACTACCTTAAAAAATTGATATAATTGACTCTAAATAGGGTTATTAGAGCCAATTATATCAATTTTTCAAGTTTTTCCTATTATTGGGTAATAATAGGAAACACTTTTTATTCCCAAGGGAGTGAAAAGTAACTTTTTTTCCCTTGGGAGTGAAAAGTGCTTCTTTACTCCCTAAAAACTAGTCAATAAACTTTACATTAAACACCGTCTGGAGATAAAAGTTTTTAAGTACCCCACACCCAATTTTTTAATATTGTTTAAAACAAAGTTTAGATACTATTATTAGCTTTAATACAAGAGGAATTTCATTTAAATAAAAAAGAGAGCCAAACAAGAGACAAACCTAATGAACAAGACTTTCCACAAAGTGAAAAAAATGATGTTGTGATCTAAATATTAAAAATACATGTTAACATGTAAGGGAAGTATGATCAACAAGTTGATTACCTGAGTTTCTGTATATTAGAAGTGACACCAGAGAGTCTGTAAATACCGTCCACTATTCCGTGGTTCTCAATCACTTCAGCACAGCACTTCAATACCAGCGGGACTGAAATATATCACATTAGTAATAATAATAATAATAAAAATTGCAGTTTAAAGCCTAGCGGCTCATTAGGAATAACCCCTGGGAGAAACCGACTCAGGTGGTAGTGGCAACTGTTAAGCTCTAAGTACAATCTAAAGTTGTTGATAATTTATTTAATAAAATCTTTTATAAAGTGAGAGTAATCTCTAAACAACTCATAGCAGCTTAAACAATACCCAACAGCTTACAATGATACTATTGTAGAAAGAGTATACTCTGTGTAACCCAGTGATAATATAGACGTTAGACTAAAGAAAGGTTACTGCCGACCTAAAAAATCTAAATTCTATATTTTTATATAAAAACTCATTTAGCATATTAAAGAGCAATTTTACACAATTTTATACTATTGCACATAATTTACCACTTCTTTCTATAGGTATGAAGAAAAAAAATACGAGGTACCTCGGAACTTTTCCTCATTACATCGGATTCGCTACGCTCATCCTCTCAGCTTCGGACTCACTTCGTTCGTCTTCTGATAGTAAATGCATCTGTATCATTCTTGGCAGTCATCCATACAGCACTAACCATGCTCAATGGTCCTTAATTTTTATGATCCAACAAAAATCATAGATATACTTGTCATATTGAAACGAAACTTAGTGTAATTATTTATTACGTAATAATATACACTTGTAACAAATTTCAACTCAATTAGAGCATTTCCCATTTTTTTACAATTTAAAAAAAACGTACACAAGTCATTTAATAAAAATTGAACTAATGCTGATAATGAGATGAAACTTGGCACATATGTTAGTCTTATACATATAAATCTCAATTCGGTCGTATTATTTTTCCACATTTTATGATTTTTCGAAACTTTCGCTGAGTCATTATTGCGGGTTAATGACGTCATGAAAAAATTATTTTCTAATTAGCACAACTACAGCGGTAGACTGATGTTTGTACAAACTTTTAACTCTCTAGCATAAATAAACTGGGCAAGGATCCTGAACAAGGATCTGCAATTCTGCCGACTCGTATCGGATGGGTGTCCCAGGCAGAACCTTTGACCCCTAAAGTGCGTTCTGCCTGGGACACCCATCCGATACGAGTCAGCAGAATTGCAGATCCTTATTCAGGAAGGTATTTACGAAAATTTGAGACCGGTTCCAGTCATTACACTTTTTATTAACATAAAAAAGTCATTTTTGGTCTATTAATAAAAAAGTACACAAAGTTTCATTTTAATACGACAAGTATATCTATAATTTTTGATGGATCATATAACTTAAGTAGCATTGAGAGTGGTCAGTACTGTAAGGGTGACCACTGAGGAAAGTTCACAGGTACCCCATACATGATTTCTTTATTTAGTATGATGAACACCACCCACACTCTTATTATACTATAATATAAATGTCTCTATAATATAATAATATTATACTATTATTACATTAAACGTCTTGATTAATAAATATATGCTGTCTTATTGTAAAGAAGAACATATTGAAATAAAGCTTTGACCTAATAATAAAGGAATTAAAAGAAGGAAATGGTGAGATACAAAAGTCTATAGAGACAATATGGTGAGGTACTCACTCTCCCTGGCAGAATTGAGCAAATGTTCAGACAGGTCACAGCCGAAGACTCTTTCCTTAAGTATTCCACTCTGTTTGAGACGCCTCCTCGAAGGACGAGACAGGATGAACGCTCGGAAGAACGCTATCAGCTTTCCGTGTTTCCTGCAAACATTCAAATAAAGTAATAGAGTATATCAAAATGATACTTCAAGCCTTTATATCCTATTTTCAAACAGGTAGTACAAATTATAGAAAACAGAGCCTTGAATTCAACCTGTGCATTGTGTTTATGTCCTATTTGGAGCCTCTAAAGCACAATTAAATTTTCATTCTGAAAATGATTCTAAAAAAAGTACAATACTCAAGAAAACATCCATTTTAAGTTCTATTCAATCTTGAAAATTTTAGTTGGAGAATATTCACTACTGAGGTGGCTTGAAGGTGGACACGGAGGTATAACCAAAATCTGTTTCAGAGGTTCCAGATAACAAAAAAATAGTTTTTCAAGTGCTTATTGGTAGCTGATCATCAAGTTTTATCCAATTCTTTATTTTCTTTGTGTTAATTTATATTTGTATAATTGTGTGAGAGACACCTAGGAAATGTAACAAGCAAAATGCAATGCTACATCTAGGAACTGCTCCATCATTCGACATTCGTCATCATTGATGGCTCGACATAGTGTCATGTCCCACTCTGTAGGGCACCAATAGAACCTGCACTCACTCTGACCTTCATTACAAATTCCGAAGAATATTATGTGAAATATTTACCAGAGGCGAGCAATGCTTCCTTGCTGCCATCATGCTTGGCTAGCAAAACATATATCATTTGATACTACCAAGTTTTGCAAAACATGAACAGTTGACACAATATAATTGTGTGAGAGACACCTATTGTCCAATTCTGCTAGTTAATGCATATTTGTATCTTTAAATGTATAATATCTCACAACCAGAGCAGTAGCATCGCAACTTGTTAGGTAATTTTTTCAAAGAAAATTCTCATATTATAAATAAATAATAAATATATATATATATATATATATATATATATATATATATATATATATATATATATATATATATATATATATATATATATATAGATACTGCTCAGGTCGTAAGACAGCTTGCTGAGCACGTACCAGAAACTTAAGCAAGAAAGCATGCGTTTCAAAACAAAAATTTGCCTCTTTTGCGAACCTTTGTACCAGAATATTCTTTCTCTCTCTTTTAATCACTTACTCACTCAGACATTGTTAATTTTATTCAAGACTTTAATTTCACAATATATTTTTTTTGAGGTAGTACGTAATTGAGCACTTTATTGGACCGTTTTTAGGATGAGAAGCCAATCATTATTGTTATAGGAGGTTATTTAGTACTTTTCACCTCTGAGGACAATAATGAATGTAAAAAAAAAACTCCTAGGAAGTAAAAGTAATTCATATATTGCCGCCATTACTGTAATGTAGCATGTTAAAAAAAAACATCTGTGTAAAACCTTGTTGGAAATAAAATAAAGCCCTTTTCAATTAAACAAATTCTATATAATTAGTATTTAAATAAAAGTACACTTTAAATATTTAATTATAATAAAATAAAACGATCTCGTTAAACGAAAGGTTACGAACATGTTGATATATTTTTTTACTTAGCAGTGTTGTCTATTGCTAGTGCTAGATGTACAATATTAGATTCTAAATAAAGATTTACAACACCCCCACTCAATAGAAAAAACATCTCTAAGAAAAAAATATTACCAAAAAAAAATTACTTACATTTTTGAATTTCCCAAAAAAAAACTTTGATTTTAAAACATAAAAAAAGTAATAGGTTAATTATTTTCTTTCTAAAAAATAATAAAAAAATCAATTTTAAATCTTAAAGAAAATATAAAAAAATGACCTTTTTGAAAAATACACAAACAATATTTAAGTACTTAAAAAATTAAAAAAATTACTTTTTGAGACCAAGGAGCGAAACAAATTTATTAAATTTGATTGAATTTAATGGTTTTGTAAATATATCGGCCTTCTGATCTTCAGTACTAATATATTTAAGAACTATGTCTCCACTAGAGACTCGTTCACGGATAAAATGAAACCTTATATCTACATGTTTTAATCTCTTTTTGCTCTCTGGTACAGAGGCTATTTGAGCAGCTGCTTGGTTGTCTTCATAGAGTATAATGGCTTGATTCTTGTTGACATGTAAATCCTTCAAGATAGCTTTTACCCACAGTGCTTCGCTAGCAGCTATGCTGAGTGCCACATATTCTGCCTCAGTTGAGGAGAGTGAGACTGAAGTCTGTTTCTTGGAAGCCCATATGACACAGTTTCCAAGAACATTTATTGTATAGCCTGTAGTAGATCTTCTGTCGTTAATGTCTCCACCCCAGTCCGCGTCTACATATCCATCAATACAAAAAGGAGCTTTCGAAGACTTATAAACTAGTTTTAAGTCTAGAGTTCCTGCTATGTACCTTAATACACGTTTTAAGGCTAACCACAGATCTTGAGTGGCTCGAGATTGGTATCTACTGAGTATGGATATGGCTGCACATAAGTCTGGTCGACTGCCTAGCATGGCATACATGATGCATCCCACTAGTTGACGACATTTTGACTCTAACTCAGAGTTTTCTGAGTGTTTTGACTTCATAAACAGATGGTCTCCATTTGGATCTAATGGAGTTTTGACTGGCTTACAGTTAGACATATTATATTTTTGTAATACATTCTTGAGGTAAGTTTCTTGACTTATTATTATTTGTTGTTTATGTATATCTTGTTTGATTTCTATGCCTAGGTAAGTAGAAATATCTCCTAAGTCTTTGATTTTAAACTCACTGTTTATTTTATGTTTCAGGTCTTCAATTTCCCGAGAATTTGATCCAGCCAGAATGGCATCGTCTACATAGAGCAACAAATAAATAACACTGCCATTGGTTTTCTTGACATATAAACAATAGTCACTTTTAGAAACCACAAAACCTTGTTTTTCCATGAAATGATTAAATGTCTCATACCAAGTCTTAGGTGATTTCTTTAAACCGTATAGAGACTTATTGAGTTTTAAAACTGAGTTTTTCTTCTTTGATGCAAAACCCTCAGGTAGTTTTAAGAAGACTTCTTCCTGGATTTTGCCATTTAGAAAAGCATTACAAACATCAAGTTGGTGTAACTTTAAGTTTTTTTTTACATACTGACAATAATATTCGTAGTGTCTGTAGCTTGGCAACTGGTGATAGATATCTGATATGGTGAATCTTCTTCTTGTTGGAAGCCCCTTACAACAAGGCGAGCTTTGTGTATAGTTTTTCCATGATCAGATTTCTTTCTAAAAACCCATTTTGTTTCAATAGGGTTTTTATTTTTAGGTAGCTCAACTTCTGTCCAAACACTATTATTTTTCATAGATTGTAATTCATTATTTATGGCATTACACCATGACTGGCCTTCTTTTGATGAAATAGCTTCTTCATATGTTTTTGGCATATCTAAATTTACAGTGGCCAAAATTGCCATACTTGGGTCATAAGTTGGATCAAGACTTGATTGATCAAGAGTAGCTTCAGAGCCCAAAGTTGAATCAATATCCGAGTCAACCTTTGACACATTTTGTTGCTGTAATTGTCGACTACGTAAGTTATAGCCCAAACCTATATCACTATTTATATCTGACTTAGTACTACCATTTTTCTCTGAATTAACAGCACTATATTTATCTGAATCACTATTTTCATATGAATCACCATTTTTAACACTATTTTCATCTAAATCACCATTCTTAACACTATTTTTATCTGAATCACTATTATTTATAACACTATTTTTATCTGAATCACTATTATCATCACTACTGTTATCACTATTTTTATTTTCTTTTTCAGACTCATCATCACTATCTGTGGAGATAACTAGAGGTGGAATTAAGTTACTGGTGTAATCAATTTTTTCTGATGAATTATTTTGAAGAGATGTTGGAACAAATAGAACGTCTCTACTAATTTCAATTTTCTTAGTATGTGGAAAAAATATTTTGTAACCTTTTGTATTATCTGGATAACCAATAAACAACCCCTTTTCGTTTTTCTTATCCCATTTTTTTCTTTGATGAGCTGGTATATGTGTGAATACTTCAGAACCAAAGATTTTAAGATGGTTTAGGTCAAATTTCTTTTTATACCATAGTTCATACGGAGTGCGATCTGGTATACTTGACTTACCAGTGCGATTTAACGTGTAAACGGCTGTATGTACAGCATCAGCCCATAAGTATTTACTGAGATTTTTGTCTCGAAGCATGGTGCGTGCTGCTTCTACGATGGTTCTCATGTCTCTCTCTATCCTACCATTTTGTTGGGGGGAATAGGGAGTACTTGTCTGATGAGTTATTCCCTTAGAAGCGACAAGCTTTTGGACTTCCTTATTTTTAATTTCTGTTCCATTGTCAGACCTTATTGATATCACTTTATGACCAGTTTCATTTTCGACCAGATTAAGAAATTCTTTTATTTTTTCTGGGACTTGCCATTTTCCATTTAAAAAATAAACATGTCGAAAGTTTGAGTAATCATCTCTTAATAGTAAGAAATATTTAGAACCTCCAAGAGATTCTGTTTCCATTGGTCCGCACACGTCTATGTGAATCAGTTCACAAATTTTATTAGCTCTGCTTTTACTCGATTCAAAAGGCAATCTATGTTGCTTACCTTCCGTACAAGCAACACAGAAAAATTTGTCTGGAGAATTTATTTTAATATTATTTTTCTTTAAAATACTTACAACTTGTTTCATGTTTTGGTGAGCACAACGAGCGTGCCAATCTTCGATTGAAACTAAAGCTGTGTGTGTACTCTGTTTACACACATTAATTTTCATTTTGTACAGTTTATCTAATCTGTTACCAACTGCACATGATTTTCCATTTTTTATCAGTTTACATAATTTTTCATCAGACTCCAGAACATATCCTTTGTCCAAGGCAGCACCAAGAGAGAATAGATTTGTCATTAGTTTGGGGACCAATAGAACATTTTCTAATATTGAAGCATTCCATTTAGAACCATCATAAATATTTATCTGTACCGTACCGTAACCGACCGCATGAATCGACGAACCGTCACCGACCGTCACTTTTATAGGATTTTTAAAGCGTGTTAGATTAGTAAAATTACTTTCAGATCTACACATATGTTCGCTGGCCGCACTGTCTAAAAACCAAGAGTCCTTGTCAAGATTAGACGAATTTATCAATGCAGTACTAATAAATACATGAACTTTTTCTTTGTTTTTCTTCTTATTAGAGAAACATTTACTGGCAAAATGCCCAATTTTTCCACATTTTCGACACACTGGGCCTCCTGTTTTTATGAAACAGTTAGCCTCTGTGTGGGAAATGCCTTTACAATATGTACAATGCATTTTCTTCTTGGTAATCAAGGCAGTAGAGTGGTTTTCATTGATTCTCCCTTCTTCTATTAAAAGTCTAGACAGTAAACTGTTCATGCTCTGATCGCTTTTAGGCACACTTTCCCAGGCAGTGACAAAGTGCCTGTATTCGTCAGGCAAAGCCATTAGAATTTTGGTAATTTTCATTTTTTCCGATACAACTTCCTCTGCAACTTTTAATTTTGCAACTAGCTCTTCTACTTTCGAAAATAAAGAAGATACACTAGATTCTAATTTTAAAGAAAAGAATTGCTGAAGTAAAAGATGGGTACTCACTTCAGATTGAGGCTCATAAACTGAAATGAGCTTTTCCCAAATTTCTTTTGAACTATCACAACTCAGAATATGTGTTAAAGGAGTTTCTTCTAATCGTGATACAATAATATCCTGAGCCTTTGTGTCGAGCCTTATCCATTCCTTTAGCCCGCTACTATCCGTGGGGCACAACTTTTCTCCAGAAACGATATCTCGAACACCAATAGATTTCAGAGTAACTTCAGTTGCGAATTTCCAAACGGCCCAATTATCGCCGTTTAATTTTATTGCGTGATTATTATTATTATTTGCGTTGTTACTCATTTTATTTAAAACTTACAAAAGAAAGACACGAGATGACCGAAAACAGACAAAACAAAAAACTTCACGAGATCAAAAGAAATCGAACCGTTTCTGGGCCATAACCTGTTGGAAATAAAATAAAGCCCTTTTCAATTAAACAAATTCTATATAATTAGTATTTAAATAAAAGTACACTTTAAATATTTAATTATAATAAAATAAAACGATCTCGTTAAACGAAAGGTTACGAACATGTTGATATATTTTTTTACTTAGCAGTGTTGTCTATTGCTAGTGCTAGATGTACAATATTAGATTCTAAATAAAGATTTACAACAAACCTTCATGAGGTTTCTTTAAAAACGTTCATTTTGTTTCTGTTTTTGTTCATAGACTATTTTTTTTTAAAAGGTGTTCTAATTGACAATTTTTGTGTGTTTATTTGTAAAGCTTTTACATTTTTGAGTAAAAGTGTGAAGCTATGGATGAATTCAATGACGACGATAATATGGAGTTCATTGGACGTTTGTTTTTTTTTTTTGTTTCAATTAAGTATATAGCACCGTTTATTTAATAAGTGCTACCTCAAAAAAATAGTGTATGCCATCCGGCTGAGAATGTCTTTATGTCTTGGCAATTTTCCCCGACTCGCTTCGCTCATTATAAAATTTAATTGCCGTGGCATAAAGACACACTTCTCAGCCTTATGGCATAAATAACTATTTTTCTATTCTAAGACAACACAAATACCTGAGTACAGGTTTAGTAGGTTCCAGCAGAGTGAGTTCTGTTGGTATCTTGCCCGTTATGACAGCTACACAGTGTGAGGGAAAGAACCCCACCAAAAAGCCTCTCTTGCCCCTCCACCACACACTCTCCTCCGCAGGGGGCATGTCTATCACTGATATCATATCTCCTATCTGCAACACAAATATCAACATAAGCAAGCAGCTTTACACTCATATAAACAATGTACCTCTCCTCATCTATATAAATCTAGTAACAACACATACCATAAACATATACTCACCCTCCTCTAACATATAACTTTCATTATATACATATAACCTTCATTTTTTCCTTTTAAAAAACAACCACTTAAAAGGTCCTTAACCACGTTTAAAGGTTAATAACGTTTTTTTTGTTGCCACCCTTTCAATTTTGCACCAAACATATTAGTTTTTGACTTTTTATCGCCTACTACCATAAGTATAAAGAAAAAGTATTTTTGTTAAATCTGTTAATTGCTTGGGATTCACAATTGATCATAAACCTTATCGTTTCACTTTATCTTAACTTTATCTATCTACGTACACATTATTACATACTAATATTTATTTCTATTTGTCGCTTTTTGAAAATGTGTTCCTATAGGTATTAATTTTTGTTAGTTTTGTTAATATTTCTTTTGTATTTTAGATTAATTTATATACATATATGTCACAATGTACTAAGAGCGCCCTACTTGTGGTTTTGCCGTTAGGGCTCTTAAAAAATAAATAAATAAATAAAAATAAAATAAATAAGTGGGATGTTCATATTGGGAAGTTATCTTCTAAATAACTTGGGATATTCTCAAGATTAATTAGCAGATTTAAAAATTGTAATTTATTAAATAAAGAAAATTAAAAAAAAAACATTAAGCCAATATAGTTTTAAATTAGAAAATTAAAGTTTATGATTTCTTTCAATTATTCAAGATCAATTTCTTTCTCAATTATTTTTTCAAATCAATCTTTCAATTATTTTGCTTCGATTAATTCAAGAATTTCATATGGTATTAAGTATTATCCAACAAAACACATGATTTGTTTACATTATGTCAATCAATTACATAATGTTTTGTTTGACATATACATGTCTATCATTAAAACTGGAACTAATACTGATAATACAATGAAACTTCGTATGTTTGTGAACCACACATACTAATATAATTGTAAAAAACTTCAGCCCAATCAAAACACTACATAAAAATTTATGATTTTGTAAAATGATTGAGGGTCATTTTTATGGGTTAATTTTTTTAATTCCAAACATAGAGGTATATACTAAAGGGGGCATAGCCAATCTCAATCCATTGAGAGGCCTGAAACATCTATCTGGGGCTTTGGGGCTCTGTGTTACCTCATTGAAACCTTCTCTAAGAGTGAGTTAAGGTTATAAAAATCAATTGTTTTCGTCATCCCACATATTGTAAATGTTTTCATTACTATTGTTAACCTTCTTCTATATAAGATAATATAATTTTGTACTGATTAATTCATTATATCTATAAGCACAGGTGGTCAAGTTATTTTTTCAATGTTTCAAAATTTAACCTATAGAGCCTCTCTAGTAATAATATCTCTATGATTCAAAAGTATAACAACTCTTTTGTAAATTTTATGAAACTACAAAGTGCTTTTTTCTTCTATAGTTTTTAGCAATATATAAATGATAATTTATTTCATGATTATTTATTGACTATGGTCACACAATTTAAAATATCATATAATGAACTAATAAATTGAAATTGAAAAAATTATAGATGATACATAATATGGATTCTATAGTACAGTTCCCTCAACCCCTTCCATAATCTGATGGTATACCGAAGTCTTAAAACAAGAAATACATATCACAATACAGAACATACTTGAAATGACAGTTCATCGTTAGCAGAAGCAGTATAGGTAGACGTAGCGAAAGCAGCAGCCACCGCGGGTGTGTTGATTCCATGTCCTGATGCAACCAGTCTCCTACCTCGATTGTCTAGTTCCAACCATGTCAGCACCGGGCCACAGCTCACACCTAAATAATAGTGGTTAAATAATAATAATGGAAAGGGAGTAATGAAATCGTTCTTCTGTTTCTAAAAGAAATTTATCTTTACAGGAGAACCTCAGGGCTCAGTCTTGGAGCCAATACTCGTTCTTAAATTCATGATTGACCTCCCAAGCACCATATACATCTCAATTGCCATTTAAATAAATAAGTTAATAAATTAATTAACCTAAATTTTGGGTATGCTCACAAAATTCTGTTTACAATATAATATATATATATATATAACACACACACACACACACACACCACACACACACACACACACACACACACACACACACACACACACACACACACACACACACACACACACACACACACACACACACACACACACACACACACACACACACACACACACACACACACACACACACACACCACACACAACACACACACACACACACACACACACACACACACACATATACACATATTAAACTTCGTACAAAAATTTACGAAGTTTTTTAGGAATTTTTTAAAACACTAAGTATTATTTGTTAATTATTGACTTTATTTTTGTATCAATATGTACGAACTGTATTTTTGTTTTGATTTGTTCCTTGTATGTTATTGATTTCCTCTTGAATAAGTTCAAACATAAATAAATGATAAATTAGTCGAATTGATCATACCCGGAGAACTTCCTCCGAGGGCCTCATCCAGTTTCTTGGTGTAGGATGACAAGACTCTGATGAGATCGTTGGGATGCGGTGGTGAGTTGATATCCAGCTTGTTTAGCTCGCTGAACTCCCTTGCAAAGACACATTTATGAAGCTGTTCGTCTAGCTTTGCAAAGTGTTGGTAAGTCCGGTGCAAGTCCCATCTATCACTACCACTCCGTACTTCAACTCTCACACCCTCGCTACTACCATCTACTACACAAACCTGCAAAAATACCAATACAAATATATATCAATAGTATCAATTAAAAAATTCAAAATTAGAACTACACAAATAGTAAACGCTTGCAGGAACATAAAAAAAGTTAAATCAGATACTACCATGATAAAAACTTTTCTGGAAACTACATTATATTCTATGGTATATCTAGTAGTTTTGGGCTATGATTAGTTTTCCTCAACTGAAGGTAACATGATTAGTTAGATAAAACTTTTAAAAGATTATATGAGTTTTTTTAAAAACCTGCTTTGACCTTATTTACTTTATTTAACACAAAATAGCTAATATATGTTGAAAAATAACTAGTAATACGTTGCATCAAGAACTCACGTCAGAAGAAAACATCAAATCAAAATATTTAATAACAGACTCGCTTCGCTAGCTAGATAGAGTATTTAAGGAAACATTCACACGCTTGTATTCCAAAAAATAAATACAAACAATTAAAAAAAAAGGGCTTGCTTTGCTCGCTAGATTGCATGTGTTATTAATGTACAAAAAGGGCTTCCTTCCTATGTTCACTATATCGTGTAGTAGTTATTATGTATAAAAAATGATAGCTCGCTAGATTGTATCAATTTATAATTTTACATAATACAAAAGGTTCACTTTGCTCTAGACTGTGTATAGTTTCAATAATACATAGTAAGAAAGGCTCACTTCGCTTGCTAGATTGCGTTTATATATATATATATATATATATATATATAATATATATATATATATATATATATATATATATATATATATTGGTATATGCATTCAAATAATTTATTGGTGAATCAATATGTGTAAAAAACTATAAATAAACCCAGAGTGGTTAGCTCATACCTGGAGTGGGGGAAGCTCTACATTGTCATAGTGGAAGTGTGCACACTCCTCCAGCTTAGGAAACCTAGAGCAACAGGTTTGAATAGTGTTGCTAACTCCTAGTATAGGTCTAAGCCTAACACTTCCCACCTCAATCTGTAAATAACCACATAGCACAATTAGATTTGTATTCTATAGTTATTAATGCAACAAGGGATGAAAGTAAGTTTTACAGCTCAAGTTAAAGTTTCGTCCTAAGGAGGAAACTTCATTAGCTCATGAGGCCTGCAGGCCGAGGGAGATAATACGAGAGCTGAAAACTTTCATCCCTTGTTGCATATTAAATTTTATCTACGACTAGAGAACTAATACAAACTATTAATATTCTTCAGCTCCTTAATTGTTATTGTGTTAGTTTAGTTTATTCTTACCATGTCAATTACTCTGATGAAGAGAGAAAAAGCCACTATCTTCACATTATTTTATTGTAAGCTGCCAATAGAATAATGTGTAATACTATATTTGTAATTTAAACATTAGCGTGTGTATATTGTATATTCTACCCGTAGTACCAACATAACACCGAAAAAAATCCTAAAAATTTTACTAAAAAATTCTGTCAAGTTGGCAACACTTTCACTTTTCCTCCCTAGGAATAGTGTGAGATAACAAGACTGTATGTAGAACTTACAATACAAGGAGTAGATAAAGATTTTTTTTACCTAACCTTAAGAAATCTTTAACATGAGTTTCTTTAGAATCCCTTAAAGGTCCCCTAACCAAGTATAAAATGTATAAAATGTACTTTAGAGTTTGAATGTGTCTTGTTTAAAATGTAAAACTTTAGTATCCCTTAAAAGTACCCTAACTAAGTATAAAAATGTATAGAATTTACCTTTAGAATTTGAATGTGTCTTGAATTTAAAATGTGAATGACTTTAGTATCCCTTAACGGTTCCCAAACTAAGTATAAAATGTATAGATAAAGTATAAAATGTACCTTTAGAATTTGAATGTGTCTTGAATTTAGAATGTGAATGACTTTAGTATCCCTTAAAAGTACCCTAACTAAGTATAAAATGTATAGAATTTACTTTAGAATTTGAATGTGTCTTGAATTTAAAATGTGAATGACTTTAGTATCCCTTAACGGTTCCCAAACTAAGTATAAATGTATAGACTGTACTTTAGAATTAGAATGTGTCTTGAATTTAAAATGTGAAAGACTTTAGTATCCCTTAAAGTACCCTAAGTATAAAATGTATAGAATGTACTTAAGAATTTGAATGTGTCTTGAATTTAGAATGTGAATGACTTTAGTATCCCTTAAAAGTACCCTAAGTATAAAATGTATAGACTGTACTTTAGAATTTGAATGTGTCTTGAATTTAGAATGTGAATGACTTTAGTATCCCTTAAAAGTACCCTAAGTATAAAATGTAGACTGTACTTTAGAATTGGAATGTGTCTTGAATTCAGTATATGAATGACTTTAGTATCCCTTAACGGTTCCCTAACTAAGTATAAAATGTATAGACTGTACTTTAGAATTGGAATGTGTCTTGAATTCAGTATATGAATGACTTTAGTATCCCTTAACGGTTCCCTAACTAAGTATAAAATGTATAGACTGTACTAGAATCTGAATACTTTAGAAACGGTTCCCTAACTAAGTACTGTACTTTAGAATTGGAATGTCTTGAATTCAGTATATGAAACTTTAGATCCCTTAAAGGTTCCCTAACTAAGTATAAAATGTATAGACTGCACTTTAGAATTTGAATGTGTCTTGAATTTAAAATGTGAACCTTAAAGGTTCCCTAACTAAGTATAAAATGTATAGACGTACTTTAGAATTTGAATGAGTCTTGAATTTAGAATTTGAATGTATTTTAACTAAACACTTTGTTGACCCTCATTATAATTAAGAATCAATGATGAAATCACAAAACTAAATTTTACAAGTAAGAAGAATGTACTAAGTTATCACAAAATCTAATAGTGGAAAAAATTTAAGCCCCTTGTATATCCATCTTGTCATTCATGCCAAAGCAAAATCTTTTTTTTGTACTTTTGAAGATCCGTTTTTTTGCAAACAAGGGGGGGGGCTATTTAATGGTAGCTCCCAAAATAATTCTCAATAGTTATCATTTTGCCCACTTGAATGAACATTTTGTCAATCATAAATAAATGCATATATTTTACATAGTTAAACATTTTAAAAGAGGATTATAAGAGGAACTTTTACCCTAAGGTATCTGGAACAAAACCCTCTCCTTTTAAAGTTATATGGGAAGTTTGTTTTTGCGTAAAATTATTTGGCAGATGAGAGTGGAAAGGATATGTAGGCAATAAACAGGCCAAGGACTCAGAGAGGAGCTGTAGACATAGCCAGCCCTGCAGGAGCCTGAATATTGATTTACCAGAGAAATACAACTCTAAAATTCTATTTGATTCTCCTGGCTTCTCATGCACAGAAACCTTCATTATCTTTGGCTCACATGAAAATACAAGGAAAATATTTCGGAATAAAACAGAAAGACACAGAAGGATAAGGAATGAAAGAGAGAGACATATGGAGAAGGAATAAAACAGAAAGACACAGAAGGAGAAAGTAGGTAGAGAGTGCAGATACTAGGATAGGGTTTAAGATAGGATGCATTAGGTGAGAAAGAGTGAGAGGATTCAGAACTAAGAATTTTGTTAAATTAATAGAATTTAACTTATTTCACCAACAGTATTTATTGTCTTGAAAATTTTCCAAGCCACTTCTTACTTGTTAGAAGCAACTTTTAACTTTTAGAATTAAAATTTAGAATTATGACCATTTATAATAATTTGTAAAGTTTTAATCTTCTTTTCTAAATAAAAATGAATGTAAATAGCTCATATCATCATTACAATCCAAAGATTCCTACAAATCATTTTAAAAAATCTCAAGTTAGACAGAGGGTTTTACAAGTGAAGTTATTTATTGCTATTCCTAGCTACCTAATTAGAGGCTAAAATAACTAAGAACTTACTTAAGATAACCATTAGTTAAGTTACGTAAGTTAGTTAAGTTAACTTACTTAAGATAACACTTAAGATAAGTTCTTAGATTTAAAAAATAATTAAATATCAGGTGCAGGGTAATTCGTTCTTATTACTCACAACTTCAGACTAACATCGCTTGTTCTTAGAATGTCATGATTATCCAAAGCCTAAGGTGGTATCACTTTGGTCTTGCCGCGCTCGTCCTTACGGTTATCTTAAGTCTAGAGTGTTATGAATTATATATGTTGGTCAATAACGTAAAAACTAAAAGTTGAATAGCTATGGAATGTTCACTACCAATTCATTACAATTTTTGCTACTTGACGGTAAGTCGAATGCTGAAAAGCAGTAAAATTTACAGGCCATTAAAATTTTAAAGGTCGATATTTTCAAAATGACGATGAATATCATAATGAACTTTTGAGGATCCATCGACCACACATAGGTGTATATATGTGAAAAAATGAATACAATTGAACCAAATTAAAACTTAATTGGATTTTTTTTGTTTTGTTACAATTCGATAAAAATTGAACTAATGCTGATAATGAAATGAAACTTGAGATTTATGTTGTTCTTATACATGACTACATGGGTTCCAAAATTGATCGAAATGTTTTCCGTGATTTATGAATTTTTGCTGAGTCATTATTGCCAGTAAAAACTAATGACTCCCATTGCAGTCATTATTGCAATGGTGTCATAAAAAAATCCGTACAGCACAACTAGACCTCAAGATTGATTTTTGTACTAACATTCAACTCTCTAGCATCAATTCGCGAGGAGCCACGAAGATAACAAACACACACACAAACAGACAACTTTGTGAAAACCACTCAGATGGTCTTTAAACACCAGAAATGGATAATTCATTTGAAATCTTGGTTTCAGTATTAACACAATACTCTCCCATATTCCTACGATATAAACGAGGAAAAGTAAATTGCATGTTAAGAAATCATTTCCTAATTTTGCTTTATTATACGCTAAATAAGTTTCAATTCTATGAATAAATACTCATGGCTGAGACATGTTTGTATCTCAACATCTCTGTGGATTACATTGAGTATGATCCTTCTATACTAGTAAATATTATTTTAAGTAGAAAACAGACAAGTAATGAGATCTGTATATGGTTAGATGATCTGGTAATTCTAGACTCTACACTAAATTTATAATAATTAAACACTTGACAGCTACACATGTAAATAATAAACTTCAAGTCAAACAGTTTTTAATTTTTTTCTCAAACCTTAATAAGTAAAGCTATATAAATAACAAATATATTAGAATTATATTTGCTTACCTATTGTTTAGTATTTAAGCTAATGACTGACATATGTAGGATGGCAGTCTAATTGATAATAAAGTTTATAAGAGGTTTGTATCGAGTAACTACACAGGAATCATTATGTAACAATGTGTCACGTAAACCAGGTTCATTTCACTTCCCTTCACCTTCAACACTTTATTCTACACCACAAATAATTCTAATTAAGCATTCAATTTGCATAATAGATTTATCCACCACTGTGTGATGGAACTATTATATAACTAGCTATGTGTAGTGGGACTACCACAAAATTTGATCTGTGGGATGGAACCATCACTAAACTGGCTCTGTGTGGTGGAACCATTGCCTAAATGGATATGTGTGGTGGACCAATGCCTAAATAGCTTTGTGTAGTGGAACCATAACCTAACTGGCTCTGTGAGGTGGAACCATTGCCTAAATGGCTCTGTGTGGGGCAACCATTGCCTGAATGGATCTGTGGTGGAACCATTGCCTAAATGGCTCTGTGTAGTGGAACCATTGCCTAAATGGATCTGTGTGGTGGAACCAATGCCTAAATGACTCTGTGTGGTGGAACCATCCCTAACTGGCTCTGTATAATAGAACCTTCACCGAACCGGCTCTGTGTGGTGAAAAGCTTTGTATGGTGGAACCATAACCAAACTGGCTCTGTGTGGTGGAACCATTGCCTAAATGGATATGTGTGGTGGAACCGAGGCCCAAATGGCTTTGTGTAGTGGAACCATAACCTAACTGGCTCTGTGAGGTGGAACCATTGCCTAAATGGCTCTGTGTGGGGCAACCATTGCCTGAATGGATCTGTGTGGTGGAACCATTGCCTAAATGGCTCTGTGTGGTGGAACCATTGCCTAAATGGATCTGTGTGGTGGAACCAATGCCTAAATGACTCTGTGTGGTGGAACCATCCCTAACTGGCTCTGTATAATAGAACCTTCACCTAACCGGCTCTGTGTGGTGAAAAGTTGAACCAGTACCAAAATCAGTATACATTTGGTGATATTTATAATTTGAGGAGAAGCAAAGTGAGTTGGAAGTAATGAGGAGGAGAATAGTGAATCTTATAAGACGAAGGTATTTCCTTTAATGCAGTCACTACAAACAAAGCATTCATTTGACAAAATATCTCAAACTGTGTTGTACTTCAGTTAATACAAATAATGAAAACTACAAAGTCTCTCCACAAAACAAAACTTTATTGGCAAAGCGCTTTCAACCTACAAAGAGGCCATCATCAGTGCAAAATCCTTGAGATGTTAAAAAGGAAGAAGAACGAGTCTATGTTTTTATATAAAAACATAGACTGAATCTGATATCAAGTAAAAAATCATAGATTCGTTCATCTTCCTTTTTAACATCTCGACGGTTTTGCACTGATGATGAGGTTGAAAGCGCTTTGCCAATAAAGTTTTGTTTTGTGGAGAGACTTTGTGGTTTTCATTATTTACAATGGCTCCATTCACGCTCATTCTAATCATTCAGGTAATACAGTTACAAATTATTACCTTGTAACTGTAACCTTGTAATTTGTAACAAAAATGATTTTTGTTACAAATTACAAAAATTGGGTACGGTGCACCTCGGAACTTTCTCTCATCACATCAGATTCGCTACACTCATCCTCCCAACTTTGTGCTCGCTGCGCTTGTCCTCTGCAAATACAATTCGCCAAATTTATACTGCAACATGACTTTGGACTCCCTTCGCTCGTCCTTAGATAGTAAATGCATTCGTTCCATTCAGCACTGACCACGCTCATTGTTGACAACGATCGAACAAAAATCATGGACATACTTGTCGTGTTAAAACGAAATTTAGTACACTTATTTAATAAGTAAAGGTACACACTTGTACTAAATTTCAAATCAATTGAATCATTTCCTGATGTTTTACAATTAAAAAAAAAAACGTACACAAGTCATTTAATAAAAATTTAACTAATGCTGATAATAAGGTGAAACTTGTCACATATGTTATTCTTATACATGGATACATACGAGCCAAATCTCAATTCGAACGCGTTTTAAATTTTTTGCTGAGTCATTATTGCGGGTTAATGACGTCATAAAAAACAATTATTTTCCAAATAGCACAACTACAGCGGTAGACTAATTTTTGTACGTAGTTTCAACTCTTTAGCATTAATACACTGGGCACTACGATGATAACAGACAGATAACTTTGAGAAAACCACTCAAGAGGCCTTTAAAACGCCTAAATCGGATAAGTCCGATTTCATCCTGGTTTTGGATTTTTTTTGCAAACACAATACTTTTCCTATTCACCTATGGTATAAATGAGGAAAAGTAAAAATAAACAACATGAGCCCCACTGCAGTTCTAAGCTTTTCTTCCATTTATATAAAATACTATTGAAGGTCCTAAATTTGAGTTTACATCCTAGACTCTGCTAAAACATATGTTGGGTGCTAGTTTAAATTTAAGACAGGGTAGACTGATCATTATCTTCTTAATTTTATCCTAATTAAATTTTCTTCACTAAGATATGTAAAAAAATATTTTTCAGGAACCTTTTTTTATTACTAAGAATAAATTATAAATGTGTAATAAGCCTTAGACGTTAGAAAGATGTCACAATATTGACAATAATAGCCAAATGTATAACATTTGTTTGCTCGGAATTTTAAATTATTGTACCTTCGGCTAAATTTTATTCAGGGGTCATAAAATTGTATCACAGTGGATGCAGGTTTGGGGTGATCATTTAGGCTGAGAACGGCTCTCTTGCTTACTAAACTATACAAAAATGATTGTTTATAGTTATCAAGATTTAGGTTTTTGTTATCAATTTTTCTGGCATAATATATTTTAAAAAATGAATAGTTAATAGAATTTTTAGGAATGGATAACAAGTAAGATGTCCAACTTATTTTACTAAATAAACTGATTAAATTGGTTACTAGTTGGATTCAATGTTTCACAATTATCATCTTAATAGTCTTAATTATATCAGCCTGTTTGCCCGCTGCGCAGCCTCGGCCGCAACACGACATTGGCAATAGGGGACCCTTCGCAAGGGGCCGCGAGTGCCTCCCAGTGGCCATATGGTTGTTGTCATATAACTAAGTGGCATACTGCCAAATTATAAGCGAATTTTCAAATGCAATAGTAAAAAATGTGATTTGTTTACATTGTGTTATATATGTCAATCAATAAAACTGGAATTAATGCTTATTAACCATGCATAGTAGTACATGAGTAAAAAATGTCAGCCTGATCTAAACACTTTTTGAAGATTTATGATTTTTAGAAATGTTCAGTGGGTCATTGTTGTGGGTTAATGACGTCACAGATATTTCATAAACAATAGGGTTCTGGACATTAATAAGGCTGATTTTTGCACTAAGTTTTATTTCGATCCGATAATTGTGTCCCATAGAAACATTTAGGAACAAAAATCTTGTACATACACACATACCAGTGAGTACCCCCATCCAAAAGAATCCACCCCCACCCCATCCATGACCCCAACCACATTTTTTCATCGAAAATTCGCTAAAACATTAAAAATACTGTTTCAGGATGTTGCGCATATTCTATTACCCTAAGCACATTTATCATCATTGTTGATAGTGACTTATGTGAGATTTTTAAAACAATATTATACTAACAATAAAGAAATCTTTAAACAAAAAGTCAAAAACATTATCTTTATAAGTTTTGAAGAAATTTTTACTCGCTGAGAAAACATTTTTTAAATTTTCATTCAAAATTTATTTTAAAATCTCTTCTAACTATAATATGACACACAGCTAAAATCCATGAATCCTAGATCAAATCTAGGACAGCTAAAATCCACATGAAGTTAGTCCTAGATGTTAAACCACGCCCTCAATTTCAAATCAGGCCAACCTTATTGGTTCCTTAACACTTTTTTCTCGCGCTGTCAACTGATTTTAGCCGAGTGACGTACAATTGAAAAGACGGAATTTAGGTTATTTTTTACTTTTTAATATTTTCTTGTTTAGTGTTATCATTCAGGTATTGTTATCAAAACGATGCAGTCTTAAAGTAATCACATTAACAGGATCTACTGTTAATCTAACTGATCTATTACCTTTTTTTTATAATTAATGAAACTAAATTTGATAAAATTGTTATTATAATTAATGACAGACTGCATTAATGTATCATATGATATTTTTGCAAATTGTAATGTTTGTTGATTTGATTGTCTAAAAGATTGGTCAGTATACTGTGCATGTAAACTTACTTCCAGTAAATTTACATTATCTAAGTTACCTTAGATAATTATATTTTTGCATGTAAGCATTGTAAGTTTATAAATTTTAAAATGTTTCTTTCTTATATTAAATAACATAATATTCAGATATTTTTTTTGATTTACTAAAATAAGAAAATTTTATAATACCTAAGAACACTAGAAGAGCAAGATGGGATAAAAAAGAAAGTACAAAGCAGAAATAATAACAAATGTAGCAGTCTGTTCTGGTTCATTACAG
>JACMZG010000022.1:19802389-19852389 GCA_018340805.1 Microvelia longipes
AAGAATAATAAATAGGGTATCATAATAATAACACGAAATAATGACTGTCATATACTGATTTGTCATTAAGGTACTCTAATTTAATACTTAAATAGAAATGAAGCGAAACGGAAAATACATCTATTGAGAACTAGGATATAAATACATCAATTATTGAGTATTTCAATATGACAAAGTTACTACATCAATTAAGTAATTCGATATAACAAAATTACATTTATAGAGTCACTGATTAGGTGATTAATTGATCACTGATTAGTATACATTCCTCTATGAATTGAGTATTTTAATTAAGGAAAAATGTACAAAAAAAATTAATATAAGATAATAGATTATAATAATAGATTATAATTATAATAAATGAACGGCATGCTTAACATACTCGGTTGATCACCCTAACCCAACCAAGAAGTTAAAAAAACACACTTGCTTCGTGCATACTCGTAATTCCGAATAAGTAAGATGTCTACTGTGTCACAATCCATTTATTTATACTTATGCGTCAGATATGTAAATAAAATTTTGTACATTTTGAAATACGTATACGGGATACGTAGGAAGTAAGGGGTTCTAAGGGTATGGAACTTATGAATGACACGCCCACTCAGTGGCTTAACTATGGGCCCGCACGCGCCCGCATAGCGGGGGGCCCCAAAAAGATAAAGTACAAAAAGTAAACTTATTAATAAAATGGTCCATGCCCCAGAAGAGATTAGTATAATCTGCCTTAACATCATTTAGGCCCGTATTCAAAGACGTTTTCCCTAACATTTTCCTAACATTCTCCTAACATTTTTCCTAACACCTAATTTTTCCTACACATTTCCTAACATATTCCTAACATCTCCTAACACTTACCTTAGGTTAGGTAAGGGAAATGTTTTTAAGCCACGAAATTTAAAAAAAATGATCGTTCCGTTTTTAAAAAGTCATTCAGAAGGCTTTGGCATGATTTTTTTTTAGTAAGGAACCTAAGGTAGTTAAGTCAAAAAAGTAATACCCATTGTAAAAAACGTAATATATCGCAAAATATCAATGTTATTAACTTATTACCTTGATGATTTACGAACACACTTTTGTCGTATTAAATCAACTATCTACTATAAATTTACATAATACTGTTATCCACTTACCTTACTATTAGGGAGTTTACCCTGAAATTCTTTTAACACAATCAGATTTTTTTTATTTTCTATGGCTGTTTGTGGGCGGGCCTATCGATTCAAAGAGGAAATTCAGTTGGTCCGGTGTGAATATTCAGCCATTAGTTACAAAAAAAATTTTACACAAACAAAAATGAATTTGATGACAAAATACGAAAAACAAAATTGTGTAAATGATTTAGCAAAATGAAAACAGTGTTGCACTGATTAACAGGTCTTCATTTAGACACCTTTGGATTCGTACAACCTGGTCCACGTTCAAACTTGAAACGCTTGATACTGCTTTAATTTATGAAAGCTGTTACAATAATTGAACATTGTATTTGTATTAACTCTACTGTTTACTGAAAACATATGTAACTAACGTTTCTAATATATTTTAACATTCGCCAAAGGAAGGCCGCCATTGTTGTTTATGACAAAGTGTGTCGAAAATCCAGGTAATAAGTTAATAACATGTGATATTTTGCGATATATTACGTTACTTTACAACGGTATCCGACTTTTTGACATAACTATCCTTAGGTTCTTTACTAATAAAATCATGCGAAGCCTCTAAAAGACTTTTAAAACACGATAGGAGAACGTTAAGGAAAATGTTAGGAGAATGTTAGGAGTTAGGAAAAAATTAGAAAAAGTTAGGAAAATGTTAGGAAAAGTTAGGAGAATGTTAGGAACATTTAGGAAAACGTTAGGAAAAAGTAGGAGAATGGGTTTGGAAAAAGTTAGGAGAATGTTAGGAAAATGATTAGGAAACGTCTTTGAATACGGGCCTAAGTCACAGGGCCTCTTAAAGATTTGTATACAATCTCTTCACCTAAAATTGGAGGCCTGGGTGTAAACTAGTAGTCATATATCATATATATATATATATATATATATATATATATATATATATATTATATATATATATATATATATATATATATATGTGTGTGCCATATATGTGTGTGTGTGTGTGTGTGTGTATGTATGTATGTATGTATTATATATATACTATATAGTCTCAACTTTAGAGTTTCTATTTAAATCAAAACTGACTTTACGAACCTAAAGTCCTATAGTATGCAAAAGTATTTCATGGTGAATAGCCGAATGTTCACTTTTGATTTATGGCAGATGGTTTATTTTTTTTAGCAGAAACACATGTTATTTTTATAGCAAAATAATCGACCAAATAAGGACGAAAATTATATCAGGCAAAACAAATTATACTGAAAATATATCACAAAATATAGCCCTAAACTTAGACAGCCATATTTCTTAAACTTACTTGTAAATTTAAATGGCAATGATGGCCAATATCCAATCTTGTATGTTATGGACCTTGCGTTATATTGGACGGAATTTTTAATAATACTGTCATTTTAGCCGCCATCAGGGATAAACCCTACGGGAACCATGTTAGATGGTAGTGGCAACAGTAAAGTTGGCGATAATTTATTTAAAAATAATATTATATAAACTGAAAGCTTAACGTGGGATGCGAACACCAGACGTCCTCCGTTTCAAAAGACCACTAAGGCAAACATTGGACGGAATAGTTTTTGATGTTTATACCATAAAATTATATAAATATAATAATAACAATAATAATAATTCATTCACATTATAACAAAGTGATACAAATAATCTATATTTACACTATTATACATATTTCATAATTTTTGTTCTGTGAGAAAAAAGAAAAGCGAATCTATTCCTATTTAATTGATTGAGTTGCCAAATCGATTCTTTTTTTATGAAGGATAGGAAAGTAACACTGAGTTTTCTTTGATCTTAGATCATAAGCTCTTTAATGTGCAATCGCTACTTCTTTAGATTAGTGACCCTTTTATATTAATATTTATAAATCATTACATAATAATTGACACAATTAATAAATGACGAAGGTAACTAAATACAAGAGATTAAGGTAAGGGGTCACCTAAACTAAAGAATTGCCGTGCAATCTTTACATATCAAATCAACACAGGTAAAAAACACGTGATATCTCCAATTTTTAATATAATTTGGGTGGACAGGTAGGCACCATAGAAGAAAAAAACCATATTTTTGGCTCATTTGGTGGCAGCCATATTGCCGCGTAGGGTGGTGAATTTTCTAAAAATGTGATTTTTCAAAAAAATTTTTCAATAGTTGATAGGTTAGGACTATCATGGAGACCAAAAATAAAATTAATAGTGATTTTTCTTTGACTAAAAAAATGGCTGTATATAAAATTCCGCGTGGTGTATGATTTATATTTTGGTGGTGGTTTGAAAGCTTAAACTTGGCCCTATCAAAAAGATTCTACACACTTTTGGATAAATATTTACAAGTTTTTATTATGAACAAATATAAAATAAAAATGCCAATATCTCAAAAAGTCAATTATTAAAAAAATTTAAAAAAATCTCTAAAAAGAGCTTAAACCGTTTATAAAATGTCCACAAATTTTCAATTTGGGGCCGTCATGGGATTAGATACGGTAGCGCATAATGTGTCAAGGTATATGTCAAAGTGTAAAAAAGTCACTTAGCCGTTCGGATATCAGTAAAAAATAAAGTTTTACTTGATTGTTGTTTACCTTACGTATTGGGGTAAATAGTTATTATTTTATTAGTCTGCACTATCTTTTGTAAAAAAAAATCTAACGTGAATAATTGCTAGTTTTAAATTATTTTTGTTCAAATTAGTACGTACATTTATCATTCTTACATTTGGGACGAGTGAATCCGATTTGAGCAGTATTCGGCGTTGAGATTACTAAAACAAAAGCTCTCTTATGCCTTTTTAATTAAAGTTAGTACATATTACTTAAAAAATAACTATTTCCTCAAATTCAATGTAATAATACTTAAACAATTTAAATTTGTCAAGCATGGACATGGGACCCGAGGTGAATCAGGTTCACGCCTTTTGGTACTTTACAGATTAACTACACAAGGCATGAGACATTGGCGTTGTGTCGGTGCTGCCCTCTATAACTCTTCCAACTACCTTAAGTCAACTGAAAAATTTTATAAAAAAATTAAGCAATTTTTTTCTATGAAAAAAAAAATTGTCTTGATTTTATTTTTTCATCTTAGTAATTCTTTTTTATACAAGAACTAATGCCTTTTTTCTTTCAATTTAAAAAACAAATCACTTAAAAACAATATTTACTATATTTTTATTTTAATAATATTTTTTTTTCACTGCTGTCGTCCATTCTTCAAATATTTCAACATTGAGATATTATTTACTAAAAGGGCTCTATTGATTGAATTTTACAACATGGAAACATAGACTACAACACCTTCTATTATATTCTAGAAAAACTATTGTAGCTGTTACATAGTAGAACGTTTAGAATACAAAATATAAACAATCAGTTTCATCCCCCCCAAATGATCCAAACTCATTCCCTGAAAAGATGTTTTCAAGCCTCTTAATATGATGAGATGAGCTATGCCCTCTCTAGTGAAATATCTCTATGTATATACAAATAATTAAAACAATAGCCTTTTTGTGATACTAACTGTGTACATATTGACTCCAACCCTACGCTCGTGGATGTCCATTGTAGGGTTTGTAAAATTTTTATGGTTAAAATATTTGTAATCATATTGTATGTTTTTATTAAAAATAAAGTATTTAAAAAAAAAAAAATTTCATAAATTAAACTAAAATTTGGGTGAACAACAAGCATTTGAAAATTTATCACTGATAGTTTATTTCCTGCACAAAACATTTTAAAACACAAAAATTAGCACTAATATCTCCTTTTAACTATTTAAAATAGCATAAATACAATTATAATATTGTTAAAATATTATAATTAAAAAGTTAACATATATCGATAACACATACATTATTGTTATCACATGTGATAAGAGTGATTTCCCGCCAGAACTTGAGTTTACTAAAAAAAAACTGTGAAGCGGTTTCGCAATAGAATAAAGCAGGTAGGAGTCTGAAAATAAAAGGTACGCAACAAATGATAACCTCGAAAAGTTCTAAATAAATACGCTGTGGTGCGATACGGTCTCGCCTTGAACAAGACGCCCAACAACAACAGTAAACTTTAAAAATTAATTAAAAATAATTGGAACACACTAAAAACAATTTGCAAGTTCTATTATCCATTAAATGTAGTATACTTTTAAATAAAAACATATTTGAAAAAAATGCATCTTCCTCATTTTAGATAATGCCATTTTTGTAGCTAAAGAAATGTTGAAAAATCACATTTTTTGGAAAATTCACAACCCTAACGCGGCAATATGACTGCACCAAATGATCCAAAAATCTGGATTTTTGTCTTCCTTCTATGGCGCCTATTATATATATAGGCGTGTCAGCCAAAATATATTAAAATCGATTCCAAAATTGTACCTTTTTTGTGATGATTTGACATGGAAGGACCCACATATATATTTTTGATGAGGCAGACCCCTCTTTCAAAAAGTCTACCTTCCCCCCATTCCCCCCTCCATGATTCTAACCTCATAAGCTCATTTTTGAAAATCGCTAAACGGTAGCAAAACATGCCTAACATTATTATCTTTCCAGTGTGTTGATTACTTTATTCTGTCACCGTTACTTTATTGCAGTTCTCGCTAAATGAATATTTATTTAAGAGGCAGCAGCATCTGACAGAGACTAGTATTCCAATAACATCTCTATTTTATTCCCGTAGTTGCTACCTGAATATTTTTATATTTTAAATTTATTTATATTTACAAATACCTGAATGTTTTTACGTATTATTAGGTATATTTTTAGCCTGAATAATTAAGAGGTAGCAGCACCTGGCAGACACTAGTCATCCAATAACGTGTTTACTTTATTCCCGTTGACACTGAATAGATACCGAATTTATCTGGATGAAAATATCTAAATTTTACAACGTTACAGTAATACCTGATGAATGCATAATGAATAATAAGTTTTTTCCTTGTTTGGCTTGTTTATTTGTTATATTATTCATATTATCCTACTTACTTATCACTCTGTCTTTAACTATTACTGCAGATCTACGAGTATATACCTTTCAAAAAATTACATGTCCAGTGATGCACAATATCATCATAAGGTCTTACTGATTTGAATCAGTTTACTTAGGAGGCGATACAAGCTCTCTTATTTCCTCTACTTCAACTTCATTAGGTAAAGTGACAGCTGTTATAGCCGGAGGCAATGATGAGAAAGTCATTTCAATATTGCTGTCATTTGGAAGGGAAGCGAATGGCATAGCGATACCCGAATCATGATCTTCTACTTTACTTTGAACGGAAGCCCGTTTCTCATCCGACGGCGAATCTGGTTCATCCGGTTGGATCGTAAAAGCCGGCATCTTTTCCGTCTTAAGTAATTCTCTTTTAATCTGTTCGTAATCGGACCTTTTAATGACTCTTTTTTTCGGCATAGGATCAGAAACTTTTCTCCTCTCTCTAAATTGTGTTTTCTTTAAATTTACCTTATTCTTGACATTCTTCTCGTACCAATCCATGTACCTTGATTGACTTGCACTTTTCTTTTCGTTATATCTAGTTGGACTTTTTTTCTGTAACGTCGAAATTGTATCGTTTAAATACCTATGAGTAGGTGGAGCAGAAATGGTCGACTCAACTGCCCTGAAAACAGCAACATCCCTGAAGTTGCCTGTGTTATCGCCTATTTCATGAATACTCAAACTAGACTTCGATCTTTCGTCGTACTGCAGTTCTTCTTTATGAATATTATAAGGTATATTTATTTTATGGACTTGTGTCTTTTCCAGAGAACTAAGAACGTCTTCGCGATGCTTACTTATCGAGTGTAAGTCTTGATCACTGATGCTCTTCATGATGTAGAACGTTTCTCTGTGTTTATGCAAGTGTCTTTTATCATCTTTTATTCCAAATTTATTTCTAATAGCTTGCTGCCTAAGAGTAGATGTTTTAGTAGGAATAAAATTATTAAAAATTTCAGTTTCTTCCATAATAGGAGACTTGAGTTCACATAATCTACGGGTTTTCCTCGGCTTGACTGCGTTTGGATCCACAACAACTATCGTTTTTTTCTTGCGGAACCTCCTCGCTGATGATGGATAACCTTCGTCATCACTACCCCCTGAATCATCGTTATCACTCTTAGCTTTCCTCTTAACAAAATAAATGCGATCAGTTTGTGTACCCGTATCTACATCCGTTTGGGTCGCCATGGCAACTGCACCAACACCAGGAAGACTTTGTGTATCATCGATTACGTTTGAACCGCGGTTCAAAAGTCGCTTTTGTTCTTCGACCAAAAAACGAGCTAAGAGTAAATCTCTTTGAATTGTTGTTAGCTTATTAACATCTGCTGTAGTCAACATGGTTTCTCTTGTATTCATGATCCTTTTAAAAGCATCATCGTCGTTCTCTTGAGTATCTCTTCTCCTCAGAACGCTTTGGTTGTCTTTGGAATCTTTAGAACTCTCGATATCGTCGTCTCTCTGAGGTCTACTATCGACTCTATTGGAATGACTACTGACTTGATCCTCGATGAACCTCCTCATGATGACCTGCTTTCCATTTTCTTCTCTCAACTCTTCGTTAGTGTATGGTCTGTTGGTAATGTAAGGATTGGCTTCTTTAGAGGCAAACTCGTTTGCTTTTTCATGATGTTCATGATGTTCACGATGTTCATGATGTTCATGTTGTCCATGGTGTTCATGATGTCCACGATGTTCATGATGTTCAGATTGTCCATGGTGTTCATGATGACCTCTTTCATGATGCCCAAAATGCTCTTTTTCAAAATCGTGCCTGTCTGCGATAGATTGTTCTTTAGGTGACCCTTTAGATTCTTTGGTATAAGGACTTCCTTTTGGACGTGACTTGGCGTAGTCCTCAGTATAAGAATCTTTGGTATACTCGCTGTCTTTTCTTCGGCGACTTCCGTCACGATCTTCCTTAGTGTAAGGTCTATCTGGTTGGTTCAATCTGGGTTCGTCATCGTCTTCACCTCGCCCTCGAGTCACCAACCTCAAGATCTCTGCGTTTCCTTCTCTGATGAACATCTGATCCCTAGTTGGCGGTTTTTCTCTTTCAACATAACCCTCCCTGATAGACTCTTCAGCGTTAGTTTCATATCTGTCGGATCCTCTTTCATATTCATGTCTCCTAAGAGAGTCGTCGTCTCTATCGTGAAGAGGGAGTGATGGCGCTCTCATGGCCAGCCTAGCGGGATCGACAATTCTGTACTCCGTACCATCTATATCTTCCAAGATTAAATCATTCTGTGCTCTTCCTTGGAGGCTTCCAAGCTGCAACAGAATAATTACATTTGAATTTAAAAAATAAACTTTTCCGCAAATATAATTCATCTAATAATAGAGTATTTGCACAATTTTTTATTGCATTATCTTCAAGTACGTCTTATAAAAGAACACCCTGTAAAATATTAGAATGAAAAAACTTATACTCTTGATGATACAGCAAAAAAACGAAAAATATATTTAAACATGTTCTTTTGGCGGGATAACGGCCTCGACTGCTTGTGCACCGCCGTGTAGTACAATATTCACTGGAGCAACACTCATAAGAGTTTATTCTATACTGCCAACAAGATGATACAGACAGCTGTAGTCATCACGTTCCTATCACAGAATTATTTTATTTCAGTCTTCTTTACGTTCTATTGAACTGTAAGCAACTGTTGACCTTACGATATTTCTAACTAAAACTCCCATCTGTACCTTAAACGACCCAACCTTTAGAACGTTTCGTTTTTATCCCACTTTCTTACCCATTCCCCCTCTCCTCATCTTTAAATGCTTATTTCGACTATTTAAAATTAAATTAAATATTTTTTACAGGTTAATATATTTTTTTTAAACACGCTTATTCATTTATGAGCAAAACAAATTTTGGAAAAATTCAAATACTCAATTCTTATAAACATAAGAAGTGGGGTTAGGGAGCGGTAGGATGCAGGGTTACCATCTACGCATTGAATGAGTTGTTTCCTTTCATATTCACTGTTCAATAAATATGAACGGCTGGGCTAATAAATATTACTGGCCTACTGCCCATAACTCCTTAAACGATTCAAATCATATGTCACTGAATTCTACAACCGTAGTAACTAATCAGAGATATAAATTAAGTCTCTTCACTGATGTTTTCGCGCTGACTCAGTCTTATAACAGTCAAAAATAAGAAAAGGCTCAAAAACTAGCTTCCTAACACCTCACCGGTAGTGATGATGACCTTTAGTTAGTTGAAAGCCGGTTATCCTTTATTTCAAATAAAGTATTGACATCAGTGGAGAGACTTATATTATTAATCTGATAATAATGAACTTCACTAGCGCTCCTTTTTTGAATTATAGTAACTAAGGCTCCAGATAAGTAGATACTTTACTAGGGGTTAAACATATATATGTTCCTCTCTCCATCTTCAATCAATATAGATTCCATGCAATGACGATTCTCAGAGTGTCACTGTAAAGATGATCACAGTATAACGACACTGAAAGATTACCTGAATGATACTGGGTTGTCGTCGATGCACATTATCAATTGGAGCCATAAGTATGACCCTTTGATCCGTATTCCTGACCCTAAGAGCTCTATTGGATATTATGGCTGGACTCCAAGCTTCTTTCCTTGTATTATCAACCCAGTCAACAGCTAGAACAAGATGTAAGAGAGTTTTAAGGAAAATTGTTATGAGTTCGGGGCAAGATGATTATGAGTTCAGAAAAAGAGCAATCCTAACTTTAGAAGGGGATTAAGCCTGAATTCAGAAAGATGTTACTCTTTAGAAAAGGGTACCTGCATAATACTGTCTGAATTACTATAATTATGAACATAAATACTCATAATTATCTATGAGAAAACTGAATACTCAAATACTCAACTGTTTAAAAACTAGATATAGTGCCTCTTGACAAAATGACTCAAGCAACCTATCTTTAAACGATATTCAAAAATATTAAGTCGCTTGACTTGGTGAGTCACAGACAGATTACCAGACATTTAGCAGCTCAGTTATTGTCTTTTCCTTTTTGTCGAAAACGTACTACCCAAAGACAAGTGGTACAACCAAGCCATTATTGGCTTTAATAACTTGTCACTTAATCTAAAAACTTACGTAAAGTATGACACTTTTAAAAAGCACATCAAAGCTTATTTACTTTAACAAATGACTTCAAATGATGAGACTAAAATTCAAAAATCTATAGTTGTTTATATATTTTGTTTTATATCTACTTAGTCGACAAAGTGTAAAATAAATAAAACAAAAAAGTAAAAACTACTTATTTATAAATTAATATAAATATACAAGTTAAATTAATTAATAATATAGAAATAAAAAAAAAATCGGGTACGGGGTACCTGGGAGCTTTTTCTCATAACATCAGACTCATCTTCCCTAATTCCGACTTGCTTCGCTCGTCTTCATATCGTAAATAAATCCGTTTCATTCTCAGAGGTAACCCATATAGCACTGATCAAGCTCGATGCTGCTTGACTTTTATGATCCAACCAAAATCAATGGATATAATTATCGTGTTGAAACGAAACTTTATGTACTTACTTATTACGCGAATGTTTACACTTGTACTAAATTTCAACTCAATTGGATTATTTTCCGATTTTTTTTACAATTTTTTAAAAACGTACACAAGTCATTTGATAAAAATTGAACTAATGCTGATAGTGAGATGAAACTTAGCACATATGTTAGTCTAATACATAGTTAGATGCGTGCCAAATCTCAATCTGATCACATAATTTTTCTACGTTATATGATTTTTCGAAATTTTCGCTGAGTCATAATTGCGGTTTATTGACGTCATAAAAATTTATTTTCCGAATAGCACAACTACAGCCGTAGATTGATTTTTGCTCAAAGTTTCAATTCTGAGAGCTATGAGATGATAACACACACACAAACACAGTCAACTTTGTGGAAACCACTCAGGAGGCCTTAAAAACCTCTAAAACGGATAATTCCGGTGTTATCCCAGTTTCGGAAAAAAATTGAAAACGACACCCTTACTCGAAATTTATTATTCATCCACCGTAATTTGGGTTTTCGGTAACTTACCCTATCCTTTTGGTGACTAAGAGAAATCGTATCGACTTTGGACTAGTATTATTCGATTTAGCGCCTCAAAAAACATAAAGAAGGGCCTTTATTGTGGCGCAAAATATTCACTCTACATTTTACCGTTTTTTTAACTTTTTCTGACTCAGCAAACCAGGTTAATGACGTCGCAACAACCTGGTTTTCAATAGTGTCCGTGCCCTATACAAGGTCGATTTTTGTACCATGCTTGATTAAAAAATATTAATCCGTTCAATATATAGTTTGTTTACAAGAAACTGTGTCTGTGTCTAGAAATACACAGACTCCTGCTAGGTGTTTGACTCCCGTCATGACGCCTATCCCGAATATCTTTTGGAACAAATTTGTTAATAAGGGCTCAGCGACGCGGCTTACTTACCAAGAGACCCATTACCTCTACATAATGAATATTACTACCTAGTGTTTTCTATTAAATGGCATTTTTCCACGGATTCTAAAAGATTAAGTATTAGGGTTTATGATAAGATTAGATCACTAAAGCAAAATGTGAAGGTCAATCATGCTTAACTTCAAAATGGTCAAAGCCCACCAGTGAAGAAATATATGAGTATTTACAACTGGACAGAACTTGCCGGCACTGTTAACTAATGATCATTATATGGGTAATTGTAATACCTTGAATGCTTTTATTCTCTTTATCTCTTCCTGGTCCTGATATATACGATATATGCTCTTTTTCCTGTAGCAAAGGTGTTTTCTTTCTGTAAAAACATCAATGGGTATAAGTGATAATGATAAGAAGTAATTAAGAAGGGGTGATAGACCACCAAGCATTTAGGCCGCGTTGTTGGGCTCTTTGTGCTTACTCCCTTAGATAGAAGATAGTGGTCTATAACCTCATGAGTCCATGTGCAGGAATTTTACGTCTAATCCATAGAAGAGCCGAAGTAAGTCTTTTTAATTTAAGTTCTCTAGCTGTAACTAGAAACAACACGTGCCCTACTGCCAGACCAGGCTTTCCTGCTCTCGAAACCATTAGGCAGAAACTTACTCTTTTGGTCAACTACTATTGAGGGTATTAAATACTCTTTTGGTCAACTACTATTGAGGGTACTCTTTTGCCTCAACCCAAGTGCATTTAGGTTTAGGGATCTTTTACGAGTGCCTGACTTCGCACAGGCTCGGAACTAAAAGCTTAACGTCCCTTTTGAAGGACGGAAAGTGAAAGGATTTCCATCCCTCGCCCCGACCGGGATCGAACCCAGGCTGTCTGGGTGGCAGGCGCGCGTGCTAATCAATACACCACCGAGCCGGACCACACATGTAAGGGACCCCACCTCAATTAAAGGATATAATATGATTGGTAAGCTATCATTATAGTTTACTTAGCTACTGGTTTAATCTGTCCCTAACAGTGGGATTAATAAAACTAGTGTTAATTAATACGTGAGCATAGTGGATAGCTAAAACTATCATTTAATAATGACTCCCGCAAGATGGTACCAAAAGGTACCATCGGTACCTTTCGGAAATTTTTCTAAAATATTGCTGAGTCAGTTTGGTGGGTAAATGACGCCACAAAACAATTATTTTCCAGATAGCAAAACTAGACCTGAAGATTGATTTTTGAACTAAGTTTCAACTGTCGAGCATGAATATGTTGGGAGCTACGTTGATAACAAACACACACACAGACAACTTTGTGAAAACCACTCAGGAGGCCTTTAAAACACATGAAACGGATAATTCAAGTGAAAACCTGGTTTCGGATTTTTTCGCAAACACTTCTTCTATATACCTACGGATTTTTACTAAAAATTATTTAGTAAAAAACAGTAATTAGTGAATGAAGTAAATAAAAATCATTTGATACTACCGTGTTTTGCAAAACATGAATAGTTGACACAATATAATTGTGCGAGAGATACAAGTAAATGGACGACACATTAGGAAGACACTTTGTGGAGACACATTTAGAAATGTAACAAGCAAAAAGCAATGCTACATCTGGGAACTGTTCCATCATTCGACATTCGAGCCATCATTGATGGCTCGACATAATGTCACGTCCCACTCTGTTTCGTTACGTCTAACTCATCAGGGCGCCGACAGAGCCTGAACTCACTCTGACCTTCAATTAATTCCGAAGAATGTAATGTGAAGTATTTACCAGAGACGAGCGGTGCTCTTTTACCACCATCATGCATGGAAATCAAAACATCATTTGATACTACCGTGTTTGGCAAAACATGAATAGTTGACACAATATAATTATGCGAGAGGCGCCTAGGAAATGTAACAAGCAAAAAGCAATGCTACATCTGGGAACTATTCCATCTTTCGACAGTCGCCATCATTGATGGCTCGACATAATGTCATGTCCCACTCTGCTTCGTTACGTCTAATTCATCCGGGCGCCGACAGAGCCTGAACTCACTCTGACCTTCAATTACATTCTTCGGAATAAATGTAGCATTGCTTTTTGCTTGTTACATTTTCTAGGTGTCTCTCGCACAATTATATTGAAGTAAATAAAGTTAGAAGTTATTATAAAATTTCGTTCATCTACCTGCTCCAGTAATTGTAAAATGGGCATCCAGGACAGAAACAGCAAAGAAGGAATAAGAGGAATAGCAGTAGTAACAGCAGAAGAAGAAGAATAATTACCCAAAATAGTACTGTACTTTCACTTCCGACTATTTTCTGCACAAAAAACATACAATTTTTATAACAGGTTTATGAAATTTTAACATAAATTTAAAATTAAAAACAAAATATTGAAAATTCTCTCCACAAAAGAATGAACTCATGGAAACAGGAAACCTATATAGGCCTTCAATAAGCCTAAGTTAAAAAAAGCAGCATTGAATAGAGCTGGCTTTTGTGGTCCCTGAATTAAGGCCTTGGACCACTTACAAAGGCATCCGTGGTAAAAGATCTTCTAAGCGACCTTTTACCAAGATTTTTTAACAAAATTTTTTACCAAGATCTTTTAACAAGTTTCTTAATCATCCCCTATAGCATGGACCTGTAGCAATATTTCTTTGGTCAAGGTAATTTTATTTGATTTGAGCGAATTTTCAAAGAAAAAATGAGCTTATTTTTTAATTATTAAACTCCTTCAACTGAAAAGGGACAAGGAAGATTAATATTTAATTAAGAGCACGGCTTGTACCATCTTATGGTCATGCTGTTAAATAGAATCTGGTCAAGTGATCGTCAGATATTAAGATCACTTATTTGTGATTGCAGATAATAATCATAAAGATATGATTATATCTCTGATTATGAGAATCACCTATAATGACCACGACCAATTAAAGAGTATCAATTCATTTTTTCGGTAAAAGATTGAAACTCTCTAGATATAATTGTTTACAAGCACGAAAACGTTTTTGCTCCAGGTAGCTATTTTACATGGGATTGTAATACGGCGGGAGGGTTCTTTAATGTTAAGTAATGTCCTAATAAAGTATCCTCTACTCCTACACTTCTCTTATTTAAATAGTGCTATTTCTTCGTAAAACATACTATTGCCTATAAATATATTGCTAATTGATTAGTATATAAGATGCACAGTAGATAAGAACTGTGCAATTTAAGCACAATGCTAAAATATTCAAATAAAAAACAGCTCCCCAATTTAGATATAAGCTTCCAAATTTTTAATTATAAAATGCAAAATAAACACCGGTCAGTGTGTCACGCTCATTTACTTGTACCAATAGCCACAAGAGTAATACAGATACTCTACAAGTATCTGTATATACTTCCACAAGTGAAGTTGTACAGATAAGGATCGAATTAGCCTCACTTAAGTTATCGATGTTATTGCACTAGTTGACACTTAACACCTTAAACTATCAATAGAGAAAAATCAAGAAACAGAAAAAATGTATCTTTTACTTCAATAAAAACAAAATATAAGTACAGATATACGGAAACGAACTTAGAATTTTGTAATCCATGTTCAGAGTTATGGACGTTCAATAAGTAAAGTGTGTTGCAGTAACAATACTTCCCCATGCATATAGGTTATAAGGAGGCAAATTGTTGAGTAGAATAATTGTTATTATTATTATTGTAGTGAGATCTTAGTACAGTGGAGATTTGCCGTGTGTGAAATACTATACAATACAGCCACCTGGAGCAAAAACTTATAATGCACTCGCAAGTCTAGTTAAATGCTTTTAGAATTTAAAGAAGTTCGAAAAAAGAAGTTACAATTATGGGTTATGATTTGAACACAGAAGACCATTATAACTTCTTCACTTTTCCAAAGTAACAAAGTAATAAAAAGAAACTTATTCAAAGCTTAGTAAGTAGTCCACTTATTCGCAGCTTTAGTAACTCCTTTATAATAGCAGAATAAAATGACCATACCATGTGCTGCTAAAGCAAGAAGAGAAATAGAATCTGTCCTGATTGGGATTTGATCCTCGACATCAAATCTAAGCGATATAGACACTGTAGCTTAGCTGAGAGGACACAAAGCGAAGCACAATAGATCACTCAGTATTTCTATAACCTAAATATATCTATAACTTTTGATATTTATAAGCAGAACTTACCACGGACTCAGTATTTTGAGCTGCGTGGGGTCTTGTCCGGTTGTTTTTAGATAAATTATTTTGAAATTTATCTATGTCTATAACTGCATTGTTCTGGTACAGAATCGTAGCTGTAACCACACTCCTAAACACATAAAAACGTCTGGTATCAAATTTGAACAGACAGAAAAAAACATTTTTCAAACAAGCAATTTTTAATTCAATGTATATAAAAACACAGTTTTTATTTTCAGTTTTTTATTTGCGTTTGATTTGTGGGCTATAGTATTTACAATCGAAGAATCAGCTACCGTCGATACTTGCTGTTGTATCGACAGCTTGTATACAACAGCAAGTATCGACGGCAGCTGATTCTTCGATTGCTTCTTCAACTTGCGGTAAATACAACCTTTTTAATTAACCATGCCTTATTTACCTTAATGCTTTTAAGTAAACTGTAAGAGATAAATAAAAAACGCTTTTAAGCTTTCATTAAAGTTGTGTGTATCCTGAGAGAGAGAGAGAGAGAGAGAGAGAGAAAGAAAGAAGTGCTATAGAGCGACACGGATAGTTTTATAGACAATAAGACTTTTTAAGGCTTAGTTTTAGTCTTATTGTTTTAATTGGCCTCTTTAAGGCTCTCAAAGGCTCTGTGTAACCTCATTATAACCTTCTTCAAAGTATTTTTAGGTTATAATTAATCATTTGTTGTACGGTTTATTTGGTTGTATGATTAATTAAAAATGTTCTGTTTACTTTTCAGATGTTTAAAAATTCAATCAATAGGGCCTCTCTAATAATAATATCTATATGGGTTACAGCAAATTAAAGAAGGTCATAAAGGAGTAAATATATAAAAAAATAACTTACTTTTCAGAGTCAGGGCTGTCTTGGGAAAGATCAGTGTAAGATTGGTAATAACTATTACTAATATCATTGTAAGGGGATATATCGTGCACTATAACTCTTCCTCCAGTTAATTCCGATAACATTTTTTCAATTGCTCTCCGATCGGGTCTCGAACCTGGTACTATGAACCTTAATACTCTACTACTGCTTTGTCCTGGCCAAATTTTAACATCAGCTTCCATCCATTGGGTCGGAACACCTAAAAGATTAATTGACATTAGATAAAAAAGTAATTCAAACGGTAAAGTTTAACTTATTTTTACATTAATTGAAAAAAACTGAGCTTAAAGAAATACGGGCCTTCGGCCCGTAGCCGCCCTCGTAGCCGCCCGTAGCCGGCCTCGGCGCTTCGCGCCTCGTCCGCTTCGCAGCGTCGGCCCGCCGGGCCGCTTCGCGGCCACATTGTTGTTGTTTTGTATTATCTATGGCTTCATTATTGTTTCTTGTTACATGGCATTTTGCCACGTATTTAGCGAATTTTCACAGACTCGTTTCACAGGCCCGCTTCGCGGGCCTGAGAGGCTTTCTCACAAATTTGATTTTATTAATCCTCTATTATTAATTGTAAGCAATAATATTACAGTTAACAAGCAATATAAGATAATATAATAATAATATAATAATAAGTATATTTAAATACATAACTAATACGTTTTGTATAGAGGTATATAGAATACAAGAAAAAATCCACACGTTGCAACTGTTGAAGTAACCTTGTATAAAGAGTAGAAAAGATTATAGTTTCATCTTTCATCAGCTTTAGTTATCGTCCACTATACAAGTATAAACTCTTACTTAAAATTTATGATTGTTTATAGAATTTAAAGAAAGATGTCAAATTTTTTTGTAAACAATTGTTTATTTGAGTAAAATCTTAAGGTTGAAAAAAAATTTATTCATGATTATTTAAAATAAAAATACCATTTGCGGCATTTAGGATTGTCCGATTGAGCTGAAACTGGTCGCATTCGTTTTAGAATAACTTCGACCATATAAAGACTACTTCGATGTTCTTCCTCTTTACGGGTCTGCTTAGCTCGGCGGTTCAGTGGAAGCCATTTTTTGCCCTGTCTCTCTGGGACAGTAGGCTTACCATGATGGAGCAAGAGGTAGAGGTCTCTCTTTTATACTATATACCCTCTAACACTACTGAACCCAACAAATATCGTACGAGTCTTTGACCTAGACGTATACATATATACAGATTATATTATATGTATACCGATTGCGCCATTTGTGATGGTTCGATTGAGCTGAATTGGTCTTAATCGATTCAGCCGTCTACCTAAATACTAGATACCTTGTTTTAAAGCCATATCAAGTTTCAAAAAAAATTTTTTTTCATGACGTCATAACTTTGGTTGATGACGTCATAATGTTTTATAAACAATAGGCCTCGTAACCTCCTCAACATCTCGCGATTTGCAAAGTTTCGTTTCAATTTGAGAACGCCTTCGAGAGTTATCGTTCGCCATACGAAGGGTAGAAACTCTTACATACATATATATATATATATATATATATATACATATATATATATATATATATATATATATATATATATATATATATATATATATATATATATATATATATATATACATATATATATATATATAAACTTTTTTCGGACATATATTTTGTTATCAGGAAGCCAATAGGAACCGATTCCGCTCACTCCCACCCTCAACTTCCGTCATCCGAACAACCTCATAAGCGTCATTTTCATTATGAAAATTCGCTAAAAAGCACGTACTGCTCTATGGAAAATTTTTATCAATGTCCAATAAATTTTAATCGCCGTAATTCTTTGCACAATGGGATTGACTAACAGTAATTAAAATAGTGAGCAGCCCACGTCGTGGGGTCCTTTTTGCTGAATTCCCAACTTATGAGCTCGAGTTCTATTCCTTATTACTCTAAGTTTAGGTATTTTGTGTTCAACTCAACACCGGAACCCTCCCCCACGAATTTATCGATAATCGTTTCGATATACTTTAATGGTCATATAATATTTACTGCCTCAAATTTAACATACGATTTGAGTTCTCTTTATTGTCCCTCATTATTATACAGGCACTTTTGAGGGAGTTATTTAGACCACTTTTCAGGGACTTATAAGTCAAACCAAAGGAAATATATTTCGCCTTCTCACTTCAAGGAAGGAGGAGATCTACCTTTATAATTTAATAAAAGAAATGATTTTCTTACCCATATCATATGCTCGTACTCTGAGAATCGTCAAAGAATCGCTAATCTGTCTTTCCATTTTTACAATGGCTGAATTCTTCGTGATTGCTTTGGTACCAGCGACCATGTCCTCAGCTTCCGACGTCATCACAGTATTATTTATAGCCTCGGTCATATTCTCTATTTTAGTTGCCATCACTTTTTTGTTACCCTGAACAGGCATTCGAATTCGACTACTCATGGCGGACATTCTAGACTGATTTTTATACGTCATATTGAATGTTGAAGCCGTGGTTGTTACCAAGGATGTTCTATTGGTATTAGTTTGATTTATCGTTTTGATTGACTGTCTACGGAGTCTCGGAATGGTTGGATTAACGATCAATTCACCGGTATCACCATCAAGTAAAAATTTGTTTCCATAATTCCCACGAACTATCTCATACCTGACTTGATTGTTAGGTGGTTCAGCATCTTTATCCGTAGCCTGAAAAATAAAAATGATTAAATTGCTTTAATTGGGAGTTACAGATATCATGTTAATAAATGGACTTATCGGATCATATCCAAGATGACGGATTAATAGAACCATTTTCCTCATATAGGGGTTTCGCATTAATCCTGATAATTCAATATTAGGATTAATCAATGATAAGCCGCGATAAGACTATCATTTAAGATAGCCTTGTCAAGCTATCATTTAATGTCTGTTATTTAATGTCTTTATGCCTCTATTTTAAGGACACCCATTTCCACTGTTTATGGGTTTGCATTATTGGAGCTAAATGACTTTAATTTAAGTACATTACGTTCCTTGCGAAAATAATAAAACAGAAAGAAAATATGAATGTAGGCCTCACAACATTTTTTGAATTGCTTACCATGCATACTTTCTTGAGATATAACAAGCTCTTATTAGACTTTTCGTGAGATGGAGAAACTTTTGAAGCCTCAGCTCTTTAATTTAGCTGATGTTTTAGAGTAGAATGTTTATGAGTTGAATTCTATTAATTGTGAATAGCAGAGAGCAGGTCTGATGAATGTACTTACCCTTAAAAACCCAACTGTTTTCTATGATTAATACAGACGATGTACAAACAGGTTCTTAAGTCTATTCTCTAATTCTGCTAAGTTACTTAAATTTATCGAATCGTGTTAAATAAGGTTAATTAATTTGTGAGACTTAACCATCTAGATAACCTTAGAAAGTGATAAGTGATTAACTATAATCAACTAGTCCTGATTCCAGGTTACTTACTTAGGGTCACAAATGCGTAAAATGTCCTTACATCGATAAGAAGTTGCTAAAAAGAACGAAAGATGTACTTGCTGGGTGATTCTCATGCTTCTAGTTACTCATTTGGAATTCTCATCTGCTCTCCCTTTGTCTCATATTCCACTAATATTATTAAGTACCTAAGAGCCTTTACACTTTTCCTAGATATTTGTTCCAGTCCTAGATATAATTACTATATAAAGCCTCTTTGTTTTAGTACCATCAGTTCCTAGTATAAACTCTAGTACCTTAAGTGATAATGATATAATTATCGTAATTAAGACTCTCTGTAAGAAGTTAGCGTCATCAGATCCCAGTATAAACTTTAGTACCTCAAGTGATAATGATATAATTACCGTAATAAAGGCTCTCTGTGAGAAGTTAGTGCCATCAGGTCCCAGTATAAACTCAATAGGTGATTTGTCAAACTGAGGTGCGTTATCATTTACATCTAATACTCTCAGTAAAAACGGCACAACTGCTTTGTTACCTTTACCTCTGTTATCTCGTGCTTCTATCCGGAACTCATAAGCTGCAACAGAAAAAATACTGTTGTCACTGGAAGACTAGTGTTTACCAGGTGCTGCTGCCTCTAATTTAAACATAGAGGTGATGGCAACGGGAGTAAGTTAAACTCGCATAGACGACTAAAAGAGAAGGGGGCTAAGAAAAACAGAGAAGCCTCCCAAGAAAAACATATAGCCTTTTTTAGCTACCAAAACTAAAATTAAATTTATTTTGTTTAAAATTGAATAATGAAATATAAAACATTTACTTGTCATATAAAAATTTACTTTGTCAATAAATAATCAAATATGACTTTATTGTTCCTATTTTTAATAAGTTAGCAACCAAAAGTTACTAATCAACAAAATCTACGTTTTTGAATTCATTTTACTTAAAAGTTAGTTAAGTTAAGTTAGAAGAAAAGTAATATTGGTTTATAGTAAGAACAAAAAGATTAGATTATATCCTATTCAAATATAATATAAATAAATAAAAAAAAAAAAAAAATATATATATATATATATATATATATATATATATATATATATAGTAAGGGGGCAGAGCCCTCCTAACATTATTACCTGGAATCGCCTATGAAAACACGTCACTAGAAGGCTAGTGTTTGCCAAGTGCTAAAATGCTGTTTATTTCAAACTTTTTGAAATCATTAAATCCTATTTATATTTGTTTTCTTGGTCACAATAATTATTTTCTGAACAATGTGTTAAAAATTACTAAATCTTTTTCATAATTTTGACTCCTTCTTATTTATACTGTAGACATATAGAAATGGTATTGTGTTTACAAAAAATCCGAAAAATGATATTTCAACTGAATTATTCGTTTAAGGTGTTATAAAGATCTCCTAAGAGGTTTAAAAAATACGTCTGCTTGTATGTGCGAGTGTGCGTGTCTGTGATCATCACAGCAAGCGTATTTAATCTTTAAATCTAGTTGTGCTGTCTGGAAAATATTTTTTATAAAACGTCTTAAACCCGCATTACTGACTCAGAAAAAATGTTGATCGGTTTGAGATACCGAATCACGGTATCTCAATATTAGTATTAATTTAATTTTTATCAAATGATATGTATAAGTTTAAAAAAAATTAAAAAAAACAAATGTGTTAAAATTTGTTCCGAGTAACCCCGCACCTGATTTTTAAATTTTTTTAAAACTAATTAATACTATCATGTTTAATAGCGTTTCAACCAGCCTTTCAAAGTCCACACTTCTAATAGCAATGTTAGGTACTTAAAACTTTTTTATTTAACACTTTCTGTTTTTTTATTTTTTTTTTAACGCGGTATAAAAATAATAGTGTTTCACCAACTGAGAATAAAAATTGTAAAAAGAGTCATTTTCAAAACAACAATAAAAAGAGTTAATCTGGAAAACATCGAATGTCAAAAAATATCTTACAAATACCAATAATCAAAATAAAGACTTTTAATTTTTTAACAATGTCACTTTAATATTAGGGTAAGAACGTTAATTCAATATTCATATTATTTTAATATTATAGTTTTAAAGAGTCTAATATATAATAGAGTAATATAGTATATTATATATTTCAGAAAATGTGAGAAGTATTTATTTAGTTAAGTTGAAATTTGCATGCTTCTGATGAGTAAAAGTTTTTAGATTTCGTGCAAGACATTCATCAAAGGATGTTTAAAGGAAAAAACATCGAATCAATTGAGAGAGCGTGACGTCATAAAATATAAAAGTTATGTTTGTTTTAGGAAAAATGGCAAGCCCAAAGCCTGGTAATGTTATATACAAACATACAACATACATACAATATATATATAATATATATATATATATATATATATATATAATATATATATATATATATATATATATATATATATTATATATATTATATAATATATATAATATAATATATATATATAATATAATATATATATATATATATATATATATATATATATATATATATATATATATTATTCGAAACGGATTAATATTTTTTAACCAAACTCCTTTTAAGATATTTCTTGACATTCGATATTTCATATATCGAATGTCGACATAATATATATATATATATATGTAATTGTTATTTTCATATCTGAAAGTAATCATAGGTCAAGATGGACGCCTACATACATACTTATATACTAAACCGTCGAGTGCTGGGTGTAATGTAAATTAACATATTATCAATTTGCTCTCATATTTTCTACTAATTACAATAGGTAAGTAAAAAATGACGAGGTCACTATTTCGATAAGTAAAAACAAATAGTACAATTAGATTTTACATGGGGAAAACATTCACCTATTCACCTCTGTGAGTCGTCATATTTACTCATATTTTCTTTGGTTGTAGCAAAACAACGTTTAGAGTTAGTGTTGTTTATTTAGTTGGGGGGTTACCCTTGAAAAGGTGTCTTTTATCTTATCAGTCTTTTAAGGTTAAATACTTGACATCGCCTGGCTCACACCTTCCGACTCTATTAACTTACTTTGTGAATTAATAAAATAAGAGGCCTTCGGTCGCTACGCGTTGCCAGCACTGGGGGTCGCTTCGCGGCCCCCGCGCTATTCTTGTGGCCATTTCGCGGCCACATGGTGGTTGTACTTTATCAGTTCGTCATATTACTGCTTTATATAAGTGGCATACTGCCACGATATAAGTGAATTTTCAAATGTATTATTGAAAAATCTTGATTTGTTTACATTATGTCAATTAATGACATATTGTTTTGCTTATAATATATATGTCAATCAATAAAACCAGAAATAATACTTATAATAAAATTAAACTTGGTATTTTTGTGAACCAACCTAATATAATAGTATATTTGTAAAAAAATGTTAGCCCAATCTAAACCTATATTTAGATTGGGCGAACATGTTTTTAGCAAGGTTGATGTTTGTACTAAGTTTCATTACGATCCGAGAAAGCGTTCGAAAGTTATCGTGTCCCATAGAAACGTCTAGGACACAAAAATCAGGCACATATATACATACACACACCACATCACACACACACACACACACATTATATATATATATATATATATATATTTATATTTATATTATATATATTAATATATATATATATTATATATATATATATATATATATATATATATATATATATTATATATATAATATATATAATATATATTATATATATATATAATATATAATATATATATATATATATATATATATATATATATATTAGATACTATGGGCATAAGGCTATCCGGTACAGAGAGGGGGAATCGGCCTAGCGTGCATGTCATTGAGTCAGTCTTCCACTAGCATTTGAGAGAGAATGTACTACAACCGTCTCTCTATCTTTTTACGACCATTAGCGACGATGCTATCCAAGAAATGTTGTAGCGGGATAGCCTTAAGTGTGATTTATATAGAGGTAGATTATATAAACTCATAGATACCTTGTGATTCTTCTCTGTCAAAGCCATGGTCAGCTCTGGCTATGGTAATCATACCAGACTCCGGGTGTATGGCTAGAGAGTTGTTCTTGTTGCCTAAAATATTTGTATATTTTATTATACCTCCCTCTCCCGTGTCTATGTCCATTGCTTTAACTGTCAGGATTTGAGCACCTAAACAAAATATCACAAATTCAAAAATATCTAGTACAAAAAGGAAGTGAATCTAGAAAAATGTATCAAATAAGTATGCGAGCATGGGCCGCATACCCGAGCTACCCAAAAAGTATATTTTGGTTGTTGCAAAAAGTATATAAAACTATGATTCAGGCAAGGAAAAGATTTTAAAAAAAAAATAATTCTATAAAATTAATTTTAATTTTCACTTTATAAAATAATTAATTAATTATTTATAATAATTTAAAGCTGAAAGGTAACTTTTGTCTTAAAAAATTAAATTTGTTTTATTAATTCGACATATTAACTTTTTGATGATTATTATTTAAATAAAAACTATAACGTCCGCCATATTTAGTTCAGTTTAGTTTAATAATAATTTGTATTTTGTTTTTTCTTTTTTGATTTGTACTTTAAGTGCTTGTTTTTATACAAAACATAAACTTATGTAATTGTTTGTAATACATACATACATACATACATATATATATATATATATATATATATATAATATATATATAATATATAATATATATATTTATATATTATGCCCCCCTCTCCTAAAGGCAACCCTGGCTACGCCCATGTATGTGAATACTTAAGGTGGACTTGAATACTTAATCGGTATCAACGAAGCAATTTGCAATCGGCAATCCTGCAATACTTGGTTTAGTCTCCCAATGAACTTTATAAGAGTAGAATCCCTAATAAAGCTTAAGTAATGCATTCTAGGAACCATTAGTAGGTTAATGACCATTAGACAAACACAAACCATAGTTTTCCATTGATGTATTTATTTATTTTATTCCTGTCACCGCCTGCATACTACCGGCCTTACTGCATACTACACCTAAGGTTTTTTATTCAAGGTCATAGGTAAAAATATAAGACTAATATAAGAGCTGTATAAATTGGGTGAGTTATATATAAGGCTTTAGCTTACCAATAGTGATGTTCTCAGGAATAGTAGCTGTATAATTAGGAGCTATAAACACAGGAGGGTTATCGTTCACATCTCTTATGTAGACAGTAACATTAGCTGATGATGATAACGCTTTACCCTCTGGATTCAGTTCTCGAGCAATTATCTGCGAAAATTTCAATCTCACAGTAGAGAGCAAAATATTAATTTAAAATAGACAAATTTTCGTGAGGGGCTTGATTTTTTTAAAAAAAATATGAAATTGATTCCCTAAAGGGTTATAATATGGTATTATGACGTAAGAGCGCCCAGAACAATTAGGTTTGAGATATGAGTGGTGGAACAATAATAATGTCTCAACTCTATTCTTCAAAGCCTATTACATATTTTTGGCTTATCTAACCTTGCGATGGCAAAGGCATTAGCAAAAATAGCAACACATGGCAAACGTCAGGAAAAACATTAGTTTGTCTGTCTGGTCTAAAAACACGCGGAGTTCTCTTCGGTCTGCTCATAAAAAGGCAACATGTGTATTGGTAGTTTCTTTGTAATATTTGTCTTTGACACGGCATTTTGCTGGGTCATTATCGAATTTTCAACGTGCGGGCTGCTTGACAGCCGATTTTATGCAACATATCTTAATAGATTATGGAGACCCAAAACAATATACTAGATCACCAAACTCGACAAAACACTATTTTTACTATTCCTCATTTATACCGTAGGTATATAGGAAAAGTATTTGGTCGTAAAAAAATCCGAAACCGGGATGTCACTGGAATTATCCGTTTCAGGTGTTTTTAAGACATCCATAGTGGCTTTCCAAAGTTGTCTGTCTGTATGTATGTGTGTGTATGTATGTGTGTGTATGTATGTGTGTATTTGTGTGTTTATGTTATTATCGTAGCTCTTAGTGTATTTATGCAAGACAGTTGAAACTTTGTAGAAAAATCAATCTACTGTTGTAGTTGAGTTATTCAGAAAATAATTTGTTTATGACGCCATTAACCCGCAATAATGACTCAGCGAAAATTTCAAAATCATAAAACGCGGAAAAATGGTTTCGATCATGTATAAGACTAACATATGTGCCTAGTTTTATCTCATTATCAGCATTAGTTCACTAGTTATTCAGCGTTTTTATCAAATGGCTTGTGTACGTTTTTTTAAAAATTGTAAAAAATCGGATAGCAATCTTTTTGAGTTGGAAATAGGTACCAGTATACACCTTTACGTAATAAATAAACATACCAAGTTCCGTTTCAATATGACTAGTATATCTATGATTTTTGTTGGATCATAAAAGTTAAGCACCATTGAGCGTGTTCAGTGCTGTATAGGTGATCGCTGAGAATAAAATGGATATATTCCATTTTATGTCCGAGGACATGCTGCAGTATAAATTTGGCGAATCGTATATTCTGAGGACGAGCGAAGCGAGTCCGAAGCACGAAGGATGAGCGCAGCGAATCCAATGTGATGAGGAAAAGTTTCGATTTTTACCTCTGATTGAGATGAAAGGAGACTAATGATGTCATACACTTTTTAAAAACTAAATAATTTCCGAGGTGTACGTGAACTTGGTTTTTGTAAATTTACCTCCAAGCTCATATTTACTCGGATATTTGTTAAATGACCGAAAGTCTTTCAAGCTAACCTAGGTTATCATACGCTGGGCCTTTAAAAGGAGGGGACAGAATTACCGTATATTTATTTCGGTAATACGCTAGGTCTGTATAGAATACTGTGTAATTATAACAATAATGGCAGAACACTGCGGATATTCGCCTTGGCCATAAAAGATGCACAGGTATGTTTATGCTAGATAAGGAAGATCCAAGGCCATAGTGCGGTCTATTAGCTAGTCTAATTCCTTATTTATATAGTTTCTATATGAGAATATTAGCTCTACATTTGATCAAACGATTTGATAATTAAAATTTTATGCGGTAAAACGTCACGATTTTAACAACCTTTTTCATATTATTTTAAGTTTTGCACCAAAGCTGCAAAGTCAAGTTTTTATGAGTTTCGCACCATATATTTCGTCAATAAAGTAAGAACTAAATATTGAATAGGTATGGAAATTCGAGCGCTAAATTATTCCGTGTTTTCCTATCTGAATATATGTTAAACGTCTAAAAGTAGTAGAAGAATTAAAATTTATAGATTGTTAAAATGTTAAAGTGTAACATTTTAACATTTCGTGGATCGATTTATCTCCTATAGATGTACATTTGTGTCAAATGTTAATCAGCCAAATTTTCAATTTTTAATGTTCTTTTTAAAATTTAGATGACTAAGCTAAATAGGTTATCGTAGTCTGAAAAATTTCATCTTCAAAAGTTTCAACTCTCCATAGGATATATATCCAACGGATATATATCCACATATGTGTGAGACAAACAGACACACAAACACATACAGCATGATGAAATCCAGTCAGAACGTCATCAAAATGCCTAAAAAAGATAATTATAATAAAACCCTGGTTTCGGATTTTTCGGTTGAATACATTTCCTTTACAATACATTTCCTTTACAATACATTTCCTTTACAATACATTTCCTTTACAATACATTTCCTTTACAATACATTTCCTTAACAATACATTTCCTTTACAATACATTTCCTTTACAATACACTTTACAATACATTTCCTTAACAATACATTTCCTTTACAATACCTTTACAATACATTTCCTTTTACAATACAATACATTTCCTTTACAATACATTTCCAATACTTTCCTTTACAATACATTTCCTTTACAATACATTTCCTTTACAATACATTTCCTTTACAATACATTTCCTTTACAATACATTTCCTTTACAATACATTTCCTTTACAATACATTTCCTTATAACTACGGTAGTAGGTGAGGAACAGTGAAACCCCTCTGCATTTACAAGAACGTCACATTGGCCTTAAATAATTATATACATACTTAGATATAGTAATAGAAATATTTATATAAATAAGAACTTACACTGAAAATTAGAACCTGATTAGTTTCATAATCCAACAGCTTGTTGTCTCTAACACTAATAACAAACTGAACCTCTCTTTCTCCTACAGTTGGTGATATTTCGAATGTGCCGTTGTTGTTCACCAGCTCCAGCGAAAAAACTCCGTGTTTACCCTGAAAGTTGAATACTTAATTGTTATAATATAGTTAAAGCAACACAATTGCTATTACATTTTATCTTAGCAGTAATTGCTTTTTGATGGCAATAGTTTTACATTCCTGAATTTCTCTTTACTTCCAATCCTTCAAATAACACAAGCCTTTTGTTCCAGATTGCTCCTCTTGCATCTACTAAAAAATATTATTACTTCCAGCTAGCTGCATCCTAAAGGTTGTTAGAGCGTCGGTAATTTACACTGACTCCCAGGTCACGCTCTCAGTTTATATACGACGACTTTCAATAAATTATCGACAGCTTTAGATTATGCTTGAAATGTAACGGTTGACATTTCCACCTGAGCTTGTTCTTGGTTATTCCTAATGAGTTGCAAAGCTCTCAAAGGGATTATTAATATTATATCATAATCCTGTAGTTACGTAGTTTTCGACGCTGAATGCAAATATACCAAACATTTGATCCTAGCATGTTCAGTTGTCGAGAAAAGCGTAATTAAACATTTTTCTACGTATTTCACGAACGCATTTTTGACGAAAATTGCACTATTTTATTTTCGACAGAACTAACCTTTTTAGATTAAGTTTTACCCTCTGAATACAACGCTACTTTTAGTTTTGTCAAGCCATGTTTCTAATTGCATTCATGTCAAATTGTTCTTAAAGATTATATAGTCATAGTAATCACTAATTAAGCAAAACGATTAACAGGGAGCTTAAAAGACCCTACTACAGGAGAGAATACTATAGGATCTAGAATATTCTAAGCTCCTTGGCAAACAGTGGTATGGTCTTTTTAAAAAGAGTGCATTGGCGAGGCGTGACCGTTCGCAGCGATCTGAATAAAACGTGTTTTCTGGGCAGCACAGAAAATCATAAGTTAAGTTAGATGTAACCATAATCAATGCTATTTAAAATTACCGATGTTTCGGAAAAAGTTGCATCGGGAATATATTAAATATGCTGGTAGTGGTAACGGCAATAAAATAAACATTTCACTGAAAGAATAGTTTCGGTCAAGTGCTGCTACCTTTTACAACTGTAGCAACAAATGATACGAAAGAATAATAAGATAAAGCCATATAAAGCGACCATAGAGAGACCCAGTTTGCGTAATAGCTAATATTCCATTACAATCTTCCCCCTTCAATAATAATACACATATAGGCATAATTATTGGCTAAAAATTACCTGGTCATTGTCTTTGACTTCTGGCATGTAGGGTTCGGGGAATATAAGCTGGGTGCCTTGAATGCTGTTCTCATCCAAGTACGCCACATAACTGTAATAAAATAAAAAACTGTACTTTAAGAATTTACTGTTTAAAGTGTTGTAATTGAACTTTTTCAAAAATTTTAACATGTCGTTGGCACTGGAGGATATGCCGAGGTTCTCCTCAATATCTCCTGGAATAAATGCATATCCTCGCACCGAGAGTCGTTTCGTTTGTTTCGTTAACTTCATGATTAGTAGTTGGGTTCTGAAATAGAGAAATTTTAAATACTTTCCGTCGAGAAAAAGCAAGTGCTATGCAATATTAATTTACGTCACTAGGCAATAAAATGGACTAGTGCTGACAAGTTATTATTCATTTAGGCCCGAGCCGAAGGCGAGTATTGATTAAACAACTTTACAGCAGAATAAATTAACAATTAAGGCGAAGCCGAGTCTGATAAATTACATTTTGACTGACACAACGCCTCAGCAGTAAATTTCTTTAGTGTATTTTGGCTTGTTACATAAATAACTATTTTTTATCTTCTACTGAATACGTTATAATAAAGAGAAATATTGGAATAAAACATAAAACTATTATTTCAAGAAGTACCAGTATGAATTAATCATCTTTATCTAATCTGTATTGTTGCTTGGCTGAGTGGAAATTTGGAAAGGCTATAATAATTTTTGAAAGACGAAGCAGCAGCAAACGAAGATAAAACAGTTGACGCAGTTTAGTCAGTAACTTAATAGAGTTGAAAATCTCTTTTTGAAATCCCCCTTCTTTGGGGGCCTTGTTACTATGTGCCACTGAAGCAAAAACAATACTGTCCTGTCTGGGATTCGAACCACAATTTGAAAGAGCATTGCTGTTTAGCTGAAAGAGAACAAAGCGACGCGGTTTAGACCACTTGGCTACAATGCAACCTTACTTACAACAAACCAAACAAAGGTTAAACTTACACATTGTTCTGAAAGTAAGGAGGAGTGTTATTAAGCTGTTCGAACAGCAATGCTACAGTCGCAGTAGAGGACATGGCTGGAGGCTGACCTTTTCCCACAACTACTTCTTCAGCTATCACAGTCAGCAGTATCGGCTGTCCATTCACTGAGATGGATTTCAGCTCTGACAGCTCTCGCACTAATCGGATTTCACCTAGACATTTTTTAGGAAAAAGTTTTACATTTCCTCATTTATACCGTAGGTATATAGGAAAATTATTGTGTTTGCAAGACAAACCGAAACCGGGATGTCACCGGAATTATCTGTTTCAGGTGTTTTCAGGCCTTGAACACACACACACCCACATGCAGACAGACAACTTTGCGAAAACCAATCAAGAGGCCTTTCTAAGTGGTTTTCGCAAAGTTGTCTGTCTGTATGTATGTGTGTGTGTGTGTGTGTATGTGTGAGTACAATCGTAGCTCCCAGTGTAATTATGCTAGAGAGTTGAAACTTTGAACAAAAATTATTCTACTGCTGTAGTTGTGATAATTTTTATGACGTCATTCACCAGCAATAATGACACAGAAAACATTTCGAAAAACCATAAATCGCGGAAAATGATACGATCGGGTCGAAATTTGGCGAGCATGTAGCCGCATGTATAAGACTAACATATGTGCCAAGTTTCATCTCATTATCAGCATTAGTTCAATTTTTATTGAATGACTTGTACTTTTTTGAGTGACTTTGTACGTTTTTAAAAAATTATAATAAAAAATCAGTAAATAATTCAATTGAGTTTAAATTTTGTACAAGTGTAAACCTTTACTTTATGAATAAGCACACAGAGTTTCTGTGTTCTGTTTCTGACAAGTATATCCATGAGTTTTGTTGGATCATAAAAGTTAAGCAGCATTGAGCGTGGTCAGTGCTGTATGGGTGACCGCTGAGAATGAAACGGATGCATTTACTCTTTGAGGACGAGCTAAGCGAGTCCGAGGACATGTTGCAGTTTAAATTGCATATTCTGAGGACGAGCGAAGCAAATCCGATATGATAAGGAAAAGTTAAAAGTTTCGAGGTACCCCGTACCCGATTTTTTACATATAAAATTAACAATGACTAATAAAGTAATGGCTTCTCAGCGATATAATAGCTAATGTAATGGTGGCACATTTTTTAAATGATAATGGTAATTTATCGAATTTCTAAAGGAAAAACGAAATGACACACACATACCAAACTTGGTGCAAAAATCAACCTTCGGGAGGACACGAACCCTATTGAAAACCAGGTTTTTGTGACGTCATTAACCCGGTTTGCTGAGTCAGCGAAATTTTCAAAAAATCAGCAAAATTCAGGGTTAATATTTTTATGCCGCGAAAAAGGTCAATATTTATGTTTTTTGAGACGCTGAATCGAATGAAACCGGTCCGAAGTCGATACGACCACTCTAAGTGACCTAAAAATCGAAAAAACCATTGTAAATTACCAAAAACCAAAATTTAGGTCGATAAAAAATAAATTTCGAGTAGGGTGTCGTTTTCTATGTAATTTTGGGCGCTGAATCGAATGAAACCGGTCCGAAGACGATACGACCACTTTAGATTACCAAAAAGTCAAAAAAACCACAAAAAATATAGAAAACCAACATTACGGTCGTTGAAAATTAAATTTCGAGTAGGGTGTCGTTTTCAATGTTTTTTGGGCCTCTGAGTTGAATGGCAGTGGTCCGGAGACAATACGACCACTCAAACTCAGGGTACCTGGGTTCACATCCTGGAAGGGTCGATAATTTTTTATCGTTTTTTTTTACTTAATATAAGTTTACAACTAGAAAATAATTCTGGCGCGGTGGTCCGCATGTCGGGCGAATTTCCTTTGGATGCGAGCTCTCAAACCCAGAGTACCTGGGTTCAAATGCTAGTAGGGACAATAATTTTTATCGTTTTTTACCTAATGTAAGTTTACTAAAAATAATTCTGGCGCGGTGGTCCGCATGTCGGGCGAATTTTCTTTGGATGCGTGTTTCCGTGCTTTTTACATTATATAAGTTTACAACTAGTAAATAAATAATTCCGGCGCGGTGGTCCGCTGTCGGGCGAATTTCATTTAGAATGCGTGTTTCCGTGCTAAACAACCTATTTCTTGCTTATGCAAGAACCATGCCCATTGCGTGGTTCCGGTTCATGCTTTAGAACCTAAGCAGTTACTCAATTGTCAAGCACTGCTCGTAACTCATTTTGTCTGTATTTTCCAAAGGAAATGCGCATAATTATCCAGTTGGTTGTACAAAACTATGCCTCTAAAGTTTGAAGTACGCACTATTATTTGCACTAGTTTAAAGCTTAGTTACTTATCTTTAAGCTTATAGTCAGTTATGTTCAAAGGTTTTAGCGCATTTCCTTTGGAAAATACAGACAAAATGAGTTACGAGCAGTGCTTGACAATTGAGTAACTGCTTAGGTTCTAAAGCATGAACCGGAACCACGCAATGGGCATGGTTCTTGCATAAGCAAGAAATAGGTTGTTTAGCACGGAAACACGCATTCTAAATGAAATTCGCCCGACAGCGGACCACCGCGCCGGAATTATTTATTTACTAGTTGTAAACTTATATAATGTAAAAAGCACGGAAACACGCATCCAAAGGAAATTCGCCCGACATGCGGACCACCGCGCCAGAATTTTTTATTTGTGTTAGGTGCAGGCGCGAAGTCAGACTCAAATTGGAGAGTGACAGAAATTTAATAAGTGAAACATCAAACCTGTGTCCTGATCTATATTGAAGAAGACAGTAAAGGGATTGTTCTCAGATACAAGACCGTATTTAACCCTCCTTGGAGATCCTTTATCTCCATCTCTAGCAGTGACTTTCAGCACTTTGTCTCCCTGCAATTTCATCACATAATAAATTAAAAATATTAGTCATAAATAATATTGTATCTATAGTATATCTAGTAGTTTTCGAAGCACAGATTGAGGGAGATATCTAGGCTCTGATTAGTTCCCGCCAAGAATTCGTGGCAGGAACGCACTGCTACCAACTGTGTCAAAATTAATTGCTCTAGTTGAAGTGACGTCATAGAGGTAAAGACATAGAGATATATACTAGAGGGAGCATAGCCTATCTCAATACATTGAGAGGTCTGAAACATCTTTTTGGGGCCATCAGGGGCTCTGTGTAACCTCATTGAAACCTCCTACAAGAGTAAGTTCAGGTTATGATAAATCAATTAATTTCGGTTTCCTGCACGTTTGTGTTTTGATTTGAATGTTTAACGTTCTACTATATAAGTAATAGTAATTTTGTACTGATTATTTGATTTTATTTATAAGCGAAGTTGTTCAGGTTACTTTTTCAATGTTTCAAACTTTAACCTATAGGGCCACTCTAGTAGTAATATCTCTATGGGTATAAACATTACGAGGGGTTACCCTTTACTAATGAAGTAAAAGATGTTTAGTGATTCAACAAATTTGTAGAAAATCAATGTCACTTTTTTAAATATATAATTGTTTTAATCTTCTTTATTTTTATATCAGACGAAAGAAGAATGACCATTAAGTGTTGCCATATTTAGAACTAGTGAACTTTTTGTTTGTAAAAAGGTGTTGGTAATCCTACAATGTTTTCAACTAAAATATTGCGCCGGGGATACGAAACCAACTTGATATACCACCTTAAATAGATGTCAGAACATAGTTTATAGATAATAAAACATAATTTTCCATCTCTTCCTCTAAGCGTATCTTCCTCTATGATCAGAACTCAGACAACTGGATACTTAAAAATGATTGGTCGAATTTGCAATAATTTTCCAAGAAAACCAATAGAATGGTCTGGACTGGATTGGAAGTCTGTTGATTCTGATCTGTACTTTACAGGGAAGTAGTATAAATCCAAAATTGTGTCGCCATCGTTTTTCAAGACAACCAAGGGTCTTTGACAACATTGGAGTTTCATAATATTGGAGGAGCCTATTAAGTATGTCTTTTTCATAATTGCCAACATACTTAAATATATGTAAATTTTATAAACTATTTCGTCAGAGGGGGCAATTATTTTACACACCTTCTAGGTACCTTCGCTAAAAACTAATTCGTCAGAGGGGGCAATTATTTCACACACCTTTTAGGTACCTACGCTAAGAACTACTTCGCCAGAGGAGGACCACAGATAAATACGTCTGTATTTTATGAGTCTGTAAGTTATGCGTCTGTATTTTATACGTCTGTACGTCTAAATTTCTTTTGAATGCAAATTGATACTTTATTCTGGGTCATAATGATACGTTATCAAGTATTAAGTTAAATTCATTAAAGTTTGTTATACACTTAAAATGTACATATTTATTTCAAGACAAAAGTGACAGAGCGAAAAGAAACTAAAATCCTACTACAAATTAGACAACATTAAAAAAAATCTTTTTTTAATTATCTCTTTCTTATATCTTATATGGCTGATAGTTTTGAAGTAATAGTTAATATTTAATTATAAATTATCAAAATAATAGTTAATTTTTTTTTCTGTATTATTTCTTTCTTTTTTCAATTTTTTTTTAGTTATGGCCGATTGTTTTAAAACATGCGTAGTGTCTTTACTCTGATAACATCAATAAAATATACATTTTCTTGTGATTTACCTTTTTAATGTTTTTATTTAATTTGGTGACAGGTTCGATGTGATCGAAGACAGGAGGAGTATCCTGAATATCTGTTACTACTACAACGAGCGGAAAACCAGCTATATTGCGGGAATCCGTTTCTAGATCCACGTACATACCCTGCAAATACAAGTAATCTATCTTATATACATACATACATATATATATATATATATATATATATATAATATATATATATTATATATATATATATATATAAGCAAAAATCTCTTGTGGTTGTTGTTTTGTACTATTTGCGATTATATATATGTAAATTGTTGTTTATGTTATGTTATTATTATTATTTAATTAAATAATTAAAGCACCCGCATAATTCAGGGGGAGGATGAACATTAGCATAAGGGATAAATTAGTTTCTAATTTGTTTAACAGATAGTTATGAATGTTCGAACATAAATGGACCAGTTAACTTAATTTTGCCAATGTTAACCCCCCAGAAACATGATTTACTTACTATCTTCAATACTATACTTACTGTAGCGTATATATTAAGTCTAAACATAGATTTTTCCTCGTAATCTAGAGGCTCCACTAACTTAATCACTCCTGTCGTTGTATCTCTCTTATTAGTCTGATAAAATCTAAATTTTGGTGATCCCTATAAACAAAGAAATGGGACAGTGTATATTAATTGTGATTATATCAGACTTTTCCTTGTATGCTGTATACATTGTAAAGCATTTATTCGTTTATAAACTTTATTAAAAGGTTAGAGACCACAGTATTAAGAATTAAAAGTTTTTTAGGTGGAAATGGTCTAAATATAAATAAAACTCAATTTACCAAGCTTTCAACTGTATATTAAGTCTTTTTCAAGGTACATAATTATAAGATAATAACAATAAATAACTACATAATTTAAAACATAACACTATCACCTACAAACTCTCTTGTCTCAGAGCTTGTTTGTAGGTGATAGTGTAATGTTTTAAATTATGTAGTTATTTATTGTTATTATCTTATAATTATGTACCTTGAAAAAGACTTAATATATAGTTGAAAGCTTGGTAAATTGAGTTTTATTTATATTTAGACCATTTCCACCTAAAAAACTTTTAATTTTTTATAAACTTTATAATACATTACAGCACAAAACTAAAAATATTGAATCCTCATTCTCAGCATTTTCCTCCAAACTACTTAACTCCATTCCCCTAACTTTCTTAATCTTAAAGAAAATTCTTTCAAGTATTCATTCAGGGACATATTATTTAATTATATAAATAAACAAAGAACATTTTGTTTCTTATTCTCTCAATTATTAAAATTTTCTTCTTAAAATTATGTTTTAAAATAAATTTTAACATAGACAGTGCTATATCTAAGCTTTTCAGTATTTTTATTTACTTTTTTTTCTTTTGTATTTTTTTAGTTATTAGGTTCCATTACCATCTTAACCTAGCAATCTTTTTTCACTAACAAATTGATATTTTATTTATCATTTTCAAATTAAGACTGGTCACTTAACTCGTTAGAGTAATATTTTCTCTTTTTACCTGATTCTTTTAAAATATAAGACTGATCATTTTAATTATTATTCTTACCCTTTTTATCCACCTCATCTTATTGTTTAGTTATTTACTAATGGTGTAAACGTTAGTATTAATTGATGGTGATGTTACTTTTAATTTTTTTAACTTTAAAGTTTGTCACTTCTTCAAAATTTACTATTTGTCACTCCTTTATTATACATATTTTAAATTTGTTAAATTTTAGTTCTAGTCACACTAGTTTACTTTGCTTTTTATATATTTTTTTTAATGTTTGATTTTAAATTTTATTCATTTCTCATAATGCTGAAATTAAGGAAGCTAAAATGTTAATTCTCTTAATTTTGATCTCCTTTAATATATTTTTGTATTTTATAATATTCTTCTATGAAAGGATGGGCGGAAGATCTAATTTTTTTTAGAGTCCATCCTTTTTACACAATTTTCTCATGTTTTCAAAAATTGTACTTTGCATGATATTTTTTTACCATTTTTTTTTATTTGTAACTTAGTTTTTGTGTAAATAAACCAAATTTTATTTTTTTGTTTTATGTTTGTGATCGTTACTTCATGTAACGATAAATGCAAATATAAATTATCGCAAACTATGTAAATATAAACGATAACGTAACGATAAATTGAATCAAATAAGTGTGATTGGTCGACTCAAAATTTATTTAGAATAAACAAATTCTTGCATTGTTTAAATATTTTGAATATATTTTGATAAATTCAGTATATTTTGAAATAAATATACTGTATCTGGTGCTCAAAAGCTCCTTAGCTTGAAATTGTTGGCATTATGGTAAAATATATAATTGTTTCCATTTTATTTAATAAAAGTTCTTTTGTTTATTTAAATTTTTAAAATTTAAATACAAATTTAAATTTTAAATGTTTAAGTTTATAAATAGTATATAGGTTATCTTTATGATATATAGTGGACAATCATTGAAGCTATCAAATGATACTAGCTTTTAGTAGTAACATAGTGGCACAATACTAGCTGGAATAATAATTACCCAAATGATACTAGCTTTTAGTGGTAACATATAGTAGTACACACATAGCGGTAATAATTACCCAAATGATACTAGCTTTTAGTGGTAACATATAGTAGTACACACATAGCGGTAATAATTACCCAAATGATACTAGCTTTTAGTGGTAACATATAGTAGTACACACATAGCGGTAATAATACCCAATTATACTAGCTTTTAGTGGTAACATATAGTAGTACACACATAGCGGCAATAATTACCCAAATTATACTAGCTTTTAGAGGTAACATATAGTAGTACAAACATAGCGGTAATAATTACCCAAAGTTCAAGTATAGCAGGCCTTATAGATCGGGGATTTCTTCTTACAACTACATAATCCAACTCCGTGCCAACTGGAAGATCCTGCAAAATATATTTTCATTTAAGTATTGTCAAAATAAAGACAAGTGGGTCAACTAGGTCGGTTGTGTTCCGACTTCGCCTATTATTATGGATGTAAGTTCCTTCTGACAAATTATTAGTTCCTCTTATAGAATACCACCGCTCTATCGGTAAAGTTTGCTATAAAACATTTTCTAAAACTTGGGGAAGTCCATAAGTGAACTATACTATAACGTAAGGTTATAAACAGTTGAACGTGGGAAAATAATACGTTGAAGCCAATGAGGTTAGTCCTGGATGTTAAACAAAGCCCACAATTTTATATCAGGCCACCTCATTGGTTCCTCAGCACTATTTTCCCATCATGTCAACTGATTAAATATAAAACGCCCCTTTGATCAACAGGATGTCTACTTTACCCAAAGAGAGGTATCCTACTATAGTAGGAGTCTCTCCGATCTAACGTAAATGGATAATCGGCTGCGCAGAAATACTGTTCCTGCAGACTCCTTCCTTTACATTATTTAAGTGATTTTCGTAGATATTTTGGTTTCATATTTATACATGTTCATATATTTGTATCAAACAGGTTGGTCGGAACTAAGACGATGTACGAAATAACGAATGTAATACATAAGAGTTTATTTCTTTAGATTGATAAAGAATACATAGAGAAAATATATATGGATAAAATATATATTCCAGGGATTTGTTATTAGTTCCGTAGTCGGTTAACAGGAGCGCTAGTATGTACTTTGGTAGCTTCACCAAATCGACAAAAGAATGCGCTCCTGTCACTTTGTTTTTATAGAAAACTACTCCTGGCACAATAGTGATTCAAATATTTTCTTTATGTAATAATTACCAATTGTAAGTAAATACTCGTGTCGTTAAAATGGTAATAAAAAATAAAATGATTTCAAAATAATAACTTAAAAAAGTGGGAAGAATATTAAGGTAAGAAGGTTAATTTCAGAGAGGCCGATAGAGACCAAAACTGACTTAACTCCTAAGTTTTGTTTGACGCTTTTGTATACTTGACATTCTATTCCTATAAGATTCTTTGGATAAACCATTTATTTTGTTGATTTTATTTTAGCTAATTCAAATTGGGCGATTTAAGTAAAGTAATTTGGGGAGAGGAAAAATATTATAAAAGATGGAAGTCAACTTACTTAATAAGGATCACGTCTTAGTAAAGTATACTTTATAAGTTCACCTATGGACCTTTGTGACGTTACACATCCTTATTTTTATTATGCAAAAATTTAATTTTATTCCCTAAACTACAGCTACAGTTTTTATCATAATCGCACCAAATTCGGTGTGCGTAATTTTAATGCCATAGAATGAATCCCTTAAGAAAATATTTTTTAAAGACGGATAAAAATGGGTTTTAAGTATGATATCGCTAAGAAACTGTAAAAGCTATAAAAAAAGCGATTCAACTAATTACTTTTTTAGTGCCTGTAGAAAATTTAAAGTCTCTACGTTAAGCAGGGACGGATCAATTTGAGGAATACGTAAAAAACAGAACGTCAGCAGACCTTTAAACCTCTTCACAAAAGATTATCTATATGCGACTTAAGTCAATGATTTCGTATAATTTTGTTTGAAAACCGAGTAGAATTCTCCATCTTTAATTTACCTTCAATAATATATATATATATTATAATTATATATATATATATATAATATATATATATATATTTCTCATAGAATTTTGCTGAGGATTAACCATGATCCTAAGCTGAGTTCATCATACTAACCTCAGGTACATTTATAACTCCTGGTATGTGAGGGAAGACATATTCGAAATCAGTCCTTGAATCAGTTACATGTATAGAAGCTGGTGATGTAGTAGTATCACCACGTGAATCTTTTACAGTTATTCTGAATTGAAACACTTGTCCAGGTGAAAGAGATCGCTCTAGGTAGACGTTGGCTTCACAATATGAGTAACTTCGGTTGCAGGGTAGAGTGTCAAACCGGACCACGTATGACCCGTAATCTGCAACCAATTAATTTATAAATAGAGTATATGCATTAGAAAGCATCAATTCCTACCTAGAGTAAGGATAAGCACGATCAAATGCTTAATAATAATAATAATAATGATGCCCGTCATAGGGTCTTTTGGCCCTTCAGGGTATTCGTCCTGCGGGAACCACCTCGAGTGGGTCACATCTACTATGCTCAAAGTAAAGCTAAATCTTTTTACAACAAATTCTATTTATAAAAACTCATATCCCGGGCTGTGAACCCCAGACCTCCGATGCCGAAGTCTAGGACTATACGACAGCGGCTACGGAGGCAGATAATAAGCATTAAAGATAATGCTTAATCTCAATGATTATGAAACTAGGATGGAGCAGTCATTAATCCTTAAATTCCATCCATTGAGTCTTGGGATAATCAATCTATTATTACTATTAGGAAAATAACGACTTTATTCTACAATGTTTTTTAACAGGAACAATATATTTCAATCCATTTGGATCATCTTTAGGAAAAACTGAAGATTTCTTTCCTGAAGATGATGCAAATGGATTGAAGTATATTGTTCCTGTTTAAAAAAAACATTGTAGAATTAAAGTCGTTCTTTTCGTAATAGTAATAATAGATTGATTATCCTAAGTCGTTTCTCTCTAAAGAAATAATCAATCTAATTATGAAATTCTAAGGATGAGCGAAGCAAGCCCGAAGATCTATCACCCTTGACGGTAATACAAGTCATAATTGTGGCGACCATGACATTCTAAAGATGAACGAAGCAAGCCCGAAGTTCTATTACCCTAGACGGTGATACAAGTCATAATTGTGGCGACCATGACATTCTGAAGATAAACGAAGCAAGCCCGAAGTTCTATTACCCTAGACGAAATACAAGTCATAATTGTGGTTATACTGGTATTTGTATAGTATTGTTCTATGATATTGTTAGGTTCTGGTTATACTGGTATTTGTATAGTATTTTTATTTGATATTGCTAGGTTCTGGCATGAATGATCGAAAGAAATCCATGAATAAACCCAAATTTTAACTTTGTTAGATGATTTTCAAGCATCAGAACTTCTGGCATTATATTAGTCAGTTTGACATCAGGATCGATTTTGATAACAAGCAGGTTTTTGATTCAGTAATTTGTTTCAAGGAAGCAATATAATTACCGGGCAGCACGAGTAAGCAAGCGGGAGGAAATGTCCGGAGTCTCAACATTTACTCCCGGGGGAAAGGGGGAAGGGAAAAGAGGAAAGGGGAGTGACAGTTAGCGTGAGTTAAATCAAAACACTACTGACCCCAATTTTTATAGTATTTAATATCAATTAAACTTCTTAATAAAAGCTTCATGAATATATAATGTCTCTCAGCGTGGACGTGTTTAAATAAAGAGATCGATATTACAGATAAAAGCATTTATAAAATGAAAATGTAATTAAATTAAAATATAGGTTATAATTATAAAGGAGTATTAACTTAAGCCGAATATATAGAAATATCTCACTATAGAGGGCACGGCACTATCTCTATACACTATCTTAATACATAAGAAGGTTTGAAACATTTTTGCTTGAAATATTTGAACCCAGTGTAACCTCATAAAAACCTCCTTCGAAAATTGTATAATGATTGTAGTAAATAAATCATCGACTTTTTAAACATTGTTTATGTTTTTTGTAATAAACGTACGTCATTAGTAAGTAAGTAAGTAATCCATTTATTATGTTTATCGTTACATTCATTGCTATAATTTAGTATATTTTACAAACATAAGTTTGCCTTTGCAGCTGTGGACATGCGAGTTCTATGCTTTTATAAGTTTAGATAAAGATTTAATTATTTAAATACTTTTGAATTAATTTTACAATCTAATTTTTTTTAAATTTTTATTTATATTTTAATTATTTATTTATTTATTTTTTTTAAATGAAGATATTCTAAAAATTATTTATAATTATTTTTATTCATTTATATATATATATATTATATATATATATATATATATATATATATATATATATATATATATATTTTAAGTTAAGTGTAATCTATTCTTTACACAACCAAGCTTGCACATACACATTCCTCATCAATTTCCAGTCTTTCCTATTTAAACGTACGTCATTAACCCACAAAAATTACTCAGCAAAAATTTCAAAAAATTATAAAAACGATAAAATAAGACTAACATATGTGCCAAGTTAAATTTAATTTTCAGCATTAGTTCAATTTTTATCGAATTACTTCTGTTTGTTTTTAAAAAAAATTGTATAAAATCGGAAAATAATCTAAATTCGGTACAAATATATACCTTTAGGTTGTAAATAAGTACACTAATATCTATCATATCATAACAATTAAATCTATGGTTTTTGTTGGATCATAAATGTTTTGCAGCATGGAGCTGCTTAACTATGCCTAAGCTGCTCTTAGGCCGCGGCCTAAGAGACCGAAGTCGAAGGCCACTTGTTTTAATCAATATCGCCATCTATCCCATTTTACTTTGATACAATAAAGAAACAAACAATCACCTGTTGCGTCGAAATGGAGAGGATAATCCCTGTCCGAGTCGCTTGCTCTGATCCTGTATATGATGGTACCGATCCTGGCATCACTCGGTACCAGAAGTACTCGCATTTGTGTGTTGACATCGAATATAGGGTAGTTGGAATCCGCTAGTAGTACTAATGATAACAGTACTACTAGTAATTCCCCTCTCATCCTCCTGAAACAATTATCGTAAATAGTTAATATGGTCTATTTTAATACAACGCAATAGGGCTCCTTTTGAGAAATGGTTTGCGTGTGTATTGGTTAAAGTCTTTACCAAAAGAAGCCGAATTTCATGGCTAGGGACTCTTGAACGCTTACAAGAAGAATAAATTGTAAATGCTCTATCCTTCAAAAGAAACTTAAACAAATTGTACGAAAAGGTAAGGTAGAAATGCTAGTACAAAAAGGCTGTGCCATATTATACTTTATACAGCTATTCTGTGGCTTTGCTGGCAGTGCCTACACCCTTACTAAATTACGAATATTATTTATTAATTAATTAACAAATGAATTAAAAAGTTAATTCTGCACAAAGACAAAATCCACTTATCTAGTTACTAATAGCTAAAACCAGAAATCCACTTATCACTAATAGCTAAAAGAAATCCACTATCTAGTTACTAATAGCTAAAACCAGAAATCCACTTATCTAGTAACTAATAGCTAAAACCAGAAATCCACTTATCTAGTTACTAATAGCTAAAACCAGAAATCCACTTATCTAGTAACTAATAGCTAAAACCAGAAATCCACTTATCTAGTTACCTAATAGCTAAAACCAGAAAATCCACTTATCTAGTAACTAATAGCTAAACCAGAAATCCACTTATCTAGTAACTAATAGCTAAAACCAGAAATCCACTTATCTAGTTACTAATAGCTAAAACCAGAATCCACTTATCTAGTAACTAATAGCTAAAACCAGAAATCCACTTATCTAGTTACTAATAGCTAAAACCAGAAATCCACTTATCTAGTAACTAATAGCTAAACCAGAAATCCACTTATCTAGTTACTAATAGCTAAAACCAGAAATCCACTATCTAGTAACTAATAGCTAAAACCAGAAATCCACTTATCTAGTTACTAATAGCTTAAACCAGAAATCCACTAGTTACTAATAGCTAAAACCAGAAATCCACTTATCTAGTAACAAATAGCTAAAACCAGAAATCCACTTATCTAGTTACTAATAGCTAAAACCAAAATCCACCTAGAATAGAAATCCACTTATCTAGTAACTAATAGCTAAAACCAGAAATCCACTTATCTAGTAACTAATAGCTAAAACCAGAAAGAGTACATAAATTAAATTTTACTGAATACAAAAGAGCAGTAAGAAAAGCTAAAAGATTCGGTACATTTTTTTTTTCTGAAAAAAAGAAGAAATGCCTAAACCAGCAAGGATAAATAAGGCTGTAAAGACTATTCAAATGAATTAGGAACTCTTCTTTAAACTAATGGAAAATATACCATAACAGAAAAGAGACTAAGGGTGTGTTTGTGAGTGTGACCGGTTAGATCCAAGGAACTTATATAAAGGGGAAGGGACATATCAGGCCTTCATAATGTAAAAAAGTGTCGCCAACCCCCACCTCTACTCCTTCGGGTACTCGTAGCATTACTTCATCATCCTATCGTCAGGTTATAAACATGTCGAGTAAAGTTTTAGTTCTTTATTATTGTGTACTAGTTGATTGTACATATTTAATGTTATTCTTACCTTGTTTAAGATTATAAAGTTATGAATCCTAAGAAAATAAAAAATGCTAGAATTAAAGTTTGTTGACATTAAGCGTGTTCACTTTAACACGCGTTAAAGTGAAAAATACAAACTTCATACACTTCTCCATGTTTTGGTCATATGTTTATAGTATCAGGAAACCAAACAGATTGATCCTCGGCACTCTACCATCCTTAGAATAATACTATATATAGAAGGAGCACTACTGATAACACGAAAGACGGTTCACTGGTGCACCTAAGTAATGCTGCCACCCTAACAATATACAATTTTCTAAAAAAAAAAGTTGGCAATACTTCCGGTTGCTGAATTATTATGTTCTATTATTAATTAATGTTTGATTATTCATAAAATACTAATATAAATATCGGTGCATTACAATATTTTAAGCATTTTAAATTGTAGTTTAACGTATTTATTAAAATTATATATAAAAAGTAGTCCTCGTCAACTAAATGTAGATTCTCGTATTCCGCCACCCTTTTGCCATCTAAGACCAGTTTTATTTAATACTCAGTACAGCAGGTGTTTTATGTTATTATATTTGTTCTTTACGATCTTTCTTCTATTTATGACACATATTTAAAATAATGTTTTGTTGTTAGGGTGCTACCCCTACTTAAGTCTACCAGTCAACCGGCTTTCGTGTTATCAGTGGAATTACATTGTGTTTACGGTCCTGTGCTCCTTCTATATATAGTATTATTCTAAGCTACCATCTGAACATCCTGATAAGCGTCATTTTTATGAAGAAAATTCGCTAAAGAGAAGGGAGGGTTTAGGCTGGAGTCAACATTAACAGATTATGAATCTGTAGTTTATGCTATCTTAATTGCTCTGAAACTATCTTACTTCAAAGTAGTCAGGGAGTGGAACTACAAATCTTATATGACAGTCAAGCCCTAAATAGTTTTCATTATCATTTAAAATTAGTCTCGGACTGTCACAAAACTCGTAAGAAAAACTGACTAAATTATTATTGAAGTTTCGAGGTCCACCGTACCCAATTATTCTTAATAGAGTTATGTTTAACTTTAGTTAAATGTTGTTTTGTTTCAGAGTTTTATTTAATTATCTTCATTAATAATTCATTCGCTTTTAATGTCTCTATGTATTACGCTATTTTAAAAATTTAACAAAACAGATAAATTAATAAATGAATGAAAATAGGAAATCGGCGTGAAAAAATAATGAGACAGTTTTTCTTTGAAAGTTTTCTTGAAATTGATGGTTTTGAAATTATAGGGTTATTAGAGTTTGGAATAATAGTAGTCGAGACGTTATGGTCACTAACCTTGCCCTCGGTGTTGCTATGGCAACTTTACTGACCATAACAATTCATTCGGTTAAGCTCGTAAGAATTCGTTTCAACTCAGAACCGAATAACAGATGTTTTCCAAATCTTTAAGAAATTTAATATTTTAATATAAATCAGTAAAAGACGTATCACATCAATAATATATAATATATACATAGAAGTCATAATTTTATATATAAAATAGATACCGACAAATAGATGTTAAACTATTGATTTTATACCAATTTAATGCTTAAATAAAATGAATTATATTAATGAAATGTTAAAAACCAATGAGTATAAAATGCATACAAAAATGTTACTATAAATTATATCATAAAATACCTCAATACATACCTAAAATACATGGGCAAATTTATTGTTTAGAAAATGACTTGTTATCAGTCCAATCTTATCATTACAATGTTGCCAACTATGAGAATTTAGTCAAGTTGTCTATTTGCGCTAATATTTCTAAGTATAAAATAATTTACTAAAGCTGATAATAGAGGAACTGATAATGCAAGAGTTAATCTCTTATCAGGCGGAGTCAGAAAACTGTTCCAATCGCCAATCTAACTTTGCATAACTTACACTTTAAGCCTAGCATATAATGTGAAAAGTCAAAGGAAAACTAGGACCTAGTTTTTCACCTTTATTACATAAATTTGAAAGTAAAATCATGTATTTTTATTTCCTGAATGCAGAACCAGGGGAAAGTAGAACAAGTTTTGAATAAATAGGAAATATCTGATTAGTAATTAATTTGCATTTTATTCTCGTGTGACCTGAAAACTCTTCTTATAAAGGCAAAAATATAATAAAACCCTTTAATATGAATATCTAATTACTTGTGTATACTTAGGAAAAGTATTGTGTTTGCAAAAAAATCCGAAATCGGATGAAAACGGAATTATGAGTTTCAGGCGTTTTAAGGCCTCCTGAGTGGTTTTCGCAAAGTTGTCTGTCTGTAAATGTGTGTGTGTTTGTGTGTCTGTTATCATCATAGCGCCCACTGTATTTATGCTAGAGTTGTAGTTATGTACAAAAATCAGTCTACCGCTGTAGTTGTGCTATTCGGAAAATTTTTTTTTACACCGTCATTAACCCGAAAGAATGAATTCGGACACCCGAAGTGGGTGACCCCTCCTTGCCAAATTCTCCATTATTAAACGAATGACAGTGAGTTATTTCTTCAGTAGACTACTAAATGGCAAAATTAAATTGTTATCATATTCTTTTATATGTTTGCTTACTTGTACGTCTCGCGGCAACTGCCGTAAAAATTGACTGATTTGGATCAAATTTGGTGAGCCTATAATACTAAAGACATATTATAGATGTTTAGTTTTTTATGGAATATAAAAATTGTTTTAAAATGGCTCTCATCGTTTAAAAGCTTAGAAGAGTAGAAAAATTAAACATATGGCACATGCAAAAAAAAAACAAAATCATGATAATAATTTTTATAAAATATTTAAAATACATAAATTTGTATCACAAGAATGTATTTCAAACGAAAATTTCAATTCTCAAAATATTCTGACATAATGTGTAGAAAAAGGTTTCTATAGTCTAGCATGTTGAATCAAAATCTGACATTTTATGATAAAATAGAGAAAGCCTACTGAAATGCCCCCACCAAGCCGTGTTTATACGACTCATAAATCGAATTAGATTTCAGGCTGGAAAAACAAACAAAAACTTTTTAGAGGTTGAAGGTTAGTTTTATGAAGCTTTTTCAAGTTTATAAATACGAAGTATGACTGAGAAGTAAGGGGAAGAAATTGGTAAAGCACGGACTTTAAAAAGTTTTAAAATCTGTTACGGAATATCTTTGTGAAAGAGGAAATGAACTAAAGAGATAGAAAAAACAAGAGTGTGTATAATGAATATAAAGCTGCCTGGTATGGATCTAAGCTTCTTCATCTCATTTTTTAAACTTATTAGGAAAATTTAATTTAATTTATTAGGAAAAACTTATTAGGGCTATTTATTCAAAGGGTCATCAGTAACCATCTCAATAAGTTACAGGGGTTTAAGTTAACTGAAAGAGGTTGACAATCAGAGAAAATAAAAGTTACAGGGCAAGAGACAGTAAAAGTAAAAAGGGAAGAGAAAATAAAAGTGAATACAATGTATTTCAAAGACACTATAGGGAATATATATAAAAAAAACCACTTCTTACTCCATATACTAGACTGTATTTCGCCCCCTAGTCATCGGGGCATATTCATGTAATAAAATTAAAGTTGTAAAAATTTTTTTTTAATTAAAATCAGAGAGTAATATTCTCCATCGTCGTTAAAAATCGTTGGATTTCGTTAGAGAATATTACTCTCTGATTTTAATTAAAAAAAATTTTTACAACTTTAATTTTATTACATGAATATGCCCCGATGACTAGGGGGCGAAATATAGTCTAGTATATGGAGTAAGAAGTGTTTTTTTTATATATATATTCCCTATAGTGTCTTTGAAATACATTATTATGGACAAAGGGAACAAAAAGAATGTGAAGAAAAAGTGAATACAGCAAACTGAGAGGTCAGTTCAAAAAAAATCAGAAAAAAAAATAAGTTACAGGGGTATAGCAAACTAAAGGAGTTTAACAATCAGTAAATATCCAAATAAGTTACAGGGGTGTAGAAAACAGAAAAAAATTGACAAGCAGTAAACATAAGAACATAAGATGACAAACAGTAATAAGTATCAGACATAATCAAAAAAATGAATCAAATCATTGTAAAGTGAATTAGACAGAGGTGCCATAAAATCATTTTAGTCAAACAAATGTTTTGAGATTTTTTTTTAAATTCTGATACATTTTAATTTTAAATCATTTTGTTGGATTTCCCCAAAAATTTAATTAGTTCTTACTCGAGTTAGGACTTGATTTTTGTTCCTAAGATTTATCTTACTCGGTTGAGTAAGACTCCAATGTTGTTCCAATCATCCAATGGAACAAGTAATCAAATCCATCCACACACACGCACTGATCCACACAGCGAATTACGTTTGAAAGAAATTTATGTTTATTTTTGGAATCAGTACAGTAGCTGAAAGTGGACATTTCATGAAAAAAGGGTGTTTCATTTCTTAGTGTCACAATAATTGCATTATCTACTACAGGAGATAAGGAAGTAAAAATAAAAAAATAAAGATACATTCTCATTTAGATCAAACAACTATAAATAATCACATTGGTTGACATAAATAAGCTAAGAAGAACGATTATTGCAAAAAAGAAATTCAAATCAAATATTGAATCCACGTTTCACTACATGATGGTACCAAAAATAAACAAAAGTTGGGACTTAAATCTGTATGTGAGGATGTATAAATGTATAGATGAATTATTTAAGACATATTTGGATAGATCTATTTACAACTTTCCTGTAAACTCGGTACTGGCTAAACGGCTCATTCTCATTAGATGGAACGTGGTACGAAAATTAAGTCTTATAAGGTTTATTTTTGATGAAAGATCAAAAAAATCATAAAGAAAATCCATATTATATGACGACTTCAAATCGTACAGTTAAAGTCTGTTATTATTTCTGAAATGTCACTTTCTATAGAAATGCAGTTAAGAGGTATTTGACCCAGTAAGAGGAAAGGTAAGAGGAAATAGTAAGAGATAGAGGAATTATTGATGAAGTTAGAAAACTACGAGAACTAACAATGGTAACTTGTTTTATAACATCTATTTCTTCCCGCACGCACCCACCCCTTCAGATCCTCTATTTACTTCCCTGTTCAACTCCTACTTTCTTGTTCATTTTTGTAAAATATAATTTTTCATTTAAAATTTCTTTATTATTAATTTTCTTTTTTTAAGAGTAAATGATTGAATCCAGCGACTGGCGTGGCGGAATGAAATCGTTAGAGTTCTTCCATCGATATTTTTGTCCCGTTTTTTGCGGTTAAAGAGAGAAGATAACGAAGTAAAATTAAGAAAGAATTTTTCGTAATGATGGAGGCTAGATGATAATTATAAAATATTAAGTTTAGTGGGTATTGGTTAATTTTGATAGAAAAAACTTTGTTTTTGTTTGTTGTTGTTTTTGTTTGTATGATGTTGCTCGAATTACGGATGTAGATAGGATATGAGTGTATTCGTACCAGTGGAAGAGGATAGGATATGAGAATGTTCGTACAGTGGAAGAGGATAGGATATGAGGATGTTCGTACAGTGGATGAGGATAGGATATGAGGATGTACGTACAGTGGAAGAGGATAGGATATGAGGATGTTCGTACAGTGGATGAGGATAGGATATGAGGATGTACGTACAGTGGAAAAGAATAGGATATGAGGATGTTCGTACAATGGATGTAGATAGGATATGAGTGTGTCCGTTCAGTGGAA
>JACMZG010000022.1:19857389-20039889 GCA_018340805.1 Microvelia longipes
CTCCCGTTTGGTTGTTTTTATTTTTCCTCGAATTTTTCAAACATTTCTCTTCTCTTGAGGAACTTTTATTCCAATTAACCTGAACTCTATGATTTCATGGTATAACAACCCTAATATTATAATCTTTTCACTGCATTAAGAAAAATATATGTTATTTGCTTTTAAAATTGTCTTAAGCGGAAATTGACAGTAAATAAAACTAATAGAGTTTCAAAAACAAAAGACTTGATCACCTTCCCTAAGTTCGGAAGAAAATTAATGGGACTTTACTACAGCCTTTTCTAAAGTTCAAGGTAGGAATGAATAAAAATAACTTATTAAGTTTTAGTTCGTAAAATAAAACATAGCTCCTAGGTATTATTTGAATTTGTAATTCATAAATTCTTAGTTGATGTATAATTAGCAGATAAGCACGAAATTAAGTAAGAATATATTCCCCTTTGTGTTTTATGACCTATGAGTCGTAAGGGATAGGTTATTCCAAGGTAAATATATATAATATATATATATATATATTATATATATATATAATATTATATATATATATATATATAATATAATATATATATATAACATATACGGTTTACGAACATACGAAGTTTCAATTGTTGTAAGTCATGTTCTGGCTTTATTGATTGATATGTATATATATATGTCAAGCAAAACATTATGCCATTGATCCATACAATGTCAACAAATTACGTATTTTTACTAATACATTGAAAATTCGCTTATATTGTGGCAGTATGCTACGTGTACACCAGCGCCGACACTGCGTAGAGACCGAGGCGCGAAGCGGCTTGTTTTATTTTCAGTCAAGTTTTATTCAAGTTATGCTGTCTATGTTTATACAGCCTATGTATAAATTTATAATCAAGTTTTTGGTTTTTTTATTTCATAGTAAAATTTTGGCAATTAAGAAACTTTGTAATAAAGAAACCTCATAAAAGTGTGTGAATAAATATATATTTTTTTTGGGGGGGGGGGGGGGCTTTTTTAGTTCCCTTAGAATCGCCTATGGTCGTAAATCTTCCTATTATAACTTTAAAGGTTGAAAATTAATTAATGAATTTTGCATGAATTAATAAACATTTACTTCAATAAAGGGAAGTAGCTTAACCCTGCATTAAAATTTAATTAGGCATTTGACAAAAATTTCCGAGTTTATTTAAAGGTTTCGTATTGAATTTAACGGGCCAAGGTTTGCGATCAAGGTTAATAAATTGAGACAATATAACCTGTCAGCTGTTGAAGTGGAAGGGAGTGTGTTGGTAAATTAGGGCCACGGAGGGGAAACGTGAGTAGTATAGGTTAATAGGGATTGAAAGGGGGAATTAGGTATAGGGTTTGGGTTTATAAGGAATGGAAGTGGGGAGGAAGGAGAAATCGAAGAGTATAAGTTATTAGAAAGTGGGAGGGGGTATCTAGGGGGGGGGGAGGACTATCTGTTAAAAACGACTTATAGGAGGAGTTGGGGATAACGAAAACAATAGGTAGAGGCAACCAGGTTTTAGAATGAGAAAGAGGGATGAGTGAATTGAAAAGATGAGGGAAGAATATAGGTGGCAAAATCGGATAAGGGGTATCTCGGATCTTTTCCTTTTACGTCGGATTCGGTACGCTTATCTTCTCTATTTCGGACTCGCTTTGCTCGTCCTCAAAATTTACAAGTCGTTAAATTTAGACAGCGTCAACTCTTCGAACTCACTTCGTTCGTTATCAGATAGTAAATACATCCGTTTTATTCTGAGCGATGACCTAACCTTGCTCGATGGTGCTTTACTATTATGATCTAACAAAAACACTTGTTGTATTTGTTCGTTCTATTGTTGTATTTGTTCGATCTATAGTTGTATTTGTTCGTTCTATTGTTATATTTGTTCGTTCTATTGATGTATTTATTCGTTCTATTGTTGTATTTGTTCGTTCTATTGTTGTATTTGTTCGTTCTATTGTTTGTATTTGTTCGTTCTATTGTTTGTATAGAGACGAAACTTGGTATGGAAAAGTAATAAATAAATAAACCATTTAATACCGATTGAATAATTTACAATAGTTCTTAAACAAGTTAGCATATTTTACTGCAAATCGGTGGTTACCACCGTTGGTTACTAAAAGGAAAGGTCTAGAGTTGCCATGTTAAAAATAAAACTTGATTTTTAAGTATAAACTTATTTTTAAGTTTTAATTTAATTTTTAAGTTTTTAATTTCCTTTAATTTGTATATTTAATTAAAATTTAACTTTGTTTTGAATTTTATTTTAATTTAAATTAGTAACATAATTTAATATTAATTTAATTTTACTATGTATTTAATTTTTCATGTTTTATATAATTCTTAACTTATTTTAAATTTAAAATTTAATTTTAATTTATATGATATTTAATTTTTTTATTATTTTAAAATTTAAATGAATTTTAAATTTATATGATAATTTTTAAATTTTTACTTTATTTAAATTTAAATTGGATTTTAATTTAAATTAAAATTATGTAGTAGTAGTACTTTTATTGATGTAGTACTGTTTGTATGTACGTGTAATGTGTGTTTAATTTGTAAAAGTTTTAATATTTAAGCTAACAATCGACATAAAAATCTGTCAAAGTCATTACTTTTATATTTACTCTAATCTTAAAATAATACCACAAAGAAAAACTTGTATCTGACTTAATTTACCAATAAAGTAAACTCTTAGTAAAGTTTAACTAAATTAAAGCTGTCGATAGTTGGAAAAACCTTATTATTTCATTTAATTTGTCAGTAAGAAATAATAATTTTCTCTCAGCTTGGTTAGAACATTATAATAATTAAACTTAAATAAGACGTGTGAAGTTAATTTTCCAACAGAGTTAAGTTGAAGGAAATTTAAAACTAAACTGTAGGTGTCAATAGTTAAAAAAGCTCAAACTTAGTTGGAAAATTTTAATCGTTTTAACTTAAATTAGGACGTATTTAGTCATTTTTCCAACAAAGGAAAGCCTCGAAATTGAGGACTGAAATAGAGAAGTTCATATTGGGGGTGAACAAAAATGAGATAATTAAAGTAGCGGAAAGCATGAATGCTATAGAATAGGCTGATCAAATGTAGCGTTCATGTATCACGATTATTACCTATCCCCTCTTCTATGATAAGTGAAAACTTGTGGCAGGAAAACTGAATCACTGATAGCAAGATTTAAACATCGTGAATAGACGTAACATAAGTGAACAGGCATAACAGAAGTAAACAGACGTAACAGAAGTGAACAAAAGTAACAGAATTGAACAGACGTAACAGAAATGAACAGACGTAAACTGATTTCTCAAATTTGATTTTAAAAAAAATACGTAAAATTTATTTCTAAAATAACTGATTTCTACAAACGTAAACACATATTTAATTTGTTTTTCATTTGAAAAACTATTTATTTTTAGATTAAAAAAGATAAAAGATGATAAGTTAAAAAGATTATGCTAAAACATAAACAAAACCTTTTAAAACTGGTTACACGAAACGTAAAAAAACAGCGTTTGTTAAGTGTAACCTTGCGAATAAGTAACGAAAGATTTTTCACCCTTACTACCACCTCCTCATCAGATCATTCATATCTGATCCCTTAAAGCTAGAACGAACATATCCTTACTCTATTACATTAAAGAAATAGTTATTTATGCACCAAGAGAGTAAAGAATGCTATTCTTTCCCTGAGCAGTTAGTTGGTTTTTAAGGCTTAAGCCGAGGGAACCAATGTATTTAACTCCCAAGGCGAAGCCGAAAGAGTTTTATGCGTTTAACTCTCGAGGCAATGCCGAGAATGTTATGACTATTAACATCCTCATATTACCGAAAGGTAAATTCGAGGGGGAAAATAGCATTTTACTCCCAAGGTGCATACAAGATAAAAATAAAATCAATTGATTTTAATCAAGAGATTAAAATCTCCAGACGTTGTTATTATTTTTACACGTTTTGTTGTATTATTCTAATTTTTCGGGTCGGCCACTTAATAAATTTAGGGGGGGGGGGGGGGCAGCCACCAAAAAATTTTTTTGCTCCAAACAACTTCTTTTGACCTGAAAATGATATTGAGCCAATGAAAAAAATTTTTTTGGTTGGCTCCCCCTTATACATTTTAGGGTGCTTTGTTCCCCGGGAAAATTACAAAAATTGGATCGGTTCACCTGTATAAATTTAGAGAATACCACTACCCTAAAAAAGTGATATAATCGGTTCTAATAACCCAATAATAGGAAATACTTTTCTTCCTTGGGAGTGAAAAATGCTTCTTTACTCCGTGAAAACTTTACATTCAAAATAAACTTTACATTATACACCGTCTGGAGATAAAATATATTTACTTTTGTTTTGCCGACTCCGTGACCGCGAGGTCGTTAGAGCGTTAGTCTTTACGCTGACCTTTGACACCACGGAGGTCTGGGGTTCGCATCCCAGGTTACGCTCCTCAGTTTTTATATAAATTTATTGTTTAGATAAATTATCGCAACTTAGAATACACTTTGAGCGTAACGGTTGCTACTACCACTTGAAGGTGGTTCCCGCAGAGGCCTGTCCCTTGATGAGCCGAAAGGCTCTAACGGGCATTATTATTATTATTATTATTATTATAAAGGCCGTAAACGACAAATTCAAAGAGTTCTGAGTTGTAACGGGGATGACATTCTATGAAATGCGTATTTATAGCATTTCGCAAATCAAACTTAGTTCAAGCGCAGTACAATTTGTTGATAACATTAATAACAAAAGAGTGATTCTTCTTAAAATCTATTATTGAAAGAACTTATAACACGAACTTAGTTTATTAGTTTACTTGAAATAATTTTTTACCATTTGATTAATTTTATTTATAGAACTATTTTATTGATTTATTAATCAATTTCGCTGACATTACTATTTAATGATAAATAACGTAAACAAACAAAAATAGGATGATTGACTCAAGTAACTTGAATATAATCTTGTCTACTTAAATTATTGACTCGATTCGATTCAAGTCGACTCGAATCGATTCAAATTGACCAGAGTTGATTCTAATTGACTCAAGTCTGATTCAAATAGACTGAAGATAATTAAAATAAATAATGTATATTCAAGTCGGTACAGGGCGAATTAAGTTGATGCAAGTCAATACGAATCGATAATAGTCGGCTCGAGTCAATTCGATTCATTAGTTTTGATTTGAAACGACTCACGTTGATTTGTACCGACCCAAGTCGACTGAAACCGATTCAAGTCGGCTTGCATTGACTTGAGTCGACTTAAAACGAATTAACTCGGCTTGAATCAACTCAAGTCATTTGAACCGAATCGACTTTAATCGAATCAAGTCGATTTGAGTCGAACTCGGATCGACTTTCGACTCAAATTGATTTTGAGTCAATTATTTGTTGAGTCGAATTTTATAAAATCGAATTAAAAAAAAGCCGATTCGGCACATCGCACTAGTAAGTTTTATAATCACCCAAAAATGTGTAATTATACAAAAAAAACCTAATTTAATTTATTTAAAGATTGTCTGCTATAATATCACTTTATTCATGGTTTACATTGCAAAATATTTATGTTTAGAGGAACTAGATAATAATCCAGGGTAGAACATGAGATGAAATGTGTTGGACTGGATTTCGTGTTGTCAAGAAAAATCTATAAGGTTTAGGGAGATATGGCCCAACTTATGTATGTTCTCAGCTATTCTTTGTGTCCTTTTCTTCTGCCAACTATGCAAAACAAGAGGAAGTTATTCAACTGTTGAATCTATAGTGTGTAAAATCAAAGAGGCTATAGAGCCTCTCTCTTCTCCATATCATCCTCATATAACAGATCTTATTACCTCCCTCCCTCTCCTTCATATCATCCTCATATAACAGATCTTATTACCCCCCTCCATCTCCTCCATATCATCATCATATAACAGGTATTATTACCCCCTCCATTTTCTTCATATTATCCCCATATAACAGATCGTATTACCTCCCCTTCTTCTCCTCTATATCATCCTCATATAACAGATCTTATTACCCCCTCCATTTCCTTCATATCATCCTCATATAACAGATCTTATTACCTCCCTCCATCTCCTCCATATCATCCTCATATAACAGATCTTATTACACCCCTCCATCTCCTCCATATCATCCTCATACAACCCATCTTATTATTCCCTAGGTAACTTGGCACCATAACTGTTCATTGTAGACATAATTTTTTGATTTTTCACACTGATTTCAATTTCACGTAAATATTAAATTATTTTTCGATTATTTAGTCAAAAATTAAGTAAAATTAATTTAAAATAAGTTGTAATTATTATCTATCGCATATATTCTTTAATTATCTGTGTTGTATCAAGTGATTTAATGTGACGTCACTAACAATGACGGAGCACATAATAAATATGTGCTCCGATAGGAGTTGGAAAGGATTGTGGAGTCTCTAGTCTTCCTCAAGGAAGGATCTTGCAGAAGTGCAGTTATGGAACCAAATGGAAACTGTCACACTTCCAAACCCCTTATCACTGTGTTATTTTACCTACGTCCTCCCTCTAAGTATAGGTCTCTTTCTGTATGTTCAAAATGTAAAATCTGTGTAAAATACATAAGTTACTAGAAGCCCAGTGCCGTCTTTTTTCTGTAATTCCAAGGTCTTGAAATTGTTACTGTATCGTCCTGAGACTAGGGATCCGACCATAGAAAATTGCCACGAGTGGCGTTGTTCCTTAACTTGCAGTTATAATTAAGAAATAATGTGTTGCTATTATTCGACGCAGTAACGAATAATCTGGGATTTTTGTCCAAACCCGTCTTCAATGAGCTGGATTTGGTGGTTATCTTTAAACCCGGATCGGGTAGCCACTCTTTATTGTCCCTTGGCTTGGAAGGAATTCAACCCAGTTTCAGGTCAATCTAAAAGTTTCAATACCTTCTAAGGGAAATATTATTTCCTCATTAAATACCCTAGGCAATTATAACATCAAATATTATAAACTATATGATCAAATATATTTAAATATAACATTCAAATATGTGTGTATGTATACAGACACACACAAACACATACACACACACACACACAATAATATAATATATATATATATATATATATATATATTATATATATATATATTATATAGATGTGTGTGTGTGTATTATATAAAGAAAAGGCTTTTTGTATCAATAAATAAATAAATTCATATAAATATACAGGGTGGACCAAAAGTTTCCCTTTTCTAAGTTTTGAGCCGTTACACTGAAACTTATAAAACTTGGGAAACTTTTTATGCGTAAAGAGGACAGTGTTGCATTTAACCCAGTGTGAACCAGGAAATGTAAAAAGATCCCTTCTTACTCCATACTCTGTTCAGGAACATTGGTTAGACCAAATGTCTGATACCTAAGGTTTGTCTAGGCAGGACAAGAATTTAGTGCATGTAAAGGAGTTTTATCCCCTTGCTCACAAAATATGCACTAGCTGTCAGTCCTAACAGGTGTAAATGGCGACTAAGCCAACAATGACCAAGTTATTCTTTTCAAGACTAATGCGGTCCTCCAAGATATCTCAAGGGAAGGAAGGTATGACATGGATCCTAAGTTCCCAACCTTTGGAACTCATAAGCTCCTAAACACGGATTTAACCACTGGTATAATCAAATTTACCATCTAAAAGGTTATTTAATGTTTTACGGATACTTTTTCTTAAGGGGGTAAGAATGATTGTTTAATGTGAACAAAAACATATTATAGTGTTGGTTGATGTATTGCGTAGGTATAATATCAACTAAACAATCAACACTCTAGGATTTTGTGTTTGTTTTAGCGAATTTTAAATAGAAAATTGTAATGGAAATTTTAGTTTTAACTAAATAGTTTTTTGTTCTTGTGTTTTTTAGTTTAGTTTAGTTTTATAATATAGAAAATACGTTAATTGACACTTACAACTGAGGTGGCGAGAAAAAAATGTAACATTAAACAGGCGCTAAAGTGGGATAGGTTGTTCTAAGCACGCCAAGCATTGTAACCGGATTACAGATTTCTACATAGTCTCAGCTTTAAGTATAAAATCTAGATATAGAATAAAGTTTTCTCTACTAGAAAAATAGATAAGACATAATACGTCTCTCTTTTCTCTAGTGTCCCTGTTGCAAATTCGTTATTCCCTTAGCAATGAATTCATACTTTACACAGTACTTCGTGCCTGTATAAAGTGCCCTTCTTACAGCCATACTAAAAAATGAGTACGGGGGTACATCGGAACTTTTCTTCATCACATCGAATTCGCTACACTCATCCACCCTACTTTGGAGACGCTTCGCTCGTACTCAGAATATACAAGTCGTTAAATTTATACTACAACATGGGTGCCCAGCGGTCACCTATGCAACGCACTGACTACGCTTGATGCTGCTTAACTTCTATGATCTAACAAAAATCATGGATATACTTATTTTAATTGAAATGCAACGTATTAATTTATTACGTAAAGATATATTGTACCGAAGATACACTTGTACCGAAGATAAACTTGTACCGAAGATACACTTGTACCGAATTCCAACTCAATTGCATTATTTTCCAATTTTTTAAACATGTACACAAGTCATTTGATAAAATTAAAAAGGTTGTATTTACCGCAAGTTGAAGAAGCAATCGAAGAATCAGCTACCGTCGATACTTGCTGTTGGATATGAATATCCTTGTATATTCATATTCAGGGATATCCAATCCAACAGCAAGTATCGACGGTAGCTGATTCTTCGATTGTATTTGATAAAAATTGAACTAATGCTAATTATGAAATTAAACTTTGCGCGCATAAGTTAGTCTTATACGATCACAAAATGTTTCTTATGTTTATGATTCATAAATGCAAGTTAATGATCTCATAAAATAAATATTTACCTGAAAGAACAACTAAACTATTGACTAATCTTTGCCCTAAGTTTCAACTCTCTACCATAAATACACTGGGAGTTACGATGATAACAGACAGACACACACACGCGTACAGACATAAAACTTGGTGAAAACCACTTAGGAGGTCTTAAAACACCTGAAATGGGTAATTACGGTGACATCCCGGTTTCGGATTGTTTTACGAACAATTCTTTTCCTATATACCTACGGTATAAATAAGGAAAAGTAATAATATTCTTAGAGAGCAGCGATAAAATCATACTGCACTGACTACTTTGCGTCTTTACAGAAGGGTCCTTTTTACATTCATCCTAAAAAAATACAATTTTTTAGAACGGAAATAAAGTGTTAAGTACGCTACAAAAGCGCTCCCTTCTTTCTTACTTTTACTGCCATCGCTGTTAACAGTGATCGTGAAATCGTTTTTATTTTGACTTTCAGTAAATAGAGGATACCGAACTTAATTGCATGTTCAAGGGGAGGGTCGGAAAGATTCTGAACCTTTGGATCGAGAACTGTGTAAGTGAAGACTTGGATTTAACGGTGTCCGCAGTTCCACGATTAGCGTAGGTGATTCGCTTCTGGAAGACGCCTCCTAGTGATCGGCAAATATTTGACTTTCAGGTCAGGGCTAGGGGAATGGGTTTATGCACACAAACTTCAGGGTTGCTTCCGCCGTCTCTTCCCGTCGGGATGTATCGGAATGGACAGAGCAGTGAGTAAAACGTGTATCCGGTGAGATTAAAGGAACTGTCGAGATTGGTAAAAACAAATAGTTGGCGGGCTAGATGAAACTAGTAAGATCAGAGTAGCTAGTGGGACTAGAGAAACTGTGACCAGACTGGGACTAGAGGCTACAGGTACAGTCCCATAAAGAGGAGGCTAGAAGTACCAAAGTCTTTCCAGGTTGTAGTTAGCATAGAAAAGGTTATCAATAGAGTGGCATTCAGGTGAGATTAGAAACGTTAAAATGACCCTACAGGCTCAAGCGTAAAAAAGGAAAAATGGTTTACCAATGGAGTTTAATAGTTTGCAGAATTAAGATTTTATTATCTCCAACTCGGACAACTCCAAGAGTTGTCCGAGGCAGTAAGGTGGAGGTTGGCTACAATTTCGTACATGGGCAAATGAGAAAAAGATATAAAACGTAAAAGATATAATACGCTCTTTCGTCATTAAAGTACCTTGGGTTTAGTAGGTATTATAAGTAATAATTCATCCCTTCTATACTAAAGAACCGTCTAAAGCTACCCGTACTTTTTTTGTATTCTCAAATGTTCAGCCACTATTTGCAGCAGTGACTTGAAATATTTATGCACATGATCAGCATACTGTGCTAAGTATTTAGTGCCTTCTGACTTTTGATATCGCGCTTAGACACTAACTCTTTTAACTCTTCATTAAAAAAATCTAGCAATTCTAGACACATTCTACAGGTTTCAGTACGGTTTCTACAGACTTTGGTGCGGTTTCTATAAAAATTGTTGGCGTAGTTCAAGTTATAAAATTAAATTTTCGCCATCTTATATTGGATGTGGGCAAACATTTAAAAAAACGTAAATTTAAACGTGTAGATTTAATTTTTTATTTATAACGCGAGGTGTTTTACTTTAAATTAATGTTAACCTTTATTTTCATACAGAAGAACTTTAAAGTAAAGGGAAAACTTTTGTTTTGAACTGGCTTGAAAAAAATAGCTAAATGGATATAGAAGTATTAATGAATAATGGAAGGCAATGAAAAATATTGATCAAATAAGACAAGATACTAGGAGCTACCTGACCTGGTACGCGGCAAACACGCGTGATTACGCGCGAAGGGTGGTTTCAGTACGCAGCAAACACGTGGAAAAGCGCCGAGGGTGATTACTCTACCGTAACATATGACTCACTCTATCACCTGGTATTGTTTACTTTCTTTAAATCTAAAGAGAGTTGCCTAGAGTATTTATATTATAAGAATAGGACAACTAAATACTTAAATGTGATAGGTCGAATTTGATAACTTTTCAAGAAGATGCAGAATAACTCCTTAATGGCTTATTGCCCTACCCTTCCCAATAAGTTGTATGACTTTTTTTTACGTGTTATGGTCTTTTTCGCAACGCGATACTGTCCTTCCCAGTCGCAGACTAGAACAAAAAGGCCCGAGGGGGCTTACTCCAAAGTGGCTATATATATATATATTATATATATATATATATATATATAATATATATATATATATATATATATATATATATATATAATTATATATATATTTTTATATTATATATATATATATATATATATAATATATATATATATATATATATATATTATTATATATATATATATATATATATATATATATATATATTATATATATATATATATATATATATATATATATATATATATATATATATATATATATATATATATATATATATATATATATATAATATATATTATATATATATATATTATATATTGCTTCCCGAGACATAGTTTTCGTAATTGGACCTCTGAACGTATTTCTGGCACACTTCCGAGGCCGATTTCAGCCATACAAACCAATTCATTAACGAATATTTTTCACAGGAAATTCGCTAAAAATTTACTTTAAAGAAAAAGTCTTACTAATCTGATGAAAACACTAAAACCGAAAACAAGCAAGAAATGGACTGATGAACATAAAATCCAAAAATTCGCCAAGCTTGCGGACTCCCGCGGCAGAAATGTTAATTATATATTTTGTTATGTAATTTTATAAATAATATGAATAAAGCAGCGCAAGTGAAGTAAGTCTTAATCAAATTGAACCGACTTTCAATTTTCAATGGTCATCTTCAGGACTAATAATATAACAAACAGAGGACAGTACTTAGCAAAGCTAAAAAAATTCTATAAAATATATTTAATTTTAATTATAAAGCGTGGAACGAGGCTTCACTATCCATAGGCTCAAAAATTAAAGGCCTATAATATTGCCCTTTTAATATTGTTTAAAGAGTGTTTATAAATAGTGTACATCAAATCGCAAAATGTCTCGAGTACTTAGCTAAGCCACAGATATGGTTGAGGCCTCTTTCTTAACAGAAAAACTACAACAATTCATTAGAAACAGTCTGAATTAAACAAAAATTTTGTCGTGGTTTGTTTATTATACTTCAGAAATGATAAAAAGTTATGATAAAAGTTTTTTATAACATAAAAAGTTATAATAAAAAGTTTTATATGACATAATTTTGATACGCTGGGTTGGATTACCCTTAAACATTTAATCAGGTATTCTTATAGAAATTGATTTTTATGCCTCTCTAATAGAAATTAATTTTTGAGCCAAGTTTCACAAAAAATTGGATCAGCCGATTGACCTTGTTGTTTTTTAGGAAAAGTGTGTTTACAAGACATGCGCATATCTATAAAGTCATACAAACAAACAAAAACCAAATTTGTCTCTACTTTTTGGAATTTGTAGGCGCTGGATTTTTGACATTGGATGAAAAAATGGGGTACGAAGCACCACGGAACTTTTCCTTATTACATCGAATTCGCTACGCTCATCCTCTCTACTTCGGATTCGCTTCGCTCGTCCTCAGAATATAAAAGTCATTACATTTATACTGCAACACCTCTTCGGACTCGCTTCGCTTGTCCTCAGATAGAAAACATATCCTTTAATTCATTCAATTTCGCTTAAACTACATCTTTAGTTAAAATAGTTAATTCGCGATAAAAAAAAGTTTAATCACCTCTTAAAATGTAAACTCCATAGTAAAAAAATCACAGCTATTTGTTTTCAAGGGACCAAGAACTGCTTAAATGTAGACTTTGCAACGACTTACTTACGATCAAGCATTTTCTAATCGACTGTACTAGACTGACACAAACCATGACAAATCACAAAAATTCCCACAAACTTACCTGACCTTTTAGGGAATTACGAAACTAATATGAAAAACTTATTTAATTATCTAAAAGAAACTAATACATTGGCTGAAATTTAAACCTTATCAATCCTTATTACCAATCTATGGTATTAATCATTTTTATGTATTTTTTTCTTTTTTTTTCTTTTCACTTATCCCTGTTCTTATTTGAAACACCCATTCTCTTGTTTTATTGTCAATTTAACCCCCCTTCAAATTCAATCTTAATTAATTAATTATTAAACTAATCAAAGTTAAAAATTTGTCTTATGCTGTCCATCAAAAACTATCCCAAAAAAACATCTTTACCTTTATGTTGTTTTCCTGTTTTACCAATGTTAATCATAGTTGTTGCGTGGAGCTAATAATTTTTAATTAAGCACCACATTAAATAAATAAATAAATAATAAAATAACTGAATTAATAATAAGACGCTGAAAAAACAGTAAATAAACATACCACAAGGTTGTCTGAACACATTACAGTATTTCAAATCACATGTCATCTTGGTTTGCTAATCATAAATCTGAAAACACGATAGCACGATCTGTAATATTGGAGACACCGAAACTTTATAAACTTAGCTTGTGAAAGCGGCCGAGGTATAGCGGTGACTGAGAGGAAACAGTAGAACAGGGTAGATGGGGGCGGTAGAGGTGGTGTTTGAGATGGCAATGCAAATGTTTTTACTTGTTTTCTTCAGTGCTTTAACCTTTATTTGTATGGATGATTGTCATTAAAAACAGAGTAAATGAGTCGACTTAAAATTTATGTTTGATCGCAATGGACAGGTAAACTAAATTTTTTAAGTTGGCAGCACTGACTGTTGATAAGGGCTATGAAAGCCTTTATTTTCAAAACAATACCGTAACTATACGGGGAATTCCACAAAAAAATATTTTATTTAAATCTTTTTAATATTTAAGGCAAAATTTATTGCGTTTTATATTTTCTAATAATTTAAAATAAATAAACTCTTTAAGTTTTTTTTTATCAATAAAAGTCAGTTTATATAAAAATGTCACAATAAAGGATAGGATGTTTAGAAAATTATTTGTGGCGGGAACTCGAAAACATCCCTATGAGATAGACATAGAGATATATTACTAGAGGGGCCCTAGTACATCTTTAATTGATTTACTCGGTTCTTTAATTGACAGTAGACAACAAAGAGTTTATTTATTCTATAAATTTATTGATAGTAGACAACAAGTGGTATATTTATTTATTTTATTTATTTATTAATAGTAGACAACAAATGGTTTTTTTATTTATTTTATTTAATCATTGATAGTAGACAACAAATGGTTTATTTATTTATTTTATTTATTTATTAACAGTAGACAACAAATGGTTTATTTAATTATAATATTTATTTTGATAGTAGACAACAATGGTATATTTATTTATTTTATTTATTTATTGATAGTAGACAACAAATGGTTTATTATAACTTGTACCTATACTGGGAGGTAATACCCCTTAAAAGACGTTTCAAGCCTCTTAATGTATTGGAATTAGTTATGCCCCCTCTAGTAATAAATCTCTATGCTCTTCACAACATAATTGATAGCTGAAGCGTTGTAACACCTTCACAAAACAAGTTTTTCCCACTTCTATTACATTTAAGCTATGTAAAGCTGTCTATTTTACTTGTATTATGTCTGTCTATTTAATAAGTTCAGACCTGTCAATTTAACAAGTTTATTTTGCTTCATTTCTGCTCTAATTTACCCTTTTATATATTTACCTGTTAGTCTGTTCTTTTTGTGTAGTGTTTGCCTATTTTTGTATTCCTCATTTATAAAATAATAAAAAATGCCGTTTAAGCCTTGCGGCTCATCAGGGATAACCCCTGCGGGAATCACCTCGGGTGGTTATAGCGACCGTTACGTTCAAAGTGTATTCTAAAGCTGGCGATAATTTATCTAAACAATAATCTTCTATAAACTGAGAGCGTAACCTGGGATGCGAACCCCAGACCTCCGTGGTGTCAAAGGTCCCTGTAAAGACTAACGCTCTAACGGCCTCGGCCACGGAGGCAGCCATTCCTCATTTATACCGTAGGTATATAAGAAAAGTATTGTGTTTGCAAAAACATTCGTAACCGGGATTTCAAATAAATTTCAGGTGTTTTTAGGACCTCCTGAGTGTTTTACACACACAAGTATACAAGTGTTTTACACACACAAGTATACAAGTGTTTTACACACACAAGTATACAAGTGTTTTACACACACAAGTGTACAAGTGTTTTACATACAAGTGTATGTAAAACATTTCTTCAGAAATGATCTTTATATAATTCTCCTTGGAGAAGAGTAACTGGCATAATTTCACTACCTGTGTATAGCGAATAGGGACTGATCAATTTGTGAATCCAAGAAAGGTATCCATCCTTGTATTAAGCATTATTATCTATTTAATTGACGTAGTATCTATTGAGAAAGAAAAATAATGAAGACAGCAGTCCTAGTTTTTGTTAGTTTGATTTATTACATCAGAGCTTTCGCACAAGTGATGCTTGGCATCCTCAGTGAATCTAATAACAAGTAAACATATGTGGTGGTTTAAATATATTACTTATTGTAAGTTTGGGCTATGATTATTTTAATATTACTTGCATTTGTTTTGAAATGTTTTTGCCTTGTTTGGTATGTATATTTTTATTTCTGTTCTTTTGTAATTGGTTTATGGTTTTGTTTACTTGTTATAAGATTCACTGAGGATGCCAAGCATCGCTTGTGCGAAAGCTCTGATGTAATAAATCAAACAAACAAAAGCTAGGACTGCTGTCTTCATTATTTTTCTTTCTCATTAAACTCACAGTCCATTAAATCTTAATTCTTAGGTAGTATCTATGGTTTGCGGTTTGTTTATAATCAATAATTTATTATTTATTTAGCGTATCAATAATACCAGTAATAAATGGGTCAACAATAAGATAAAAGAAGAATATTGATCTATAATATTATAGACTTACTATATTCAAATAGACATAGGCCAAACATCGATGGTAGGTAGTCCTGGATGTTTTTTGTCAAACCATGTCAATTCTTTGATAAATTATGTATCAACAATTATTTCATAAATTTATGCAAGAAAAAACCAAATATTACTGTAATGTTGGGTCAGTTACCAAATATTACAGAACATTACCAAACATATAGGTCAAGTATAAATTATTTTCTGTTTATAAGCTAAGAATGTTTTTACTATGAACAAATATGTCAATTTAATCAAATGAAAATTAAAATACCTTATAAATTAATAATCTTTATAGTCTTACTCGGTTATTGACAATTAGGTTTAAGTGAGTGACGTAAACCGAATAGTCCAAGAACCAGACTTGAAAAATGTAACTCATCATTTTTCTGTTTAAACAAATTGTCTGAAAATGTACCTTATGGTGAAGAAATAACATAGTCTGCCTATCTAGAGTGGAGCCCTTCATATGACTGCGTAGGCTCAAAATTTCAGATCAGACGAATTTCAGGTTTCTTCATTATAAGAGGTTCCACAATATAATTGTGCGAGAGACACCTAGGAAATGTAACAAGCAAAATGCATTGCTACATCTGAGAACTGTTCCATCATTCGACATTCGTCATCATTGATGGCTCGACATAATGTCATGTCCCACTATGTCGAGCCATCAATGATGGAACAGTTCCCAGATGTAGCATTGCATTTTGCTTGTTACATTTCCTAGGTATCTCTCGCACAATTATATTGTGTCAACTTTCATGTTTTGCAAAACTCGGTAGTATCAAATGATATATGTTTTGCTTGCCATGCATGATGGCGGTAAGAGAGCACCGCCCGTCTCTGGTAAATACTTCACATTATATTCTTTGGAATTAATTGAAGGTCAAAGTGAGTTCAGGCTCTGTCGGCGCCCTGATGAGTTAGACGTAACGAAACAGAGTGGGACATGACATTATGTCGAGCCATCAATGATGACGAATGTCGAATGATGGAACAGTTCCCAGATGTAGCAATGCATTTTGCTTGTTACATTTCCTAGGTGTCTCTCGCACAATTATATTGTGTCAACTATTCATGTTTTGCAAAACTCTGTTCCCTGTTAGTCGTGCCCGAGCTTAAAGAGAACATTTTTAAAGATGATAAAATTTTCGATAAATCGAGTGCTTATTCATCAAAATCGGATAACAACAACCTAGCTGTTGCTATAGCTTGGAAAATGACTTGAAAATGTACAAAACGTATAGACATTTTTCGAAGGAAATTTGCTGACTGCAAAAATTAACATTTTTTGGTGATTTTGCGAAAGCTTTAGTTAATAAGTTTAATAATAACTTTAGTTGTAATTATTCGATTTTGATGAATTAACATTTGATTAATTAGAAATTTTATCAGCTCTTCAAGTCCTCTTGAAATTTTGCACTTGACTAAAAGGCAACCACTTATTACAAAAAACCTAAAATTTGTGTCATTTTGTAAATTATTGAGCTAAGCGTGTGCAATCATATTATAATCAAGGGCACTTGATTAGGCCTCCAATAGATAGGCACTACAAAATGAATCACGTCTTTTCAGATCTGGTTCCTAGACTACAATGACGTTGTCAAGGAAGATGATGAATCCTGAAAATTTCTGTGTTTTTTACTTCTAAACGTAACCCGTTAAGAAAGCCATTTAATTTCCAATATGCCCCAATAATTACAACATATTTCATCTGCTATTAAAAACTTAAAGAGGTAAAAATTATTTTTTTAAAAGGCAATTTTTTAAAAGTGAAAACGGAATTTAGATACTAATTACAGTAAAATAAAGTCATATCATCATAAATACTCTATTGCGTAAAAGCCATATTTTTAGACCAACTTTGGTAGCTAAAACTTATTTAGATTTTTTTTCAGCTCTTTATATTTCAGCCAGAAATTAAGCGCCATCAGAGCAAGTTAAAAACTTAGATCCCAAAATAATTTTAGGGCAAAAAATATCAACTAAAACGTTTTTCGTCAATTAACAAACAAAATCAATTATAAAGAACTTGATTATACTAAAAATAAAAAACTATTCATAGCAATTAGCGATAACATTATTTTATATTTTTTATTATAAATCGGTAAGGCTAATGTTAGCGCTATAATAAAAGCTAAGTACTTGTAAAAACTTGAAGCTTGGAAAAGAACGCGGTAAAACCACTATGAAATTATAGCTTATTATCTCTTATCACTGATCTAAGTCCTTGAGCTTAATTTAAGTCTGGTTTAAGGGCAAGCGTAGTAGGCCACACGAAAGGAAACGACTTTAGATAAGACTCTAAATAAAGCATTAATGGTCTTAGGGAGAGCATAGATGGGAAAATTGATGTTCTCGGAGAGAACCTACGTTTCCATAGTATAGAGGTCATAGGTCAGTTGTTCATTTTCATGGTAAATGATATAGAGATATATTTACTAGAGGGGCCTTATAGGTTAAATTTTGAAACATCGAAAAAGTAAATCCAATCAAATAATCAGTACAAAATTACAATAACTTATACAGGAGAATGTTAAAAATACAAATTAAAATACAAACAATGTGCGGGTAGCCAAAATCAATTGATTTATTATAACCTTAACTTACTCTTGAAGTAGGTTTCAGTAAGGTTACACAGAGCCTCTGAGAGTCCAAAAAAGATGTTTCTTCAGGCCTCTGAATGTATTGATATAGGCTATGCCCTCTCTAGTATACATCTCTATGGTAAATGACATTTTGAACTAAATGTAAACTTAAATAGATTAGATTATATTCTTTAGGTAGGAGAATAATCTTAATCTTGACATGTTCAAATTGACTGCGTTAGGTCTGACGTCATTGGGTTGGGTTATTTTATGGTTGGGAAATAATCCAATTATATTGAAACTAAGTTTCGTTTCAATACGAGAAGTATATCTATGATATTTGTTGGATCACTGAAAAGATCCAAATACCAGGCATAGAGCGTGGTCAGTGCTGTCTGCGTGACCACTGAGGATGAAACGAATGTATTTAATATCTGAAGACGAGCGAAGCGAGTCCGATGAGGTGTTGCAGCATATATTTGACGAGTTGTATATTCAGAGGACGAGCGAAGCAAGTCCAGAGTAGGGAGGATGAGCGCAGCGAATCTTATGTGATGAGGAAAAATTCCGTGGTACCTTTACCCAATTTTTTAAAATTCATTTTACCTAATTTTTTTTAAAATACATTGTGTCTTAATTTAAGATAAAATAGTAGAAAAATAAAGTTATATTAACGTTGAATTGTAATTATTATGAAAAATATGAAAAATGACGTCACCAAAGTACAGTTATGGCACCTAGACCCAAGGAATGATAAGAGCTGTTGTGTCCTCCCTCTAAGTATTTGTCTCTTTGGTAAAATAACCCTTTCCGGGCGGCTTACTCTCTGACACCTACCCTTCCTAACACCTCAGTCTGAAGTACCATCAAAACCCCTTTGTAAATTTCCCTGGCTGCTACCTCTCCTCTAGCCTGACCCCCACCCTACCTACCCCCAGAGGTAGTAGTGCCCCCTTCACTACTTCCCTTCTAATGACCACTAGAGTCACGCTAACCCCAATCCAGGTCACTTCTCGACCCAATAACATATCTTAAACCCTCCTTATTATTCCACATTTTAATTTCCTCTTTTACAGACCTATTTGAATGTCTTATTGGGGTCTATTTTTATAAAACTTATTTTTACAAAACCAGGAAATATTTCCTTTCTAAGTAATAACAATGACAAATTGAATAAGAAAATACGGGTTGAGGCAGGAAAATAGAAAATAATACAGCTTAGTGAAAATTACTATAAGCAGACTTGATTGTTTCATTGTGACACAGTTTTTATCAAAGAAATGACTTATTTCGTTGTTTTTAACAAAGAAATAAACCCTTCTTATACAATTCAATTAACATTGGTGGTTTTAGATTGAAATGTTAGAAACAGGACCTCTATTCAGACACCCAGATAGTCTATCTATCAAACTGGTATGATGATCAAAAATAATTCGTTAGGCTGTTCGTATAACTAAAATTGCTGGTACATGAATATTTCTATATTTATAGAATTTTTTTTTTTTCGAAAAGTCAAAATTAAGCCTACTTTAATCTTCGTCCATTTTTAAAAAATAGCAATTTACTGTTAATTGTTGCAGTTTACTGTTAATTAAGTCTACTGTTAAAAATAAATAGTTGTTTGTGTAACTAGGCAGGAAAATGGAATATTACTGACTAGTATCGAAGATAGCCCCCGAGCCGAAGGCGAGGGTGTGCTATCTAAATTACCTGCAGAGGCGAAGTCGAGGCAGGTAATTTTAATTTTGACTGACGAGGCGAAGCCAAGGAAGGTAATATATAATTTGACTGACGAAGCAAAGCCGAGGAAGGCAAATATACGTCAGTTATGTTTCCTTTCCTGCCTCATTCCACACAATATTTTATCTGCGAACAGCAAAACTAGCATTCTTGAAAAACTTATTACGTTTATATAATGTTTTATATTTAGATTTTCTTTGACTGATAATACAGATCTTATCATCGAGAAAGTTGATCACAGAGTAGCGCTCGATTTTGTGTTTGACAGTTCTTTTAAATACGCTAACACAACGTTTCACTTACATTCTTTACTTTTTTCTCTGAGCACCATTCTTTGAACACTTCATATGCTTTGACATACCTACTTCCTGATTTGTCGGGTAGTAGGCTCTCTTTGGCATTTGTAGCTATTTCCAAAACATCCGACGGAGTATGTTCGAAAAGTTCGTCTATATCTTCGACGATATTCATCACAAAACGCTATAGAACCGCTATAGAATAAACTAACTTTTAAACTGTATTAAATACGGGTTCGTATGATAAAAGTAGTAAATGACTTGACAAAAAAAGATGAGATAATAAACCCAAGACAAAAAGAGTTGCCTTTAAAATAATCAATAAAATTTAATTCTAATTAAAGATTTACATTACAAACTGTTTTATTTTAATTTTAATTAGTTAAATAATGTAATTATTCATTATATACATTATTAAATAAATTCAATAGGCTTTTTATTATTAACTAATAATGTTTACAAAAATTATGTATTAACTTTCTTTACCAGCATAGGCAGGGGCGGCTGGGAAATGCTACTTTCCTGCCTAGGCAGGTAAAGTGCAGTCATTCATGACTAATTACCAGCCGATCTGGAAAATGCTACTTTCTCGCCTAAAATTAGTTCAGTAATGCTTCATTTTCCAGCCGTGAGCAGATAAAAAAAATTAAAAATGAAAAATCTTAGTTTAAAAACATGCAGGAGCTTTTATCAAGAATGTTTTTTTTTCGAAGAATGAAATTTTTTGTCATTTACACGTATAGGCAACCCCATCCGGGGACACACTGTATGTATAACAATAGGAATAATCGTTATTGAATCAAAATAAGATTTATAAAAGATACGATATTACAATGCAATTTCACGTCAAAACCAGGCTTGTTAAAGTCTCTAACCCTATTATTTTGAAGCAATATATTACGTCATTAAACATGTTTGCTGAGGTATAATTGCAAGAAAAATCCTTACTATACAGGAAAGTTCTTTTATCGGGCATACTATAGAGATGTATTACGAGATGGGACATAGCCTACCTAAAAACGTAGAGAGCCTTGAAACATACTTTTTGTGAATTAAGGTTATATTTAACCAATTGTCGAGCACATTCTTGTGTTTTGTTTTATAAACATTCTACTAAATAAGTTACTGTAATTTTGTTCTGTTTGTTTAATATTTGAAGGTGTTTAGGCTACTTTGTCGATGATTTTTTTTTTCAAAATTTAACTTATAACTTTAGTAATAACATCTCTATGGGGCATACAAAATGTGTTTTCAAATTATATGTCTATTTTTAAAGTAAGCATGTTAATTGTAATAACATATTTTTCACAGTATACAGATCTACTCCCCCTTTTTTACTTTTCTTCATTTATAGGAATATAGGAACAGCTTAGGTATATAGGAAAAGCATTGTGTCTGCTAAACAATCCGAAACCTGGTTGCTACTGGAATTTCCCGTTTAAGGTGTTTTTAAAGGCCTCCTAAGTGGTTTTCACAAAGTTTTCAGTGTCTGTATGTGTCTGTTATCAATGTAGCTCCCAGTGTATTAACGCAAAAGAATTACAACTTAGTACAAAATCAGTCTATAGGTGTAGTTGTGCTAAAATTTTTTTTTCATATTTTGAGGACGTACATCTGAATCTTTTAGCTTAGTACATCTGAATCTGATCAAGTAAGGTAAAGTTCCGAGGAGCCCAACTTCTTACATACCATCGAGAACTGGCGAATTTTCACCAAAAAATCGGGGAGGGAGACCAATCCCCCTCCCAATCCTAAAATAGTATAAACAGGCATTAGTAATACTATCATTAATACTTTTTATCATACTAAAGATAATATAAGAGTGATATCCATAAATAAACTTAAGGACGAAAACTTAAAATAATACTATATATAGAAGGAGCATTACTGATAACAGCAAAGCCGTTTCACTGGTGGTCTTAAGTAATGCTGCCACCCTAACAATATACAATTTTCTTATACCAAAGTTGGCAATACTTCCGTTTGCTGAATTATTACGTTTTATTATTAATTAATGAGCGATTATTCATAAATTACTAATATAATATATATATATACATACATATATATAATATATATATATATATATATATATATATATATATATTATATATATAATATATATAATATATATATATATATATATTATATATATATATATATATATATATAATATATATTATATATATATATATATATATATATATAATATATATATATATATATATAATATTACGTTGCATTACAATTTTTAAGCCATTTTAAATCGTATTTTTAACGTGTTTAATTAAAATGATGTTAAAAGTAGTCTTCGTCAACTTTTAAAGAAATGTAGATTCTACATTCAACTTTTCGTTAAATGTAGATTCTCGTATTCCCCTACCCTAAGACCTTACCTTAGATTTTGCTATCTAAGACCGATTTTATTAAGTACTAAGCAAGGTTTTTAGGTTATTTTATTTGTTACTTACGACCTTTTTTCATTAGTGGATATTTAGAACACATTTATAAAATAATGTTTTGTTGTTAGGGTAGTACTCCTACTTAAGACCACCAGTCAACCGGCTTTCGTGTTACCAGTGGAATTACATTGTGTTTACTGTCCTATGCTCCTTCTATATTAGTAAGTATATTAGTTCTATAAACGTAAAAGTAGGGAATAAAAAGAGCAATAGATACGAGATCTATTAATAATTCAGAAAGACTGTGATGTCTTAAGAAGAGGTCAGTAACTCTAATTCGTAATGTCCATTGCTGAGTATTAGGTTGGTGTGGTACCGGGATTATATTGATTTAGTTTTGGTCGACCTTTCGCTTTCGATTACTTATTACTGATTGTTTGTCTATCTCTTTTTGTATAAGAAGAAAGCACTGTAATTGCAAAAAATGTGGCACTCATTTTTTTCAATTAATAAAATTTTAGCTTCAAAGAACAAAAAAAGCACAAATTGACAATTAATTCTCAACCTGAGCCGTACTATTCAAAGTACGTTATACTCAAAGCCCTTGAGTATAACAAGTTTTCATGAAAAAATTGTGTTTCTTATATAGGTATTTTCTGTATAAATGAGGTACAGAGAAATGATAATTTATAAATGAGAATGAGAAATGATAAATGAGAAAGTAAAAAATCACCTTTGGCCACTTCGGCTCTAGTTTTGGCCCGTTCGGAGTCACATTTGTGGTCCAATGGTTTAAGAACCACTTTTAAATTGTTTAGCCCAAAAAAACGCATAACCCATCTCATGTTATATTTTATTTTCACTCTCTTGTGGAGGTAGACTTAGTTAATGATTTGCTTAGATTTAAGTTCAACATTTTTATGTTATACTGTTTATTATTTTATATGTATTTATTTAATAAAAGGTAAAAAAATAATCCATTATACACAATAAGCACGCCCGCAGTCGGTTGCTATTTTGCAAGTCTACCACCGCACTAACACTGAAATCACTAAAATCAGTCGTTTATGTTCAAGGCGATTAATTTTAGTAATCTCAGTATCGCTAGTCAGTATTTACATGGGTGACTATTTTGAAACATTTCGCTATTTCAACTTCTTTACGTGTACGGGTTTTGACGATTCTCAATAGTTATTTATATTTCTAAACAATAACGCTAAAAATGGACTTTGGCTTAAATTATTATTTTTAAACTAGACCTATGGCCTGATTTTCGTGCCCAATTTCAACTCTCATAAACTCTCAGCATAAACACATCGGGAGTTATGCATGACATAGATATACAGACAGACAGATACACATACAGACAGACAGCATTATGGAAACCACTTGAAAATTCCTTGAAAAGAGCGTCATGAAAATCCCTGAAACGGATAATTATGATGAAATCTCGGATTCGGATTTTATACACAATACTTTTCCTTTCCCTACGGTAGTAAAGGGGGAAAAGTAAAATACAAATTTTAGCAATGAGATCCCTAAAACATCTGCTTTTAAAAATAAATTGAAATATTATAGAGGCAATGCTATTACATATAAATTTGATATGGAATACTCAAAGAAAAATTGAAAAACAAATTGAAAACTGTCCGTACAGTTTTAAGTGAAAATTATATTAATACTCGTAAGAATCTTGTACGTATGTCGAGAGAAAATAGTCTCTCGCTATAATTAGCTTTCTCCGCTAAACCTCTGGATTAAAGTCTCAGGTTCCTTAGGCTGCGCCTTAAGAACCCACCCTATAAATTCCTCCGCAAAACCTCCGGATTAAAGTCTCAGGTTCCTTAGACTTCGTCTTGAGGTTAAACCATTATAGTTCGGTTAAAGCCTCAAGAAACAAAAAAAAACGCTTAATTACATGTGGTGGCGCGAAAAGAAGCGAAAGTCACTAAGTTATATACAGAGACGCATTTTCCATAAAAGGAGTCAAAGAAAGAAGGCGAAGGCAAAAAATGTTAGAGAAACGCCTCTTAGTCCGTCTATTGAAATACAAATAAGTAAAAAATAAATATCCTGGGAAAATTGAAAACATGCATCTTCCACATTATTCACTCAGATTTCGTGGTGAATACAATGAAAATGTATGAAAATTCATTCATATGTATTGGGGTCATTTCCTGACCCTCCCTCCTACTCCTCCCTGCACCCTAATTCCTTTGTATAATCTACTAAGTAAAATCAGCGTTTATATTGCTTATATATAAAATTACTGACCCTAATATTAAATTATTCTACTTTACTTATATTACCATTAATATATTTTATCTCTAGTTTATTTTTATTTAGGATTAAAAGCTGTAAATTATTAAGGGAAATTATAGATTTTCAAGAAAAGTATGTAGTGTGATAAATACTTTAGTATTTTACTGAATTCACGTCATTAATCTGGTTAAATAAGTTATAAATTTAAAAAAATGGTACTAATAGGGATTAAAATCTGTAATTTTTGCTATGTTTTACAGAGAAAAAAGTCTTAGTTGATTTATTTTTAGATGCTAAATTTATTGAAACTGTCTCGGAGTCGATGCGACCATTCTAAGTTATCAGAAACTCGATCAGAAGGAACAAGAAGCAAGCAAAATAAAGCAAAAGCAAGCAAAAAATATGACGGGAAGGTCCGAAAGCCAGGCAAGTTTACTCAAGAATGCTTGCTTACTTGCTCACCAATCTAATTCTTGTTTAGGAAACCGGTTTATGCTTCATAGTTAGTACAATAATGCTTCCTCATTTGCCAATTTTCCTGGTTCTTTATAGGAAATACACCTGTTTATTCAATAGTCAGTAATATTATAATAGTAATATAATAGGATGGCCAGTAAAGCAATGTTAGTATATTTCTTGTCCATCAAGCACATCAAGTAAAGGTCCTTTTGATTGTTTGTGTAGCAGAGTAATTGAGTTTGATATTGAATCAGGTTCGTATCGGTGTGTGAAGGTGTTTGAAGAAGTTATAATCTCATTTATATCTATTTGGTAGTGTACGGTATGTTCTTCTTATTATGGTTATGGTTAACAGACTTTGCAAGTTATCTTGTAAACACCACTTTGGTTTCTTTTACCTTTGAACTCGTAGGGTGATTTTAGCTTTTCTACCCCTGGAGTTATGGACACACTCAAACCGAAGGTCTTCGGTATTCTACCCCCCCCCCCTCCCTTATGAGACTGCACTTGTAGCCTAGGTCATAGTTTGTTTAGAATATTTTCTCTAGTCACACTAGCTACTATGATCTCAATAGTCACATCTAACCCGCCAGTTACTAGTTTTACCCATCTCACCAGTTCCTCAATTGTTTTACCAGATACTCGTTATACTTACTCATCAGTCCAGTCCGGTACAGCCAAAGAGACGCCGGTAGCAACCCATTCGCATAGCCCTGACTTGGTAGCTAAAGTACCGCAGATCACTAGGAAGCGTTTTTTTAGAAGCGAACACATCATCCCTAATCACCTACGCTACTCAAGGGATGGACTACAGACACCTCTAAATCCGGGTCTCCAGTTTGACAGTACTCGGTCCGAAAGTTCAGTATCTTTCCGACCATCTACCGGCGTGCCGGACTTTACCTTTACCTATGCTGGAATCAACAAGAAACGTGGATCCAGACTTGTCTCAGACCCGATATCCAACCTTGCATTAGCGTAAGAAAATGCGTAAATGCGTTGAGTAAGGTTTTGCGTGGTTTGTCAAAGGAAACCACGTAAAACCTAGGCTTTGTTGGCCGGCCTTGAATTCAAGGTTTCCCAAGAGAACGGTACAAGGAATAACCTTATATAAGGTTCTCCTCCGGCTGTATTTGAATCCTCGGCCGTCATAAGGCGAGCGCTGTACCGTTGAGGTACCGGTCCTTGGTCCTTTGGTTATTGTACTTGAGTTATTTAATATAGATACGAAGATTGTTACTTATGACTAAAGTGGACTGACGGGATGGCCTTATCATCTGCAAAAGTTCTAAAGTTAGTAAACTTTAGAACCCTCTCTTCTCTACACCCATTGTATTTGAGAATATCCATCCACTATTGTAGGAACCTTTACAGATGATAATGCCATCCTATATGTCCATAATAGTCATATAACCACATCTGAAAATACTCTAAACCATCATTCCCTTCTTGAACCCTGATTGAGGAAATAGAAAAAAAGGCTAAACGAACAGAAAAGTTTCATATCACTTTCGCTCTTCGAGGGTGACCAAGGGAATTGTCCTTTAGTCACCCTCAACCAGGTTTACGTTATTCAATCCTGTAGTGTTCAATAGACAAGGTAGTAACCTTGTGAGATTTCAGCCCGCACGGAAGAGATTAAGGAGAATGAGGAGCCAAACTTAACGCGGATGAATCTATCAGTGAGAAAGGATTAGCTGATTCGGTAATAGGTAAAAATAAAGGATTTCCTTCAGAAAATACTTCCACCTCATCAAGAAATCCTACCAATAATTATATTTTTCCTCTAAATCGAGGTAGCAATGACATCGTCTAAAACTATCTTTACTGAATCATTTTGAATAAGCGGGCTTTTTACCTTTGTTCTCAAAGTTATTGTCGTTGTTGACGACCTTACCATTTACAATATGGAGTTGAATCCAGTTATTGGGATTACTGATGACAGCAAGACTGTTTGATAAGGCGTTATCAGGTTTTGAAGCAGGTATTGGGTTGATGAAGACATTCGATGCTGACGTGTTATTATGCTGTGCTAACGGTTTTGATTCTACATTGGATTGAGATATCGTTACTGGTAATTTATTAGGCTCTGATGACGATGCATTTTGAACATTAGGTTGCGATGGCGTTGTTAATTGTGTTGGATTTTCAGTAGATGGTGAGTTATATTGTTGTTTATTACACGAATATAAAGAGTTCAGTTTGGCAAAATCCAAATCACTAGCTCGAAATCTTTGTCCCATCCTCTTAGCGTAACTTGGGTACCTTAACATATGACATTCACAATTAAAGATATAATAAGAGTGCTTTCATAACCACTAAGGAGTTATATAATAATAATAATGCCCGTTTAGAGCCTTGCGGCTCATCAGGGATAACCCCTGCGGGAACCACCTCGGGTGGTAGTAGCAACCGTTACGCTCAAAGTGTATTCTAAAGTTAGCGATAATTTATCTAAACAATAATCTTTCTATAAACTGAGAGCGTAACCTGGGATGCGAACCCCAGACCTCCGTGGGTGTCAAAGGCTAGTGTAAAGACTAACGCCTTAACGACCTCGGTCACGGAGGCAGCAACTAAGGAGTTATAACCGGTAAATTTTGAGCTTTATTTTTTAGTTAGGCAAATAAAAAAATGAATGATTAAGATGATTCAATCAATTCTTGCGTCTTATAATTTTACCAATTTACTTTAACTGTCAACTGTAATGCTTTTTATTCTGTCGGGTATTTATTCTGTAGGGCGTACGCTGATAATGAACCACTGACATTAGTTACGTCAACTTTAACACCTTATATTCTTTTAACTACCTCCGTACGTTTTAAAAGCCTGTTATGATAGAAATAACTTTAATCAGATTGGATGGACAACTTAGTCAGAGTTTGTATTTAGTATACAAACCAATTACCTTTATATATCGACACTTAAGCCCATAATTGATATGCCTAGCGAAACTAGAAATAACTGAATTGTTCTTTAGCTGCAGGATGTAATTGTACCTCACTATCAGCAAAATATTTAACAACATATACATCTTTTGGTAATACTTAATCTATGGATGTTATGACGCATTACGGGCTAAAAAGAATAGAATCTAAGAATAGTGGGGAGAGGATATAAATTACGGGCTCATGTCTATGGAATAGAATATGATGGGATTCTTATGAGCCAATACTGACATCATACTTCCACAATTTGATCCCCACTATATATAATAGGAATTAAGTCAAAACTCTCTAGGAGGTGGAATTAATAAGTAAAGGTAACAAAATTATCTGCATCGCCTCCGCAGACAATGCGCCATTTGCCTGTTTTGGTTTCGCCTCTTCTGTCAAATGGGTTGATTCCCTGCCTTGGCTTGCGCATCAAAAGGTAATTGTTATTGCTACTATAAAACTTATACTCATTTTCAACACAAGATTCCATATTCAGCCTTTTAGCATAATAAAATATAACCCACCTCGGTAGAATAGTTGTGTCATAATGGTTCTTAGAGAAAGCTATTCGTCTATAATGCAAAACGCTATTGTAGTCGTATGAATATCGCATCACCTCCTTGCTTGGCTTCCTGATCTGGAAGTTGAACCATTTCGCTAAAACAGACAACATATTCTCAAATCAAACTTAGCTAGAACGCAGCACCATTCGTTGATTATCGACCAGTCGTCGCATTAATAACAGAATTGATGCTTCTTATAGGGTCTTATGGAAATAATTTGATTTTTTCTTTCTTAAAATAATTTAATCGATTTTGTTATTTATTTTAACTTTGTTATCGATTTTAACTCTTTTATCGATTTATTTAATGATAAGTGACATTAACATTTATCATCAAATATCAGTGCCTAGAGGGTTCTAGGCACTGATGATGACCGTTCAGGTTGAAAGCTGGCTTTGTTTTATAATAATAAATCATCTGTGGAAAGACAAACTTTTTTTATTTATAATCTTATTCCACATCTCAGTATTTATCGGATTAATGACATTAACATTTCCTAAATTAAGGATGCATTTTTATGGAAACGTAAAAAACTTAGTTTTTTCGGTCACGTTTTGTTTCAAAGTCATTGCATTTGTTATAAACCCTAACACCATTGCTTTGAATTGCGAATACGTTTATTTAGGGAAGATTAAGTAGAAGCAAATAAACACTACGAAGTTTAAAGGGAGAACAGCGTTTTTAGAGTATGTTTATTTGAAAATGAAACTTATGATGTTATTGGGATGATGGAAGTAGAGGGGGAATGGGGGAGGAGGGAGGTATTGGTAGAGAATATTTGTTTAAGGATACTGTTTGCCTTCACTGTTATAACCAAAGTGAATATATAAAATATAAAAATATAAAATAAGTTTCGTTTTAAGAAAGTCATAAATAGTTATTGTGCGCTATACACAAGGCTAGAAACTCTTAAATAAATCAACATACACAAAACACAAATTCGCCAAAAGAAAAAATCCTATTTAATTATAGCATTAGTTACGATTTAGTAATTTTGATAAATTTGAAATTCGCTCATATCATAACAGTAATGTCACTTAAAAAAACCACTCATACAAGAAACTGCTACAGAACAACAACCTAGTTTCTGTGAAGCAGCCACAGGTAAACGTAGGGATCGAGGCCACAAAGTAGGGCCTCTTACTTTGTAAAGTATAACTTCGTATACTTTACTTAGAGCATAGTAGATGAGACCCAGCTGAGGTTGTTTCCGCAGGGTGAATACTCTGATAAGCCGAAAGTTTCTAAAAATGGTATTTATTTATTTATGAACGTGAGAGGCCTCAAGGAATGGATGGTACCCATCTGAGGTGTTTCCCAAAGGATGGATTCCAAGATGATTGAAAAGGTCATAATACCAGGAATTTTAAATTGTAAAGCACAATTACGGGCTAAAAAGAATAGAATCTAAGAATAGGGTGGAGAGGATATAAATTACGGGCTCATGTATTACTATGGAATAGAATATGGTGTGATTCTTTAAAGCCAATACTGACTTGCTGACATCATACTTCCACAACTTTATTCCCACTTATGTATTACTATGGAATAGAATATGATGGGATTCTTTTGAGCCAATACTAACTTGCTGACATACTTCCACAAACTTATTCCCACTTTATGGAATAGAATATGACGGGATTCTTTTGAGCTAATACTGATTTGCTGACATACTTCCACAACTTTATTCCCACTTTATGGAATAGAATATGATGGGATTCTTTTGAGCTAATACTGATTTGCTGACATACTTCTACAACTTTATTCCCACTTTATGGAATAGAATATGACGGGATTCTTTTGAGCTAATACTGACTTGCTGACATACTTCCACAACTTTATTCCCACTTTATGGAATAGAATATGGTGGGATTCTTTTGAGCCAATACTGTTTTGCTGACATCATACTTCCACAACTTTATTCCCACTTTATGGAATAGAATATGACGGGATTCTTTTGAGCCAATTCTGACTTGCTGACATACTTCTACAACTTTATTCCCACTTTATGGAATAGAATATGGTGGGATTCTTTTGAGCCAATACTGATTTGCTGACATCATACTTCCACAACTTTATTCCCACTTTATGAAATAGAATATGACGGGATTCTTTTGAGCCAATACTGTCTTGCTGACATCATACTTCCACAACTTTATTCCTACTTATGTATTACTATGGAATAGAATATGACGGGATTTTTTTGAGCCAATACTGACTTGCTGACATCATACTTCCAGAACTTTATTCCCACTTATGTATTCATATGATTACTCACATTTTTAATAAGAAAATGACCCACCATTCTACTTTTCTCGTGATTATAAAAAAAATCAATTCCAGCAACTAAGTGACTCAGTGTTAAAGGTCACGTAGTGGACTCTCCGGCCCCTCATCATTCCTACCCCAATTTTACGACTTTACACCCCCTTCCCCCAGCGACCCCATTTAACCCTCTCTGATTGCGGTAGATAACGATTCCCTTAAAGAAACACGAGCGCTAAGATTGTTTTTTCTTGTTGAATGTTTTCCCAGTGCGTGACCTGTCACTCTTACAAATCTGGCAATAAATTTTGCAAATGTGTTTTTCAAGAATTATTTCTAGATTTTTTTTTAAAGTATTATCACTTTTTTAAATAAATATAAGAAATTAGGTTATTATACTGCTTTATGTATTTGCTGCCGTGAATCCAAACGAGAGGGAAGCAGTGTGATAGCACAATTCTGGCAATCATAGTATCCTTATCCTTAAGTGGGGTAGCCATTAGCTTTGGTGTCGTTCCATCGCACCTCATCTAGATTTATTTTCTTAATTAAATATAAGACCCGTATTCTTCAAAATTGAGGAACATTAACAAAAAATTAAAAAGGATATCATTTGAAGTATCAAATGATATCCCTTTTAATTTTGCAAAACTCGATAGTAACCGAGTTTTGCAAAACATGGATAGTTGACACAATGTAAATGTATGGGGGTTACAAAGTAAATGAAACAAACAAAATGCAATGCTACATCTGAGAATTGTCCCATCATTCGATATTCACTATTATTATGGCTCGACATAATGCATGGCCTACTCTAACCTCTAAAGTCTAACTCATCAGAGCGCAGACAAATCTGAACTCAGTCAGCCCTTCACCTAAAATTCCGAAGAATATAATTTGAAGTATTTACCAGACACGTGTGGTCCTATCTTACCGTAATCATGCATGGCAAGCAAAACATATATAATTTGAGACTACCGAGTTTTGCAAAACATGAATGGTTGACACAATATAATTGAGTAGGACGAGACACCTAAGAAATGTAACGAGCAAAATGCAATGCTACATCAGGGAACTGTTCCATTATTCGACATTCATTATCATAGATGGCTCGACATAATGCCATGTCGCGTAACGCAACCAAACAGAGTGATATATATATTATAATATATATATATATATATATATATATATATATATACACACAAAAATGAAAAACAGAAAATACTAATCGTATTTAATAAAACATTAAAGATAATAATAATAACTTACAGAGGGTGAAAATGTAGGTATTGTGGATTTTAGAAAATTTTCGACATACGTCTTCGTCGGTCTGTAGAGAAAGGAAGTTTCCGAGCTACACATACACAGATATATATAATATATATATATATATATATATATAATTATATATATATATATATTATATATATACGCGTCTCCACCAATCTCGGGATAAGGTTATGAATAAAACACAGCTTTACATGAAAACTATATTTATTTCTCGCCAACGTTTCGAATTTAACTACAAATTCTTCATCAGGCCCTTTGCAACACAAGATAACATCAATCTATTTAGATAGTGTAAAATGAAAAATAGATAAATTAAATAAGAATGAGCAATAACAAAAATAAACCAAGAAAATTAGAGAACTTAATTTAAATATTTTTATATAAATAAAATAAAACATTTTACTTACGAAATAATCACAGTCTTCATCTACTATGGGCCAGGAGACCCATGCAAAATTTAAAATAAAGTTTAAAAAATATAAAAACTAAGTCCATTAATTTAAAATAATTTGTCATAAAAATGAATTAAAAAACAAAGTAAAAGTTAAAAACATTGAAGGTACAAACTAATAAAACATGATAAAAGTTAAAAAATGAAAAAAGTCACAATATAAAAGCAGAAGAAGTACAGTCAACGAAGGTTAAAATAGAAATGACAACATGAAACTAAACTAAGAAGAAGTTTATGACAAGGCCTTCTATATCCAAGACACAGGAGGCATTGGCAAAAACTTAAAATAACCTCAAATCAATGTAGCCCAACATATATAAACCCAAAAGGATAATAAAAAAAAAAAAAAAAAAAATGTATATATATATAAATAAAAATAAAAAAAAAAAAAAAAATTAATAAATAAATAAAAAATAATGAATTAAGAATGATAATAAAAATAAATAAATAATAAAACCCCCCTGACCTAAGATGCCACAACAAGACCGCCACAAACCTTGTTCCTAGGCCCCCCCCTTTAAAACTAAGATGCCACACTAAGGTACTGTCACTACCAAGGTCTCTTAGAAAAACATCCGCCCTTCCCAAGGTGCCACACCAAGGTTTGCCACTCCTTAGTCTCCCAGGAAGAAAAACGAAATAAATAAATAAAAATAAAATAAATTTAATAAAAATAAATAAATAAATAAATAAGTAAATAAATGAATAGAATAAATAAAGTAAGTAAATAAATAATAGAATGAAATAAGGTGAAAAGACTATAATGGCTTTATAATATGATTGTAACTGCCTAGACATCCATTTATATCAGTACGATAATTACAGGTATTACTTGTTTTTTTTGATATACAGCATTTCCAACCACTTTTAATCTGTCCTCACAAGGATCAGAACGTAGGATAGTCATGTTATCTAAATCAAAGTGATGTTTTAAATTGAAAGCATGGATAGCCAAGGCAGTTCTACGCACATAGTTTACAGGCAATACATCCCTTACTGAGTATTCATGTTTGTACTTCCTGCTTTTATGATATTGAGTACTTAACCCAATATAACAAGTATCACAGTCAGTACAATTAACACGGTATATAAAATTGGACTTTAATGGCAAAGGAATCTCATCTTTAAGAGGCGTGAACAAAGAACGATTTTTACTCTTAGAATAAAAAGCGCAAGTTACACCAACCTCTCTCCTTAAAAATTTTACCAAGATCCTCACTTAGACCTTTGACATAGGGTAACTTACTATAACGAACAACTGGGTTGTCAGTATTAACGATTGGCCCTGGTTGTTCTTGCGCAATATCAACATCATTAACCCTAGACAAAGATTTGTCCCATAGACAATTAATTAACCCAACCGGATACTTGTTTCTTATTAACATATCTCTAACTAATAGTTTATTCTTGTTTATAAAGGTGTTATCACTGATTGATATAATTTTGGTCATAAGATTAGTGACACAATTTACTTTCTGGTGGAAGGGGTGGTATGAATCAAAACCAAGAATCCTACCCGAACAACAAGGCTTTTGATACCAATCCAAAACCAAACGACCATTTTCACTCCTAACTACCTTAGTATCTAAAAAGGGTATGTCACCACTATCATTTTCTATTTCAAAAGTGAACTGTAAGCGAGAGTGAAAACTATTTAACTTATCTACCACCTCTTCTACCTTATCTTTAGGAATAATAGCAAACGTGTCATCTACATAAGCTTTAAAGATACATTATATAAGCTAACTGGGCCACAGTGTTTGATATAATATAGTTCATAGCTAACCTAGCCAAAGCAGGTGCTAAAGGAGATCCCATTTGTACTCCAAACAATTGCTTATAAATTTGATTATCAAAATAAAGTAACCAGACGTTAACAAGAAATTCAAGATTTCTAAGAACCTATCTTTAGGCATCTCAGTGAAAGCACTAATTTCAACCCACCTTGTGGAAACTATTGCTAGGACCAAGTCATGAGGAATATTGGTAAAAAAGTGCAACCACATCAAACGACACAAGTATGCAATCAGGTGGAACAAACTACGTTGCTAATAGATTCTTTAAATTCATAAGAATTTTTTAACTCGTATTGATGTGAATTACAAACCTCACCTAAGATATCCCCAATGAACTTTCCCAGGTTGTAGGTTGGACTCAAAATACAACAGACAATTGGCCGCATGTCATCACCTTCCGACATGGGCTTGTTCTTGTGAATTTTAGGCACCCCATACAACCTGGGAGCCACAGCATTGAAAATTAAACGGCTCTCTCCAAATTGCTTAGAAATATACTTATCATTAACTAATTTCTCGAAAAAACCATTTGATTTTGTTTGGTAAGTAGAAGTGGGATCCCTACCATATTTAAGGTAAGTATTTCCATCGGCCAAGTGCTGGTTCATTTTTCTGTTGTACATTTCTCTCTTCATGGCTACTGTTTTGTTTCCTTTATCGGCTCGAACAATAAAATATCCTCATTTGCTGCCAAAAATTTCTTTGTGGCCTTGTATTCCTTAAAATGGTGGTTTCAACAACGGTTTGATCAAGAGTACTTAATTTTCGACAGAAATTTGTCAATTTATTGACACAGAGACTACGCACAGCATTCTTTTTTGTCCTCATCATCCTTTATGTTTTCTGTCAAAGCAAATCTCCAAATCAGCAATAAAGTCTTCAGCAGGGAAGTTTCCTTTGCCAATAGGAAGACTAAACTCTCACCACGACACAGACATTTCTTAACGACTTCCGGTATTCGACATCTGTGCGATTAACAAAGCACTTATCAATCCACTCTATTTCTGTCTCGTTAGGAACGATGATCTCTTCCACCATATTTGGTATTTACCCTCCAAACCATTCAAACTCTTTGTAAAAAATTTGTCTCGAACCATTAACTGGCTGTCTTCAAAATCAGCGATTACAGCAGCAGGAACCAAGTCTCTCAAAGCATTTTTTACAGCTAAGGATAAAGTTATTAAACTTACCTATTTTCCAAATTGTCACTTTTATTTCCAACGATAAAACCTTACGTTTAAAGCCTTCTACCAGATTCCTACATCTTTATTGAATGGGCTGTCACATGTATATGTATATATATATATATATATATATATATATATATATATATATATATATATATTATATATATATATATATATAATATAATATATACATATATATATATATATATATATATTATAATATATATATATATATATATATATATATATATATATATATCTGTGTATGTGTGTAAGATTTTATACCGTTGCGTATGGCGTACGATAACTATCGAAAGATCTCTCAAATCAAAGCGAGACTTGCTATTATGCAAGATGTTAGGGAGAGTACAAAATCATCTACTCTTTCTATAAAAAACATTGAGTCATCAAAAAATTTAAAAAAATAAAACTTAAAATTGCGTTTAAACAAGGTGTCATATTTAGAGGTACAAGGCATGGTTAAGTTTAAGGTTTGTTGTCATAAACCCTTTTAATTGACACAATATAATTGTGCGAAGGACACCTTAAGAGCAAAAGACAACGCTACTTATGGGAACTGTTCTATCAATCGGCATTCTTTATCAGTTATTGCTCAACATAATGTTATGACATTATGACGTATATGACACCTTTTTAAACTTTATTTCCAATTAAGTCAAGAGGTCACTAAGTCGAATTCATGACGTCATAAATTTTCCACAAACAATAAGCTTCGTAGCCTTTCCAACATTCCTCCATATGACAATTATTGATTCCACGCTCCTCCCTCTTCATTTCTACCATCCAAATAACGGAACGACAACAAGTGTATAGTAGTACATTAAGGACATCGGAAACCGAAACTGCCTCTCACATACTTTTTAAATGTGAAGCCCTAGCCTTTCAAAGGTTCACTAACTTTGGTAGCAGCACTCTCACTAAGTTTGACTCTACCAATGAATCACTGGTCAAAAAGATCCTGGACCTAGTCCGGGGAAAAGAATTATTCTGACCTGGACCAATTGAGGGGATTGTACAATAGACTTCCAGTCGCAGTGCAAATGGGGTCTATCCTCGACTCCAACCCCAATCATTAATAATAATAACATTAAGAACATACTAGTAGATATATTTAGTAGTATGAAGTAAAGTATACTATTATAATTTTAGAATTCAGGCACAAAAGAAGAATTGTTTCCTCGTTTGTGCCAAAAATGTATATAAATTTTTTAAAAAAATTTACATATAAATATATATATATATTAACCATTGGCCTTATTCAAACGATACTGGACACATTCAAAGGAACTATATAATTAGATACGATTCTAATAAAATTGTGGCCGTTTACAAAATGGTATATTAGTACAAGCATACTTGTACCGAGTCGGAGTTACCTTTATCGATATTATTCCAGAGTATAGTAATGTAGTGGTCTCTGTCAGGTCTGGTGTGTTCATGCCACATTCCCAATGCGTGGAGTAGCTCGTGTTGAACTGATCCTCTTGTCAGACATTCCACCGCCCCCAGGTGGATTGGCATTGGTTTGCCCTCATTAGAATAGCCAACCGTCGAAGCGCACCTGTACAATTAGATAGAACACACAATTTACATACTGAGAGTTCTCGAAGAGCTCTTATATGTTTCTTCTTTCTGTTCTCACTGTTAATTCTTTCACAGGTTAAGAGTTCATTATTATTGGACTTGAGTTTATTCTTATTTTTTTTTTTAATAAAAAATAATCCTTTATTTAATAACTAAAAATTACAAAAATTCAACATATGTTTGGTTGGAATTAATTCCCACTTTAGGATGGGTGTCCTGTGCTGTGGGAATGGGAGTTTAGTTTCTTTTACTGAGTTCTATATATAAAGTGCATCACAGTCATATCAAGTAGGCTTTCTAGTGTCAGTTGGGTGTTTTGTAAGTACTGACATTTGTCTATTGATAGTTGAAAGAATATAGATAAGATGAAATAGAATGATAATAATAAAAATAAAGTAATAAGAAGAAGAATTCAGGTAATAAGACTAAATAAAAACAGATATTTATCAAAAATACAGGTTTGTGATAGGATAGAATATATTGTTAGGTTTTGTTTACTTGATTGTCAATATAAAGAGAAATTAAGTATTTTTTAGTCATTGTTTTAAAGCTATTTTCTTTAATTTTGTCCTGTATAATGGTAGGTAAATTGTTGTACAGGTCGGGAACAATATAGTACCATTGTCTCTGTCCAGTTGCTGTTCTCATATAGGATGGTTGAAATATGTCTTCTTCAACTGCTCTAGTCCTGTAGTCATTTTCAGTTCTGGTCAGGGTATGTTTTCCAGTATGTAGTCGTTTTAATGCAGTCAATGCGAAGAGTATTGGGAGTATTCTTCGAAGAGTATTATTGGGCTTAAGTATTTGGAATCTCGGTTTGATTAATATAACTTATTCTTAAAACAAGATAAAACATAGCACTTCAGTTAGTCTTATATAAGACTTATATAAATTTTAGTTCAGTCTAGGTATGTTTATAGTAACATTTTCCATTTTTTAAGTCATAAAGAACGTCGCCAACAAAATTTTGGAACAATTATGATTTTCCTGAAATCTTAACTAGGCTTAAAGATGGATTTCTTTACTAAGTTCAGACCTCTAATAACCACATTGGAAGCGGTGATAATAGAAACACACACGTGTTTCTGTTATCACGGACAACATGTTATGTGTCTGTGTAGACACACAACTTGGTAAAAAGCACTAAAGAGGTCTTAAAAACACCCAAAACTAATAATTTAATTAGAATCTCGATTTCGGGTTTTTATTTCAAACACATTATTTTTCCTATATATACCTTCCGTAAGAGAAAAAGTAGAAATTTCAGCATGCTCAAAAATATTATTGCTCAAGATGACTTAAATATAATATTTTTTGTATTTAATTATGTAGGTCATAATTTATTTAATAATAGTTATTTTATTATAAAGAACCCTATGTTCCTTCACAAGTTAACAAAAGTTAACTTTATAGTTATGTTTATGTAGCTATGTTTATGCAGTTATGTTTTTATTTAGATTATTTAATTTTTAAAGATTAATGTGGACAAGAGAGAATCAAAATACATATATTTTACACAAGAGAGGTAAAAATTGACTATGGTTTAACGGGCTGTATTGGTAATATTGATACAGGACCTGCGCTCTTCAGCACAATCACCTTTTCAATATAATCAATAACCGATTTTGGATGTCGTTTATGGGAAAAGATTGGAAAAGGTATTGGTAAGTGATCGGTTCTTAACAGGATGGTAGCAAAGGCCAGGAGCTTACAGTTTGCAAACCGAATATAATCGATAAGTACTGATGTTTTACGAAAAAGGGGAAAGTTTTCCGATCAACCTGTTGATGGGGATACCTGGAGGGGAGGATGGAGAGGATACTACGTAGGAATCGTCCCTCTGAGGGGAGAGGGCTCGCAGGCTGGGGAATGGATATCAGGGGAAATGGTTACCCTACCCTCTCTGACAAAATTTACCACTTCTTACCTTCTCCTAAACTTGACATTCCTTCATCACTCTTTTACTAAGTTGCGATCCTAAATTAAGTTACATAAAAACTTAATATCTTAAAACATTATAACTTCAAATTTTAAAAATTGGTTTGAACTAATGAAAAGTTGTGATTTTGTAATGATGACGATAGTTTTGTATAAATTATGGGGTAAATATGCATATTTCAATTGAATAACAAGAATTGCTGTCAATGCTTAGGCAATGAAGTATAGACCGGAAAACAAAAATAGGGTACGGGGTACCTCGGTACTTTTCATCGTCACATCAGATTCTACGCTCATCCTCCCTACTTCCGACTCGCTTCGCTCATCCTCAGAATATACAATTCGCCACATTTATGCTGCAACATGTCTTCAAACTCGCTTTGCTCGTCCTCAATTAGTAAATGCATCCATTTTATTCTCAGAGATCACCCATACAGCACTGACCACGCTCAATCCAACAAAAAGCATGGATATAGTTGTCGCATTAAAACGAAACTTTGTGTACTTATTTTTTAATTGAAGGTATACACTTGTACTCAATTGAATCATTTTCTGATTTATAACAATTGTTTAAAAAAACGTACACAAGTCATTCAATAAAAATGTAATTAATGCTGACAATGAGATGAAACTTGTCACATATGTTATTCCAATTTTTAGCTACATACGTAGGAAATCACAATCCGATCGCATAATTTTTCCGCGTTTTATATTTTTTAGCGAATTTTCATAATGAAAATGACGCTTATGAGGTTGTTCGGATGACGGAAGTTTAGGGTGGGAGTGAGTGGAATCGGTTCCTATTGGCTTCCTGATAACAAAAATATATGTCCGAAAAAAGTTTATATATATATGTATATATATATATATATATATATATGTATATATATATATATGTATGTAAGAGTTTCTACCCTTTCGTATGGCGAACGATAACTCTCGAAGGCGTTCTCAAATTGAAACGAAACTTTGCAAATCGCGAGATGTTGAGGAGGTTACGAGGCCTATTGTTTATAAAAACATTATGACGTTCATCAACTAAAGTTATGACGTCATGAAAAAAAATTTTTTTTGAAACTTAAAATGGCTTTAAAACAAGGTATCTAGTATTTAGGTAGAGCGGCTAGCTGAATCGATTAAGACCAATTTCAGCTCAATCGAACCATCACAAATGGCGCAATCGGTATACATATATATATAATCTTGTATATATGTATACGTCTAGGTCAAAGACTCGTACGATATCTGTTGGGTTCAGTAGTGTTAGAGGGTGGGGTATAGTATAAAAGAGAGACCTCTACCTCTTGCTCCATCATGGTAAGCCTACTGTCCCAGAGAGACAGGGCAAAAATGGCTTCCACTGAAACCACGCCGAGCTAAGCAGACCCGTAAAGAGAAAGAACATCGAAGTAGTCTTTATATGGTCGAAGTCATTCTAAGACGATTGCGACCAGTTTCAGCTCAATCGGACAATCCTAAGTGACGCAAATGGTATTTTTATTTTGAATAATCATGAATATTTTTTTTCAAACTTAAGATTTTACTCAAATAAACAATTTGTTTACAAACAAATTTTGACATTTTTCTTTAAATTCTATAAACAATCATAAACGTAAGTTAAAGTTTATACCCTTGTGTATAGTAGACGATAACTAAAACTGATGAAAAGATGAAACTATAATCTTTTCTTACCCTATATACAAGGTTACTTTAACAGTTGCAACGTGTGGATTTTTTCCTCACATAATCAAATTTGTGAGAAAGCCTCTCAGGCCCGCGAAGCGGGCCTGTGAAACGAGTCTGTGAAAATTCGCTAAATACGTGGCAAAATGCCATGTAACAAGAAACGATAGTGAAACCATACATTAATACAAAACAACAACAATGTGGCCGCGAAGCGGTCACTGGGAGGCCCCCGGCCGCGAAGCGGCCCGGCGGCCGACGCTGCGGAGCGGACGAGGCGCGAAGCGCCGAGTCCGCGTAGCGGCTACGGGCCGAAGGCCCGTATTTTTTAATTTTCGCTGAGTCATTATTGCGGGTTAATGACATCATACATTTTTTTTCGAATAACGCAACTACAGTGGTAGACTGATTTTTGTATGTAGTTTCAACTCTCTAGCATAAATACACTGGGCGCTACGATAAAAACACACACAGACAGAAAACTTTGTGAAAACCACTCAGGAGGCCTGTAAAACACCTAAAACGGATAATTCCGATTTCAACCCGGTTTCGAATTTTTTTGCAAACCCAATACTTTTCTTATTACTTTTAGATATGGTATGAATGAGGAAAAGTAAAAATTGGATTGAGCAAGAAAACACGCATTTCAAAGGAATTTCTCCCGGCTACGGACCTCATTCTTGACTATCAGTCATATCTTTGATTCTTCATCAGAATTGTTGAATTTAATCGATGATTAATTTAATCGATGATTCCAGACAATCAGGTTCTTGATTATTGTTAAACGGGTGATTGGATATGTTTGTTATTACAAATACAAGCTAACCAAAACAGCCAAATATAACTCAGTCAATGCTGGTATTAAATTTCTTGCCTGAAAATGTAAGGTCCTTGGAAGGCAAGTTGTTAAGTAAATATGTGAAAAATATACTTATAAGAAATCCGCTGTACAGTCTATCAGAATTTCATGCTATAACTTTTAACTAACTAAAGATATGTATATCTTTAGTTTATTTGCTTATGTATATCTTAAGTTCATTTCCTTAAGTATAACTTATTCATTTTTTACTTATCTATGACACTTAACTATACGCACGGTTCTGTATATTTGTTAAATAAAGCTTGTTTATTTATTTATTAGGAACACACAAAGTATAGACTACATTAAGACTACACTAAATTACTGAATAATATAAAAAATATAGAAAAGGGTAATAATGGGTTATTTCCATTATTTCTTAGAAGCAAACTAGTAAACGAGTACGAGTGTCTGAATGATCAAGTGACGCCCCTAAGTTATTATAGGTATTAAGTCTACTTAATACCTAATAAAGTACCAATAGGTATACCTTCCTGCCTAATAAAGCATTTTTCTTATTGGAAATTTTGCCATTACGTCATTCATTGCCATATTAAGGCGTCTTGACCTTGATACTCAATTTAATCAATATTTCGTTCAACTACTAGATGAGGTAACAACTAATACTCACGATTTGCCAATACTTTGAAAAAGGACATAGTTGGGTTCATCAACAGGTGCCTCTTTGAACTTGACACACGAGTTGTTCTGTAGATCGTTCATAGCTTCCAGGACTACTGATGTCTCCCACTGAGAAAAGTCAGGCGAGAATCTGTAGAGCAGCGTCTTGTTAGGCCACAGCAACGCTTCTACTTGCTTCTTTTTTCTTCTCCTAAGACCTTTCAATAGGCTACCCTGCAATCACGATAATGCACAAATATTTGAGTATGTAGTTAGCTTCGTAGATATATTGTATTTTAAGTAGGAGTTTTAATAAATGAAAAATATATAGGTATCTGTTGGTTGGTATCTAGATGTATGGACGAGCTATCTATATGATTTTTGATTGGATTTTAGATAAATTTGATGTCAAAGCTTAGTTATACAATGAACAATGAAAGACACATGATGCAAGCATTTGTGTGATAAAAACAATCATTGCCAGTCTGTCTTTTAATTCACTTGAGAATCTACCAGTATATAGGAATACAAGCCCCGCGAAGACTAGGCTTGTAGCGCCTATGTAGGAAGATATCAATATTGTTATCATTCGAACAACCTCATAAGCGTCATTTTCGTAATGAAAATTTACCAATCAAGTTAAGATTTGCTATAAAGATACCTCTCAAGGTAGCAAATGAACCTTTTAAATATTAAGTGACCAATAAAGAACTTGATTAAAAGAAATATATTGTGACACAATAAAATTGTGCGAGACACACCTATGAAATGTAACAAGCAAAATGCAATCCCACATCTGGTAACTGTTCCATCATTCGACATTCGCCATAATTGATGGTTCGTGTCATATATGTCTCTGCTTCGTTACGTCTAACTAATCAGGGGCCCAACAGAGCCCGAACTCACTCTGAAATTCAATTAAAATTCCGAAGAATTTAATGTGAAGTATTTACCAGAGACAAGTGGTCCTATCTTACCGCAATCATGCAGGGCAAAAACATATATAATTTGATATAGTCTAAATAGTTGACACAACCGAGTGTTTTGCAAAACTCGGTAGTATCAAATGATATATTGTGTCCATGAACATTAGTGCTATAATTTTCAAGGTTTTTCCTGTTATGTTTTATTATCTAGTCTTCAGGCAAGTTAGGTTACAAAGTTACAGTTAGTCCCTTTAGGACTACTATAGTCAGCATAATGATAGAAACTATAGATACTACTTTCTTTTACTCCCTTGTGTTGGAGGCATTGCCACCTACATAAGAGGCTATGAGACCTCAAATATAGGTCACATAGTAGGACCCTTCTTGCCAGTTATGTGATCAAATTTTACCAACTGTACAACTTTATTAGATGAAAACCTTACAATTTTATGAATTTTTCGTTTAACTGTTAAAAATATTCTTGTTTTGGTTTGCTCAGAAGTGACACTGGTCAGAAAGTCTGTACCTCGCTTTGTCATTTCGAAATAAGATTTTGCTTGATCATCGACCTGTAATATTAATATATGATGTAGAATAATGTTTAAAAAACCTCCACCCAATCAAACACGACTATTATATGTGATGATTGAGTCAAACAATCACAACAAGACCTGCCATATCGGCATCAATATTGCCTATGTGATGATTGAGTCAAAACAATCACAACAAGACTCTGCCATATCGGCATCATATTGCCGATGTGATGATTGAGTCAAACAATCACAACAAGACTCTGCCATATCGGCATCAATATTGCCTATGTGATGATTGAGTCAAACAATCACAAAAGACTCTGCCATATCGCATCAATATTGCCTATGTGATGATTGAGTCAAACAATCACAACAAGACTCTGCCTATCGGCATCAAATTGCCGATGTGATGATTGAGTCAAACAATCACAACAAGACTCTGCCATATCGCATCAATATTGCCTATGTGATGATTGAGTCAAACAATCACAAGTAGACTCTGCCATATCGGCATCAATATTGCCGATGTGATGATTGAGTCAAACAATCACAACAAGACTCTGCCATATCGGCATCAATATTGCCTATGTGATGATTGAGTCAAACAATCACAACAAGACTCTGCCATATCGGCATCAATATTGCCGATGTGATGATTGAGTCAAACAATCACAACTAGACTCTGCCATATCGGCATCAATATTGCCCATGTGATGATTTGAGTCAAACAATCACAACTAGACTCTGCCATATCGGCATCAATATTGCCGATGTGATGATTGAGTCAAACAATCACAACTAGACTCTGCCATATCGGCATCAATATTGCCGATGTGATGATTGAGTCAAACAATCACAACAAGACTCTGCCATATCGGCATCAATATTGCCTATGTGATGATTGAGTCAAACAATCACAACAAGACTCTGCCATATCGGCATCAATATTGCCGATGTGATGATTGAGTCAAACAATCACAACTAGACTCTGCCATATCGGGCATCAATATTGCCGATGTGATGATTGAGTCAAAACAATCACAACTAGACTCTGCCATATCGGCATCAATATTGCCGATGTGATGATTGAGTCAAACAATCACAACAAGACTCTGCCATATCGGCATCCAATATTGCCTATGTGATGATTGAGTCAAACAATCACAACTAGACTCTGCCATATCGGCATCAATATTGCCGATGTGATGATTGAGTCAAACAATCACAACTAGACTCTGCCATATCGGCATCAATATTGCCGATGTGATGATTGAGGTCAAACAATCACAACTAGACTCTGCCATATCGGCATCAATATTGCCGATGTGATGATTTGAGTCAAACAATCACAACAAGACTCTGCCATATCGGCATCAATATTGCCGATGTGATGATTGAGTCAAACAATCACACTAGACTCTGCCATATCGGCATCAATATTGCCGATGTGATGATTGAGTCAAACAATCACAACTAGACTCTGCCATATCGGCATCAATATTGCCGATGTGATGATTGAGTCAAACAATCACAACTAGACTCTGCCATATCGGCATCAATATTGCCGATGTGATGATTGAGTCAAACAATCACAACCTAGACTCTGCCATATCGGCATCAATATTGCCGATGTGATGATTGAGTCAAACAATCACAACTAGACTCTGCCATATCGGCATCAATATTGCCGATGTGATGATTGAGTCAAACAATCACAACAAGACTCTGCCATATCGGCATCAATATTGCCGATGTGATGATTGATCAAACAATCACAACAAGACTCTGCCATATCGGCATCAATATTGCCGATGTGATGATTGAGTCAAACAATCACAACTAGACTCTGCCATATCGGCATCAATATTGCGATGTGATGATTGAGCAAACTGAATGCCATAGCATCAATATTGCGATGTGATGATTGAGTCAAACAATCACAACAGACTCTGCCATATCGGCATCAATATGCCGATGTGATGATTGACTCAAACAAGCACAACTAGACTCTGCCATATCGGCATCAATATTGCCGATGTGATGATTGAGTCAAACAATCACAACTAGACTCTGCCATATCGGCATCAATATTGCCGATGTGATGATTGAGTCAAACAATCACAACAAGACTCTGCCATATCGGCATCAATATTGCCGATGTGATGATTGAGTCAACAATCACAACTAGACTCTGCCATATCGGCATCAATATTGCCGATGTGATGATTGAGTCAAACAATCACAACTAGACTTGCCATATCGGCATCAATATTGCCGATGTGATGTTGAGTCAAACAATCACAACAAGACTCTGCCATATCGGCATCAATATTGCCTATGTGATGATTGAGTCAAACAATCACAACTAGACTCTGCCATATCGGCATCAATATTGCCTATGTGATGATTGAGTCAAACAATCACAACAAGACTCTGCCATATGGCATCAATATTGCCTATGTGATGATGAGTCCAATCACAACTAGACTCTGCCATATCGGCATCAATATTGCCGATGTGATGATTGAGTCAAACAATCACAACTAGACTCTGCCATATCGGCATCAATATTGCCATGAGTCAACAATCACAACACATATCGGCATCTGCCATGTGATCTGAGTCAAACAATCACTCTGGCATCAATATTGCCGATGTTGATTGAGATGTCGAGAATTATTCGGCATCATTATGTGATGATTGAGTCAAACAATAGACTCTGCCATATCGGCATCAATATTCGATGTGATGATTGAGTCAAACAATCACAACTAGACTCTGCCATATCGGCATCAATATTGCCGATGTGATGATTGAGTCAAACAATCACAGATTCTGCGGGCAAAGAAAACTTGATCTCCTATGATAGGAAATTCAGATTAGATTTTAAGTTAATCTAACATGGCGTCCATTTTAAAATTTTTAGCGCTAGATCTGAGTGTTCTGAGTCCAATAAGACCTCAACCACAATTGTGGTTAGCAAACTTCTCAAATTACTAAAGTTTTTAATGTAACGCGTGTTTTTACTTTTCCTCATTTATATGTAGGTATATAAATATAAAAAATAAATTACCCTTTTTAGGGACTTTCGGCCCATCAGGGTATTCGTCCTGCGGAAACAACCTTAGGTGGGTTGCGTCTATTATTCTCTAAGTATCAATTAAAGTTGGCAAATTTCTTTAATACAAATACTATTCATATAATCTTAGAGCATAGCCCGGGCTGCGAACCCCGAACCTCTGGTGCCGAAATCGAGTGCCTATATGATCACGGCGGCATACACCGTAGGTATATAGGCAAAGTATAGTGTTTGCAAAAAAAATCCGAAACCGGGATGTTACCAGAATTATCCGTATCAGGCATTTTCTATATGCCTCCTGAGTGGCATTAGTAAAGTTGTCCGTCTGTATGTGTGTGTGTGCGTGTTATCATCGTAGCTCCCAGTGCATTTATGCTAGAGAGTTGAAATTTCGTGAAGAAACAGTCTATTGCTGTAGTTGTGCTATTCGGAAAATAATTTTTTATGACGTCATTATTTTTTTAATAATCCCAAAGTTTTTGTAGGATCATAAAAGTTAAGCAGCATCGAGCGTGGTCAGTGCCTGGATGGATGATCACTGGAAATGAAACGGATGTATTTACTATCTGAAGACGTGTTGGAGTATAAATTTAACGACTCGTATATTCTAAGGACGAGCGAAGCGAGTCCAAAGTAGGAAGATTAGCGTAGCGAATCCGATGTGATGAAAAAAATGTCCGAGTTTCGTCGTACCCGATTGTTTTCTATTTTAAGTCTCCTATGATTACTTTATGTCTACTTTAACTTCACTTTACTGTGAACTAGTTTTTGCCCTTGTAGAGTATTTTGTAGTTCCCAACTTAGTACTTTATAAAGAGTTATTGGAATAGTAGCAGGAGTTAATTACCTGAAATATCTTCTTTTCCCCTTAAAAAAATTTAGTATATATGTTTCATTTAGGAATGTTACCCATGATATTTATGAAAGCGTATTTTTAATTAATATGAAACTTTTAATATGTAATAAAGTTTTTATTTATTTAACTTTGTAGTCATCAATTTTTGGACTACAAACTCCAAGAAATTTTGTAGTCTTTAAACTCGTTTTTAGTTACCAATTACCAAACGACCTTTGACTCCACAGTAAAAATGTATATTCAAGTTACGAACCTTGGATGTCTCTTGTATTGCTTTCTTTTGATCTTCATTCAATATCATGTCACCTTCAAAAAAGTCTGCATTAAAATCCAAATAACTATCACTTATCTGATCTACTTCTAGATCCTTATTGATTTCATAGAAATCACCAATCGATATCAATACGACATATTGAAGAAAGAACCAACGCATTATAAAACAATATTTAGACATAATTATGATATTAAATCATTTAGAAATATGATATAAAATTAAGAAATAATAAAAATTAAATTTAAAATAGACCAAGAAATGCAAACAAAAAAATACTAAAAAAGTGAAACTAATTGGTTTGAAAAATAAAATGAGACATAATATTTGAAAAAATAAAACTGTGGACTAGAAAAACAAAAAAACTATGAATAATTGAAACTAAGTACTGATAGAATTAGAGAAAGACCTGATAGAATGAAGATAAGATCCTGTAAGAATAAAACTAATATTTAAAATAATAAAATTAAGAACTAAAAGAATCGGACAAGGGACTAAAAGTTAGTACTATGAACAGAACAAAATTAAAGTTAATACTAAAAGGATTAAGTTAAGAGTAGTACTGAAAGAATTAAGCTAAAGACTAAAAGAAAAAAACAACATTTTAAACAATTAAACTTCAAACTGAAAAGATAAAAGAAAAATCTAGGAAAAGAAAAAGTGTTTAAAAATGAAATGTGATTAAAAAAATGAAATTCGACACTAAAATAATAAAAACCAGATATACTAAAAGAATTAAGCTAAAACCCAAAAAAAAAACAAAGTTTAAAAGAATAAAAATTCAAACTAAACGAAAAAATTTAAGAACTAATCGATTATAACCAAATGCTAAACAATTATAAGTTAATGAACTGGAGTAGCATTGATGATCAGTTGTTGGTTTAATATATGCCGCTAGTCTTATGATGGTAGAATTAGCTACAGGTATATATATCATTAATGGGGTTTTTGAACTATCGAATTTATCATTTTTAACATAAAATCTTATCAACCGATCATTTGCAGAAAACACAGCAGTGTTAATAATTAAGAAAAAAGGTTCACAGTAAAGGCGAAGACAATATAAATAATACCAGAGTGGGCATAAGTAATTTTGTACTGTTTATTTAATTATTACTACGTCTAAACGAGATGTTCGACACTGGGTTGAACATAGAGATATATTACTAGAGAGGCCCTATTGGTTGAATTTAGAACATCAAAAAAATAACCTGACCACCTTCGACTGTAAATAATCAAATGAACTGAACAAAATTATAGTGAACTATACAGTAGAATGCTGAAAATATAAATCAAACGCAAACAATGTGCAGGAAGCCGATAAAAAAAATGATTTCTTATAACCTTAGAATAATACTATATATAGAAGGAGCACAGGACCGTAAACACAATGTAATTCCACTGATAACACGAAAGCCGGTTGACTGGTGCAACTAAGTAATGCTGCCAACCTGACAACAAAACATTATTTTTAATATGTGTCATAAATATCTATTAATGAAGAAAAATCGTAAAGAACAAATATAATAACTTAAAACACCTGCTGAGTATTTAATAAAACTGGTCTTAGATGGCAAAAGGGTGGCGGAATACAAAAATCTACATTTAGTTGTCGAGGACTACTTTTTATATATAATTTTAATAAATACGTTAAACTACAATTTAAAATGCTTAAAATATTGTAATGCATCGATATTTATATTAGTATTTTATGAATAATCAATAATTAATTAATAATAGAACATAATAATTCAGCAACCGGAAGTATTGCCAACTTTTTTTATAGAAAATTGTATATTGTTAGGGTGGCAGCATTACTTAGTTGCACCAGTGAACCGGCTTTCGTGTTATCAGTAGTGCTCCTTCTATATATAGTATTATTCTAAGCTTATAACCATAACTTACTCTTAGAAGAGGTTTCATTGAGGTTACACAGAGCCCCTGAGAGCCCCAAAAAAGATGTTTCAGGACTCTCAATGTATTGAGATGGGCTATGCCCCCTCTAGTATATATCTCTATGGGGTTGAATACCAGCTTGAATTATAGACACCGTTTTACTTGGTGTAGACGGGGTTTCAACCAGGTGTGAACACCAACATCGATCATTTGTAGGTTGAATCCCAATTATGTTCCGTGTAGACACTTATCGGGGTTGAGCAAGGTGTCTAATGTTAGGTTATTTTAATAATTATTATTGCTTTTCTTTGGTTATTTAATAAATAACCAAAGATCATAATGAAATACGTATTTCATTATGAATTTAGTTACCTTTTCCTTATATTTCATCAAAATATTGATTTAGCAGCATTATGCTGTCTGCTGTCGAAACTTTATTAGTAAAATAAATTTATTTTTTACCTCAAATTTAAGTCGCGGTTAGCCGTAATACGTAATAATTGCTGCTTATGATGTTGGTTCTTTGCCTTCTCATAAAATCAGTGTATTTTCTTTTTCTTATGTCCCTTGCCGCATTTTCCTTGTTAAATAAAAAGACTAATTAGTTAGTTAAAGCAGTTATGATTATAAATAACGCACACAAAATAAGGAAAGAATAAATCATGTTTTTTAAAATCAAAATACTAAGTAAGAACACAAAGCAGAAACAAATAATTGCAAATCATGTTATGATTTTGAAGAATAGCCAACCTAAATAAACAAATATCCCTTAAGAAAATATTAATCTTTATTTAGATTTAAGTTATTATTTACAATTATTTTACTGATAAACATCTTTATTAGTTCTATTTTATAGATATTACAGTTTTTACTGTTCAATTTTGTTTGTATTTTTATAGCAATTTTTGGTTTATTTACTTATTATCATTCTACTTTACTAAAATGGGATTTACTAAAGTGATGTAGAAATTCATACAGTAGGGGTGGGGGCGCGCACTGAAAATATTGTTATCATTTTTAAATCGAGACGTCTATAAACTAGAATGTAAACAAGACAAATTTTCTGAACATTTTTAGTTGTTTATAAGATTATTTGTTTAGAAAATAAGATAAATTTAGCATTTTTTCCATTAAAAGAACAAATAAAAAAGCAATAAACACGCAAATTAATTTCCCTTTTTGCACGTCATGGTTATCATCATAGAGATATCATTACTAGGTTATAGGTTAAATTGTGAAACATCGTAAAAGTAACCTGACCACCTTTGATTATAAATACAATCAAATAATCAGTACAAAATTACAATAATTTAAATAGGCGAATGTTAAAAATACTAATTAAAACACAAACAATGGGCGGGAAACCAAAATCAATAGATTTATTATAAACTTAACTTACTTTTGAAGGAGGTTTCAATGAGGTTACACAGAGCCCCTGAGAGCCCCAAAAAGATGTTTCAGGATTTTATTGAGATAGGCTATGCCCCCTCTAGTTTATATCTCTATGGTTATCATGATATCAGGTCTAGTTAAAATAACACAGCGTTTATATTTTTATAACATTTATGAAAATTATACATTTAAAATAATTAATAAGATTTTAAACATTGTTAAAGATCTCTTTAAATAATTTAAATCCTGAAAATGAAGAACTAATTATTTTATATATGCTGTACAAGGTGAACCGACCTGCCTCTAGTGGAGAAACGATGAACTTAAAGCAATCCAATCTAAAACAGCTTATTCCGGGGGAGTTGGACCACTGTGTCCCGCGGCCCACCCCCTACTGTATGAATTTCTACATCACTTTAGGATTTACAAATGTCTGCCAGTACTAAAAGTATATAATGATGTTTGAAAACAGGCTACATTTAAGTATTATCGGAAAACTACTTAGAGATGCACTGAGATAACCAGTGAGAAAATGTTATATCTTTTAGTAACAGTATAGGTGTTGAATCCCGAATTGAACCCCTACTGTGTGCCGTTTGCGGAATTTAACCCCGAAAACAATTATAGGTGTTTAACCCAGTGTTCAACACCTCGTGTAGACGAAGTATTTATTTATTTATTTTTAGTGGAAAATGTGTAGGTTACTTTTTCGATTTTTAAAAAACCAATAGGTCCTCTATAGAAATAATATCTCTATGGAAATAAATAACTAATTTTGTTAAGACTTGAAGACAGCACTGCTAAATTTGCCTGTGAGTTGGCAGAATATGTCATGAATTGTCAGTTTTTATTAATATCTCTTCCTTTATAACCATTATTTTACTTTATGACTAATTATTAGTAAGTTCTAAAGTAATATATAAACCAAGTAGGGAAACAAACGAGATTTCTATAAGACATCGGCGTGTTGTTCACATTATACTTTTACAACCTATACTTTTTAGTATAATATGTTTTAATTTGTGTAAAAATAGAGCATTATGCTACTAGGCAGCAAAATGGAATTGCAGACGAGTTTTTTAAATTAGCCCCCGAGCCAACGACAAGGGCTAATTTTGAGCCGATGCAGGTAATTGCTGACACGAGTTGACAATGTTTTCTTTGCTGCATAGTAGCATATACTATTTTATCTACTTAAGGCTGAAAAATAAACATAAGAATATTATACTTTAAAATGTTTTGTTTAATTTTTATCGTTTAGAGCAAAAAATTAAGACTAGAATAAACTATTAATTACTATAAATTAAGGTAAGATACATAAGTCTTAAATAAATAAACAAGTAGAAAAGAGTCTTTTAAATACTTGCTACGAGATTTTCAAGGCAGTAAATATTGCTTTAAAGTTGTTGCAACACTTACAATGTCAGGTTGAGTTTGATTTGTAATTTGTTAATCCTAACAATATTCCCATGTTAATTTTTCATAATTATTCTAATTCATTATATTTATTGCAAAACTAGCTTACCTTGTTTACAGTTTTAGTAATTCTTTACGACGTACTTTAATAAAACAAAATAAATAAATAAAATAATTAAATAAAAGACAAAACCTAAGGACCTTCTGACGATCTAAACAGATTTTGACGATTCATAAACACCTGGTAAAAAAAGCCATAAATATCAGTGTTGCCATTATTTTAGGTAAAATTATATTTATTACGGGTACCGCATCGTAGTCTCGACACTTCATAACGTCGACATTTTTCTTGGCAGGATTTTCCGTTGTATCGACCATAGTATCGACACTTTAACCAAATCATGTGTCGATGTTACGTCGTGTCGAGACCCCGGGGGCGACCCTTTATTACGTTAATATATTTGTTTTATTTCAATCATGTTAAATCTTTCTTTTATTTTTTAATTTTAATTTTTTATAATTTGTTTATTCCTGTTAGTATTTTATTATTGTTATATTACTTTTGTTTGTATTTGGACCTTTAGTCTGTTTTTATCAACAAAATAAATTAAAAATAAGCTTTAAGCTTCCTTACATAAGCTACTACTGAGTTCAACCTGTTGACTCTCAATCAGCTAGAGGGTTTTAGGATCGTTAATCCTAAAAGCCAAAGAAAGATGCTTATAATTACGATACATATTATAGTGGTAAAATAAATTAACAATATCAGACTAAAAAAATAAAAGGAACAACTTGATAAACATGTTTTGATATTTTTACCATTAGTCTTTGCGTATCTCCTCTACAACCTTAAAAATGACAGTAAATAAAGATTTTATTAATAATGCGATGACATTTTTTACCTCTGCCGGGTGTAAAATTTACTTCACAGACGCTACGCAAATTGTAAATTAACTGACACAAAAACAAGAACTCGTATACACAACGATTATATATTACCTGCCCCGGCTTTACCTCAGCAGGTAATTTCTGTAGTTTAACCTTGCCTTTGGCTCGAGGACAAAATTTTAAACTAGCCAGTAACATTCCATTTTACTGCTAATTACACTCTCTATTTGAAGACGAAAAAAGAACTAGCACAGACAGTATTATTCGTTTACCCACGACTTGAGTTGTAAATCAGGTTTTTTATAGGGACGTAAAACACATTTTTACGTCCCTAGGGACGTAAATAGAGTGCAGTGGCTATATAGAGTCATCTATAACGAATAAAATCAAAGTGACAGAACAAATTTGTGAAGCTGTAAATATCGGTCACTAAACGGCCGCTTATTGTAATTTGTTAAAATAAATAAAAAAAATCTAAATAATGTAAGGAATAAGAAAGAGAATGTGTACCAAAAAATGAAACCCCGATACCAACAATCGTTATTAGCATCCCTTCAATTGTAACTCCTCATTCCCATCATCATCAACAAATTTTAAAAATTAATAGAAATATATTTTACTAATTATCTAAGTCTTAGGTAAAATTTAATGCACGAATCAAAGAATTTCAGCTCTCATATTATCTCCCTCGGCTAGGCCTCGGGAGTCAATTTTAGTTATCTCCCTCGGCAAAGCCTCGGGAGCTAACTTGCTTATCTTCCTCGGCCTTACGGCCTCGGGTGATAATGAAGTTTACACCTGCGGCTTCACCTTATGTGAAAACTTGGCCTTGAGCTGTAAAACTTTCTTGCCGTGTAAATAACTATAACAAAGGTTCTTTAAATAAATGAGATAAGACGTTGTATCAACATAACGTCATTATATTAACATAAAGACATAACATATTAGCCAACTGTTTAGTCTGTAAGAAATACGTCTTACTAAAGAACATATGTTGCGGGAATCAGCTTGGATCAGTATGATTCAGTTAGTTTTAATAATATCATCCTTTCATCTTTCTCAAGGTAAAACACTAGACGCCTCTTTGTTGTTTTGCGGCTTCGGCCTAAGCCGATCCGTCTCCAGTAGCGCTACGGCAAAACAGAAATAAACAGGATGACAAAATGAAAACATTATAATGTCATAATAAAAGTTAAAAATACTGAACAACATTATAATGTATCATAATGATGAAGTATTATTTATGATGTATCATAATAACACTTAAATGATCTAAGGTCAATTTTTAAAATTAACAACCATTATAATAAAAATTAAAATTTTGTACTTATTGTCCAAATATTATAATTTTTCACAAGGCCCAACAATATCTATCTCCTTGATTGATATCATTTGGCCTCGTGTATATCTATTTTATATACAAACAACACACACATATATATATATATATATATATATATATATATTATATATATATAATATATATATATATATATATATATAAATTATGAGGATAAAAGATTAACAAACATCGGGTTCAGGGTACCTCGGAACTTTTCCTCACCACATCGGATTTACTTTCCTTGTCCTCAGATAGTAATTTGATTAGTTATATACCCAGTGGTAACCCATCCAGGCACTAACCTTGCTTGATACTGCTGAACTTTTATAATCAAACAATAATCATTGATACACTTGCCGTATTGATACGAAACTTAGTGTATCTACTTATTACGTAAAGGGATTACTTACTACACTTGTACCAAATTTCAGCTCAATCGAATTATTTTCAGATAAAAAAAAACGTATACAAGTCATTTGATAAAAATTAAACAAATGCTGATAATGAGCAAAAACTTGGCAAATATGTAGGCCTTATAATCACATGTGTGCTAAATCTCAAAACAATCGAAAATCGGTTTATACATATACATACATATATATATATATATATATATATATATAATATATATATATATATATATATATATATTATATATATATATATATATATATATATATATATATATATATATATATATATATATATTATTGAGGTGACAGCCCTATATTTTGCCTAAACACAGGTTTATCTTGAGTTAAGGGATTTTTACAAGTACCTGACATCGCACATTTATTATAAACTTTCGAAATTTTTGCTGAATCATTATTGCGGGTTAATTATTATTTAATTAATTCATTATGTTCCGGATGGCATTAATTGACCTAAAGATTGATTTGTGTACTATGTTTTAACTCTCTAGCATAAACAGATGCAATGATAACAGACACATAGACCACTCTGGAGGCCTTAAAAGCACATAAAACGGATAATTCAGGTGACATCCCAGTTTCGAATATTTTGTAAACGCAATACTTTTCATACATAGTAGAAAAGTAAGAACATTTATCCGTTCTAATCTCACAGATCTGGTCCGTTGGATCAATCCGTTGCGTCTAATTATCCGTTTCGCGCTTAAGTCTGATTTTTATTGTAGGTAACAACAACGTCGCTGCACCAGATGCCACTAGATGGCATGTTGATGACTTGTTAAAAAACATAAGTGAAGCATCGGAGGATGAAAAACAAGTGATGAAGCAAGCTGTTAAAAGAATAAGCAAGAGCTTAGCTCGTTTGTTACTACTTAATGACGCATTTAGTCAGCATATGTCTCAGTATGTTAAATTTTACCTTTTCACCAGGTAAGTCTATAACACGATCATATGCCGTTATTATATAGTCAGTTTAAACAATAACAGTTTATTATATAGTTTCGAATCTTGCTCCGAAATCTTTGTTTTTATCGTTTTACTAAAAATCAGAGCATTATAGATATTTTTAATGATCAATTATTTTATGGATTTACCTTTTCTTATTTATGACGTAGGTATACAGGGAAAGTAATGTGTTATGACAAAGATTCCGAAACCAAGGTTTCAACTTATTTGTTTTAAGCGTTTTTAATACCTCCTGCTCCTGCTGAGTGATTTAACCAAGTTGCTGGTGTGTACCCAGCGTGTTTACGTTAACACATTATCCCGATATAATTTAATTTTCATCGGATCACATGATTATCTGATATTTTTTTTAAATCGGAAAATTGTCTGATTGAATTTCAATTTGGCTCGAGTGTAAAATATAAAATTCTGGCACGGAGGTCCGCAGGCCAAGCAAATTTTCTTGAAATGCGGGCTTTCTTGCATATCAAACCAATTTTTGCTTGATTTTTCGGTATTATTTGTAATTTAATTTTTTCGACTTTTCCAAAGAAAATCCGCATATTTATCCCATAGAATTCAGGAGTTCTCAAACCTTTAGTAACCACGTACCATCATTCAACATAATACTTGGAGTACCACCATTATATATATATATATATATATATATATATATATATATATATATATATATATATTATATATATTATATATATATATATATATATATACAAAAAATATGCATACTTTTTAAAATGACTTTACTACTTTTAACTCTTCTTGTTTTTTAATTAAGATTAATGAAGACTGCAGTCCTAAATAATTTTTAATTTATTTAATAATTATATAAATTAACAATTATTTAAGCCTGCAGGCGCAGCATAATTTGCAGTCATTTGAAGCTTAGTTTATCAGTGAGTTTATATTTTTAGGTATTCAATCTATACTTTTATATGATGATAATTATTTGCATGTCGCAGGAGTAATATTGACACTGGAGAAGAAATCAAAGTAAACGATGTATCATTACTGAACGAGTCAAGTTTTAATTCATCGAAGCAAACTGTTTTCCTGGTGCATGGATATATAACCGATGTAACTTCAGATGCTATTCAGCTTCCAAAAAAAAGTAAGAATTCGGCTATCAACAATTTTTATTAGGATATAAATAAATTTAATCTAAAGCCAAAAACAATTGTATGGCCAAATAATAGTAAATTACGTAACTTCAACTGTAAAGTTTTTATAAGATTTAATTGCTTCGGTATTTTTTTTTTGGGGGGGGGGGACGCAGTCAATAAAAATAAAAAAAATATTTCACTTTAATACTTTTCTTAACAATCTTCGAAACAATTAAAATTTTACAGTCGTAGGACATAAAGTAAATCAAGTAGAGGATATGTTAAAAAAAATTCCTCACCTTATCAGATTCCCTATACGCATATTCTCACCACTTCACACACTGACCTCAACCGATAAAGCTTAACAAAAGGCATCCGACAAAACCCGAGGATATACAATTGTAATGAGGAAATCCTATTGTAATGAAATTTTGCGTACTTCTTCTGTTTATAAAGCAAAGGGATACACTTGAGCTACTTCAACTCAATTAGGTGGTTTTCCGATTTTCAACAACTCTTAGAAAACGGATACATGACGTTCCATAAAAATTAATGCTGATAATGAAATTTAACACAATTGTTGGTCTTATGCATAAATAGGACTACATTTCAATTTTACCATAATTCAAATTGATCCGTTAATGTTTTCATGTATTTTTGCTTGAGTCATAAATAAAGGTTAATGTTTATAGAATAAATATTTTTCGGAAAGCACAACTAGATCTAAACATTTCAAATCTTTAGTATAAAGGCAATCTGTAACCGGCACTCACAGATAGAGACAGACTATTAGGCGGAAAAAAATGCAGGGGTTCTTAAGGACACCTGAGACGGAAAATGTCCGTCTCATCTTTCCTTAACTATATCTGATTAGAAATTTTTTCTGATTAGAAAAGCCTATTCCTTATTTATACCTATACGGTATAAATAAGGAAAAGTAAATAACTTTTAGCCGCTACTTAACATCTCTATCTTCAAAAAAAAAAGACAGAAGTATCATATTCCGTATTTCGTCTACTCATAAAAAATATTAAAATCTTCACACCTTTGACATAGCTCCAAATTCTTACAAAGTTTTCGAATAGTTAGTGATAACGAAGTATAAAACTAGTAGTCTGAGGGACTTTTCGAAAACGGCCACCTCATTCATGTTAGTCAATGAACCTTCCTTACCTTTTTAGCGACTTTTAAAGAAAGAAAATTACGCTGAGGTCATCAGCATAAAAAACGGAGGAGGGAGTTGAGGGGATTGACAGCAGTGCGTTTCCACTACGAATTATTAGCGGGAACCAATCACAATCCAAAGAATGCCTGTAATCTGTAAGCCAAAGACCATTTTATGTTTCAGTACTAAAAAATTAAGCTAGCTAGCTAAACCTAGCTGAAAATTTTTCGAAATGTTTGTTATTTACATTGCATGATAAGAATGATTGTAATTAATAAACCTTATTTGCGTTTGTTAGATTTTCTGAAACACTACGATTACAACATCATCGCCGTAGACTGGAGTCTAATAGCAATGAATGACGATACATACTTCCGAGCCGCAAATAAAACTTCCGATGTAGGCTCGTATGTAGCAGAAATGATTAGGTTCCTAGAAATCAGTGGATCTTTGGATGGGGATAAAGTTCATCTGGTAGGGTTCAGTCTAGGTGCACATGTGGTTGGTTTCGCTGGCAAATATTACCCAGATGTTGCGAGGATTACAGGTAAATATAATAATTACCTGTAATAATATATTAAAGCATTATCTTCCCAGACCCATAGGAGATATACCAAGACTAGAGCTCTCGCATTATTATCTTTATGTTACCTTAAAGATAACGACAAGACCTATCATGACTATTCCTCTAACATCAAAATTGATTATCCTGAAATATATGGGGGAATAAGCTAAAATATATCAATATTTATGCTACATAAATCATTATGTAGCATAGAAATGAAATAGCAATAATAGATGAATCCGGAATAAAATTAATACTGCCAAAATCAACAAACCAGATAACATAAAGGAAATAATAATAAGAAGGATAATACAAAAAGGAAATAATAATAGGAATAAAAGATTGTCAAGGTAACATAGAAAAGATATAGTTAAAATAGGATATATTATAGCAGTATATTATAGAAATCTATACAAGTACCAACAAAGTGGAAATATCATCTACTCCGCAATACTCAAAAGAAATTTGGAGTAAGGAAAGAGTGGAACAGGGAAAAACGGAGTTAAAAAGGCAATGGAATGTCATCAGGACCGGATGAAGTTACAAACAAAGAAATAAAAGCAGATGGAGGAACTCTAGTCAATATACTTCTTTAACTGTTAATGAGTGTTTAAGTAAAAATGAAGTGCCTAAAAATGTTCTCCAATAATTTGTGTATTTGATACAGGTTTGGATCCAGCCGGACCTTACTTTACTGATCAAGGCCCTAACGGTAGATTAGATCGCAATGATGGTAGATTTGTAGACTGTATACACACGTGTGGAGGTAAACTTGGTATTGGTAAAGCAATATGTCAGGCTAATTATTTCCCTAATGGAGGAATACATCAACCATCTTGTCATCATATACAGATTGTACAAGGTAAGTCATTAAATTGGACTAAAAAACTGTTTAATCGCCATCACGGTCTTTTTGCTTCCCTTGCTAATCAATTCATGGTTTTATCCAGCAATAAACTGCTATGGCGAATCCAAACCATGTTCGTAATGTCTATGAAGTCCCGTTTAAATGAGAAGAGGGACTAAGAAAATAAGAGGTAAGAGGGGCTTTTAACAAAGGACGTTATGGTAAAAGGTACTTTTCCCGCTAATCATCAGGTTTGTCAAGAGAAAGACGAGGATTTTAACTTCGTAGGCACCAAAGATATAAACAAGTAGAAGGTGGACACTCTAACTTTAACACAACGATAAAGTTAAAGTTACCTAAGGACCTATTGGTCCGTGAAAGAGTAGGATTCCCTTCCACATCACCTGTGGAGGACAAAACCTATCCTTCAATAGCATGATTGTCAATAGTGGTGGGGCGACCAGTAGTGGTAGTAGTAGTAAGGGTGGATGTAATTAAGCCTGGTAAGTAGACCAAAGCTTTATGTCATTACAATACCTCTACTATTTTATCCTCATGAAACCTACTAAATATTTGAACTTAAGTTTTTTAAATCCTTTCTACCTTCCTAAATAAAGATACACTGTTTAATCCTCATTGTCTTCAAATATTGCACTTGTTTGATTCTCGACTATCTTCATTAGGACTATATGTCTATTATGCCTGCAGCAACCAGTCAATAACCCTACCATAAATCTGAGACTAGACTCACTAAGGTCAAGAAGTCATCAAGGCTTTGCCCTCTTATTGGAAAATGCCAGGATATTAGAAATGTCATATTTGACTGTTTACATCTGTTATTGTTCTTGTAAATGACTTAAGCCTCCTTTAAAATCCGGTTTATACAAGGGATTTGGCCAGCAATCTTGCGCAGCCAATTGCAGGATCTGACCCACAAATGGGAGTATGCAAGAGCGGTAGAGTTACACTTATTAACACGTACCTTGCAAAAACACATGTAATATAGTGTCAAGCAAACTAAATTAACTGCTGTGATCTCTCTCATCTGGTTGAGTCTCTTTGCACAACAATAACCTTTACGATGTTTTCGTCGTCGTTAAAATTAAACAGCATAAGTCCAAAACTAAGACAGAATTACGTCTAATTATGGGGGTCACGATGGTGTATTGGTTAACACGAGTGCATGCCACCTAGACAGTCCGGGTTTGATCCTGGTTGGGACCTCTAGAATTTGCATGCAAGGGGTGGAAAACTGTCCTATAAAAGAGACAGCAGTGGGCACTTGTTGTTTCTATTTAAAGCTATTGAAACTCATAGTAAATCGACGGCTCTTCTGTGGATTAGACGCAAAATGTCTGCATTAGAACTTATAAGGTAGAAAACTATTTTCTATCAAAGGAAGAAAACAAAATGGAGACACAAAAGAAAGAAAACAAGAAGTTAACAAAGAAGAAACAAAGAAGAAAACAAAAGAAGTTGTGTCGTGGCCTATTTGCTGGCCGATCTCACCTCTCCCTAATTACTATCGCTACACCCAATCAATTTTCCTCACAAGTTTTTATAGTCACTAACTTTCTTGTCTGAATTAAACTCCTGTAACTCATTGCAGAACGAGAATCGTGTAATCATGCCATGGCAGTTAGATATTTCACAGAATCAATAGATCCAAGTAAAGTGTTTTATAGCAAAACTTGCTCGGAAGTGCCTGATGCTATTGGAACTGGTTGTGTCGAGTCTGAAGCACTCATGGGGTATCCAGCAAACAAAAGGTAATAGTCTAAGACCAAGACACAAACAAACGGGTACGGGGTACCTCAGAACTTTTCCTCTTTTCCCGCTCATCCTCCCTACTTCCCACTTGCCCCGCTCGTCCATAGAATATATGAGTTGTAAAATTTATACTGCAACACATCTTCAGACTCGCTTTGCACGTCCTCAGATAGTAAATACATTCGTATATCCACCAAAAATCATGGATATACTTGTTGTATTAAAACGAAACTTGTTATACTTATTTTTTACGTATAGGTTTATACTTGAACAAAATTTCAACTTAATTTTTCTACAATTTTTAAAAAACTTATACAAGTAATTTTATAAAAATGTAACTAATGCTGATAATGAGATGAAACTTATGTTAGTCTTATACATGGCTACATGCCTGCCGAATTTCAATCTGATCGCATAATTTTATAGTGTTTTATGATTTTTCGGAATGTTTGCTGAGTCATTATTGCAGGTTAATGATGTCATAAAAAATAATTTCTAAATAGCACAACTAAAGCGGTAGACTGATTTTAGTACAAAGTTTCAACTCTCTGGCATAAATACACTGGGATAACAGACAACTTTGCAAATACCACTCAGGAGGCCTTAAAAACTGAAATTAATAATTCCAGTGACATCCTGGTTTCGGATTTTTTTCCAAACACAATACTTTTCCTATATACTTACGGTATAAATGAGGAAAAGTAAATACATGACTATCGAGACCTTATTTGAAATATTTTGGCTCCCTACAAACTACTTTGATGGAATATGCATGATTAATGAAACAGAAAAAAAACATGAAATTTTAAGGTTTTTAAGAGTTTTATACTTTAAAAGTATTGATTTTTACATATTTTCGTACATATTTTAAACTTAACATCTCTGGTTGTTAACCCAACTATATGTTGATACCCAACTCAAATACATTTAGTTTCTGGTCTCAATCAAGGTAATGCCTCGATCAGATTGAATTCCTTCTTTTTCAATCCATTTTAAAGTCTCACATTTTATTTTTCAAGACATCAAAAAATTGGGTTGATGAAATCTCAAAAATTCTTTTGCCTTTTTTTTGTAGATTAACTGGAATATTCTACACATCAGTCCCTTACCAAAACCAATCCACCATTTCACACAAGAAAGTCAAAACCCAAGTTTCTCTATTGAGCACTAACGACACTGCAGAAAAAATAGCAGAGAGAAGTAATTCACACCACATAAATCCAGATAAACAGAAGTCGACAAGTCACTCTCAATATTATTCATTAAAGCTTTTAATGATGACTTTAATTTTAACACATCAACTTTAACCAAAGAGTATGTACTTTAACTAGAAAGCTCACTGTTTTGTTTTTTATTCCACCAATAAAAAGAGCTAGAAGTCCTCCAACAAAGAGTATTAATTTAATCAATAGAGCTGAATTTTAAGTATTTTATTCCACCTACAGATAGAGCTAGTAGTATTCATACCACAAGTATGAGACTAGACTTGCGAAAAATGGTCTCTTCCCCCAAAGAGACTAATACTTAGAGGGAGGATACAACAGCTCTTATCATTCCTTGGGTAGCTAGGTGCCGTAACTGTACATTAGTGATGTTTTTTTTTATTTTTATATATACATACATATATATAATTATATATATATATATATAATATATTAATATATATTATACACTATATAATATTAGTTGACAGCGTGGGAAAATAATTTGAGGAAGCCAATGAGGTTAGTCCTGGATGTTAAACCACACCTACAATTTCTTATCAGGCTAATATCATTGGTTTCTCAACACTATTTTCCCACGCTGTCAACTGATTACAACCGTGTACAATACTATAACTAAATCACAAAATAAATTAATTCTGAACAAAATAAATTTAAAACATTATAATAATGGAACAAAATTAACTAACTACAGATTCATAAAAATATATTAAAGTCTAATCATGGTAGCAAACTAACTTTAAATTACAAAATAATTGAATTCTTAACAAAATAAATTCAAAATTAATGAACTACAGATACACCTAGATACACTTTCAAATTTTTTTATAATTTTTATTTTACTCATATAAGAATGATTTTAATAATCAGTAAATATTTCCTCATGAGCCATTCATAATTTAAAGCCTTAGAATAATACTATATATAGAAGGAGCACAGGACCGTAATTCCACTGATAACACTAAAGCCAGTTGACAGGTGGACATAATTAGGGGTACCACCCTAACAACAAAACATTATTTTAATATGTGTCATAAATATCCATTAATGAAGAAAGATCGTAAAGAACAAATATAATAATAACTTAAAACACCTGCTGAGTATTTAATAAAACCAGTCTTATATGGCAAAATAGTGGCGGAATACAAGAATCTACATTTAGTTGACGAGAACTACTTTTAATATAATTTTAATAAATACGTTAAACTACAATTTAAAATGCTTTAAATATTGTAATGCACCGATATTTATATTAGTATTTTATGAATAATCAATCATTAATTAATAATAGAACATAATAATTCAGCAACCGGAAGTCTTGCCAACTTTTTTTTAGAAAATTGTATATTGTTAGGGTGGCAGCATTACTTAAGTCCACCAGTGAACCGCCTTTCGTGTTATCAGTAGTGCTCCTTCTATATATAGTATATTATAATTTTAAAGCACATCTGTTAGGTTGGTAACATTTGAAATGACCTGAAAAGGATAGAAACAACAAAATTGTTTTAGCCATGGAGATATTATTACTAGAGAGACACAATCACTTGATTTTTGAAACATCAAAGAATTAACCTGAACACCCTCGATTATTAATATAATCAAATAAACAAAATAAAATGCAGTAACTATAATTCAACGTTTATAATAGAAAACAAAACACAAACAATGTGGGAATAGCCAACAACATTTGATTTATTATAACTTTAACTACCTCTTTGAGAAGATTTAAATAAGCTTACCAAGAGCTCTTGGAGAACTTGAAAAATATTTTTCAAGCCTCTTAATGCATTGAGATAGGGTATGCCTCATCTAGTAATATATCTCTATGTTTTTATCATGGAAAAAACAAGTGTTTTACATTTTTAACGATAAAACACTTGATAACGATATCCTTAACGAGTGTTCACGTTATTAATCATTGAATAATAACATGTTATTAATAAATAGACCAAAAATTCATATGTAAAAAAATTAAATCGTTAAAAAGATCTTTAAAAAGTTCCAACTTTCAGCTATCAATGTTATTATAGAGATATACTACTAGAGTGGGCATACTTAATCCTAATACTAATGTGATGTAAACATGTATACAGTAGGGGTGGGAGCAGGGGACACAGTGTTCCTACCTTCTGGTGCGAGGTGGTCCTAAAACAGGGGCTAGTTGCATGAACCACCACACCAAGTGCTAGTTATCATCAATATTGCTGTCAGTTTTAAATGGAAACGTCTATTTAAGTTTATAAAGAATGGAGACAAGACAATTTTTAACTTTTAAGTTTATTTTGTTTAGAAAAAATTAACAAATTTGGCATTTTTCAATTAAAAGAGCAAATAAAAAACACAATGAACACCAATATGAAATTTAGATTTATGCACATCATGATATCAGGTCTTGTTAAAAATAAAACATCATCTATATTTGTATTTTATGAAAATATTTCATTTAAATAATTAATAAGATTAACATTGTAAAAAATCCCTTAAAATAATTTTAATCTTGGAAATGAAGAAATAATTATTTTATACATGCAGAACAAGGTGAACTGACCCCCTGCAATGGAGAAACGGAGAACTAAAAAAAAGGCCAGTTTATGTCGGGTGAGTCAGAACATTGTGCCCCCCACCTCTGGTGTATAAATTTTTACATCACTATACCTAATACATTGAGAGGCTTGAAACTTTTTTTGAGGCTCTCAAGGGCTTTATGTAACCTCATTAAAACCTCCTAGATTGTGTTAATACTAATAATTTAATCGTTACCAGCTTATCGCACATTGTATATGATTTGCTTTGTATAAAAAATGTTCTAATGTAGGAATTACTGTAGTTCTGTACTATTTATTTGATAATAATAGTACTGAGAGGTGTTGTTACTTTTTCAATGCTTCAAAATTCAACAGGTAGGGCTTCTTTAGTAATATTTCTACCATTGGCTCCAGCCAAGTCTCATTTGCAAATAGACAAATAAATTTATCATAGAACTCGAAATAAAATAAGAAGTCTACTTATGCATGACTTGAATATTTTGACTTATATGAATATTTAGCTAATTGGTTTTTCAGGGAAATAATTACTGATCAAGTAGTTTGTACTATGTGGAGTTTACTGATCATTTATCAGATCATAATATACAATTTAACTAACGAAATAAAAATTGCTGACTTATAGTTGTAAAACTAGATTAAAACTAAAATTGTTTCATCCTTGTAAAGGAAATAAACTATTAATGGATTACATTAACGTATTAAAAGAACACATGATTACAATTATATCACAGAGTTATCATAACTTAAAAAAGAAAACATAATTTTATAACTGCTTATAAAATAATATGTCTCACTAAGAAATAAAAATAGGTTATTGCTGAAGATCTTCGTACAATAAAACAAATCAAGAAATTGAAGAATTAGCATCCGATGATACTTTACAATACCAAATGTATACTTTACTATACATGATATATATACTATACCAAAGAATTGCATTGGTATAGAAACTGCATTTTGCTTAAAGCAAAACTTATGCTTTTGCTTGAATGACAAAGAAACTTACGAGAGCAAACTCCTGAATGAGACATCAACGATTAAGGAGTTACAATATGACGAGAATCTATATGAGAAAATAAAGAATTAAATATTGGATAGGATTTCAAAACATCTACATTTCCAACTAAAATAAGTTTATGCTTGGCTCTGGTTATAGCTACAGTCAATCTCCTTACATCTCCCAATATGTCGCTAGATCCAACAACCTGAAAAAAAATTGAAAAAAATAAACACAGTAGGAAGAAATAAAACTAAACAAGTTTTCGTCTCTCCACTCATTATAATTACTAAAACAAAGCCGACTTTCATCCGATAATGGTCATCATCAGTGCCTACATAACAAACAAAATAAATGTTATTTTGTTTGTTATGTAGGCACATCCATTTATTTTGTTTGTAATGTGGGCACTGATGATGACCGTTAACGGTTGAAAGTCGGCTTTGTTTTAGTAATTATAATGAGAGGAGAGACAAAAACTTGTTTAGTTTAATTTCTTCTTATCATAGCACTCCACGGCTCAATCCATCATATAAACACAGTAGAATGCTCTTAAAATTCTCTTGGAAAGACCAATATGAAAGAGCATTTTAAGAAGAAAAACATCTCAACTAAAAATTCACAAATTAAATTTGAAGCAAATTGATTAAATTAAATTTTATTTTTTTTTATTTTTATTTGCACAAATGACAAAAATGATATGTTCATAGCTTTATTTAGTAATGATTTAACAGGATTTCTAGTTTTAATCCTATAATATATAGGATTAAAACAATCAGAATCATTTGAGGGAAACTTTTAATAGCAGGACTGTCCTGTGGTTCTTTGTAGTACCACTGTTCATGTTACAGTAGCAGTGACAAGGACTGTCATGTGGTTCTTTGTAGTACCACTGTTCATGTTACAGTAGCAGTGACAAGGACTGTCCTGTGGTTCTTTGTAGTACCACTGTCTGTTACAGTAGCAGTGACAAGGTCCTGTGGTTCTTTGTAGTACCACTGTTCATGTTACAGTAGCAGTGACAAGGTCTGTCCTGTGGTTCTTTGTAGTACCACTGTTCATGTTACAGTAGCAGTGACAAGACTGTCCTGTGGTTCTTTGTGTATCACTGTTCATGTTACAGTAGCAGTGACAAGGACTGTCCTGTGGTTCTTTGTAGTAGTTCTTTGTAGTCATGTTACAGTAGCAGTGACATTATCACTGTTTTATTAGCTTTGCTAATCAAACAAATCCTTTTAGATTGGAGCAGATCCAAGGATCGGTACACTGTGAAAACAGTGAATCAAAGCTAGAAAAGCGTAAATGGACCTTAAATTTTCAAAGAAAATCTTAAACCAAGATTTCCACCTTAGTTATCCATTTCAGATATTTTCATTCCTATATAAGTGTATGTCTGTTATCAGAGTGCTAATGCTTGTGAGTAGAAATTTGCTACAAAAATCAACCTTTAGGTCCAGTTACGTATTTTAGGAAATTTTTTTGGGCATAAATGTAATTATTGACTCAACAAAGGTTTGAAGAATACAGAAAAAATATCAGAGAGATTAAAATTCGACACACATGTATATGAATTTATTATATCTATTAGTAACATTTCAGAAACAAGGAAAATGTCACAAGTTGTACATCATTAGGGAAAATAGTTTTACATTAGACCAACAAACATGTCGAGTTTCAACTCCTTAGCTTAATTTTTATTGAATCATACATAAACATTTTCCATTTAGAGTTTCCTTTTAGTGATTAAAATTGAAAAACCTAGAAATATGTACTCTCAAAACTCACTGGGGTCTGAAGTGAAGCATATCAGAAGAAGTAATACTATATAAAAGTGATTTTCATTTTCTGGGGACGAGCAAAGTAAATTTGATGTAATTGGGAAAAGTTTTTATGAAAAAGTTTTTTTTTTTAGCTTAAGCTCAAAAACATTAAAACTCCTTAAGCAAAAGATGGCAACACTGAATTTGATTTTATATATAGTTAAAAAGTAGAAATTAAAAGCAGATAGTAAATTACTTAAAAAATATTTGAATATTTATAATTGAATTACAGTTAGGTAAATTTTTTACTAAACCTGGGTTTAGTACAGACTTAGTACTTTCCTTTATTTTTCGAGGAAACTTAACTTCTACTTAACTGTAATTCACAGTTAAATAAACCAATAAAGCAGTTTTGAAGTGTTTTCATCGAAAGTTACCATGTGTTTATTCCTCGTGGCGGAGTAGAGTATAACAGATTTATCTCTACCCTGATACTGATCCACCGTGCTGACCTCTACACTAGCAGCAGTAGCACTAAGTAATGACTCTATACACCCTACCTGGGCTCTGTAGGGAGATATTATACCTATGTCTTTCTCTTCTATTCCATCCTGTAATCACTAAAATACATTAACAATCATTCAAGCTTTTGAGGAGGAATAGGTCCTAATTAATACAAAAAAAAAACTAATTTTGCCGAGCTTTCGATATAATTTAATCTTTTTCAAGGCTTAACATAATGAAATAATAATGTATGTCATATAAGAAATGACATACATATCGACTAACCCTAATGTTTGTAATAAAAAGTCTGATATCTCAAACCTTAGTGCTATATAAAAATGTTGTTACCTCCATTAAAAATAATTAGTGCAATAATATTTTAAATTATATATTATTAGTAGATAACCATATTATTAGTAACATTTATATATATGATTGCAATCATAATCAATAACGTTTGGCTGTAAAGATTTATTTATTTAAGAGGGTCTTGCCCCAACATAGGAATTTTTAACTGTAGATCTTTGTTTAGAACTTAATTTAACTCAATAACATTGTTACCTTTTTTGTTTTTAACGGTATTATTTGTCTGTTACTCTAGTTGTTGTCCAAACATCTAGTGTAAACTACCATGTAACTGTTTTTGTTATTATTTAATATGTTAAGCCTTGAAAAAGATTAAATTATATCGAAAGCTCGGCAAAATTAGTTTTTTTGTATTAATTAGGACCTATTCCTCCTCAAAAGCTTGAATATTTAAAATAGAGGTCCCTATAAAAGTTTTTGTATTAACAATCATACATAAAAATTACTGATCATAGAGTTTTTTTAGCAAATTTTCAAAGAGCTTATGAGGTTGAGGTCATGGTGAGGGATAGGCAAGGGGGTTGATTTTATAGAAGGGGGGTCTCACTGATAAATATAATATATATATATATATATATATAATTATAATAATATATATATATATATATATATATATATATATATATATATATATATATATATATAAATATGTATATATATATATATATATAATATATATATATGTATGTATGTATGTATGTATGTATGTATGTGTGTGGGTGTAGAGATAAAAAGTTACCCTACCTGTATCATAGTACTGACAATGTGTTGAATAACATCAGCTTCCTTATTATTGACATTGGTATTAGCTTGATTTTCAAACACAATATTTACAACTTTGACAGAGTCATCTAGATGACAGCTGCACACTGCCTTTAACCACTCAGGTCTCTCTTCAACTCTAACCTGAACAAGTACCAAACAACAGCAATATAAAGACATCAAATTTACAAGCAATTTTTAAAGAACAAAATATATTAACACGATCCAAAAAAGTTAGAATTATATAAAAGTAACGCAATCTGTACATCGCATATCACCCACAAACACGGAGGCATATAAATGCCTATGTCAAATATGTAATTTAGCAAGGAAAAATAATGTTCATTTAATATTCCTTTGTCAAATAACTTATCCCACGTAGCCCGTATGATTGTCCGTAATATACGATGTACAAATTTCGTCAATTTTAAATAATCTCAAGTAAGTTTTGAGTGAATTCTTCCTCTAAAGATTGTTAAAGGAAGCAATACAAAGTTATTTTATCTTAAATTCTCTAATCTAAGTTTGTTAAGGTAGAATTTAATGTATGATTAGAGGGGGTCTCTTTCCTATAAAAGTACCGAATAATAAAAAGTGGAAAAGATAAGCAGGAAAAATATTTGATGAAGAAAACCTACTAAAGACAAATGAAATACCATTAATATAGAATAATCGTTACACAATGGGCACCTTTTTAAATTTCCCCAGCACTGACTCGAGAAGGAATCTGATACGGGGGGGGGGGTGTGGAATGTAGTGAATGATTTATTTATTTTTGATATATTTTGATAGATTTATAATAATAATAATAATAATAAATTCTTTATTCACATCTTTAAAACTTGTACAGATAATATTATACATCGGTCTATATTATAAAATTATATACCAAAAACAAGAAAAAAATACAGACGTTTGATGTGATGAGCCCTCTTAAGTAGAAACTACTTGAGTGAGGGCTCAGCTCTTCCTCTCTTCAATTATAAAAATATTAAATGAAAATTAAGACTTAAAAAAATGAAAAAAAAAACAAATTAAATAAAAAGAGTCTACTCCGACTTACAAATTATTTTTGTTTATATAATATTTGTAAATATAGTTTAATAATTTTGAAAAATAGATTTTATAAAGGATGAAGCTTTATTACTTTGCTTCATAGATTTGATTATAAACTGTTATATCTGATTATAATTGATGAAATCAAACTAATAAAAAGTATAAACACTTTCAAGCTCTTTTTTGTTGCAAATTATAGAGCAGGGGTAGGAGTCACCTGTGATGTAGTGGTTAAGATACGCGGCCAATACACAAATGAATGGACTTTAGTCATTGGTTCAATCCTAGCACAGGCCTCTAGGATTTTTATGAGAGGGATAAAAATTCTGCGTACCACGTAGTACCCGAGCAGGGGTCCGTCAAGTATCATTTATCTACCATGGGGGTACATTAGACTATACCTGTCTAATGTATTTGATAGTATACTACTATACCTGTCTAGTGAATTTATAGTATACTACTTTAGCTGTCTAGTGTATCTGATAATATACTAGTATACCTGTCTAGTGTATATGATAGTACAATACACTTGTCACAATACAATACACTTGTCTAGTGTATCTGATGGTATACTACTATACCTGTTTAGTATATTTGATAGTGTACTACTATACCTGTCTAGTGCATCTGATAGTAGCAAGTGCTATGCTGTCATCAGCACATCTCAGCAAGTCATTATAGGTGAGTTTATTAGCCAGAGTAGTGACAACCTGATTCATCCTGTACTGAGTTGTCAGGTTAGAAGTAACAGCAGGTCTGTCCAGCCTCTCTAACAGAGAAACACCCATGCCTTCCTCTCTGCAAAACACATTAAATAACATGTTAGTATGTTATTCAACCTGTAACTAAAGCTTAGTCACTCTAAAGCAAATGAGTCTATCGGCAAAAAGTAAAATAAAACATGGTACATGTTACCACAAATAATATTTGTGTATAATCAGCTATATTCTACAAAATTGCTAAAATAAATTGATGTAACTTTTACACAAATATTCTTTGACTAAATGCCTTTAAAGACATTTGTGATAAAATACATGAAATAACATATTCATAGTAAAAATTCTCTTACTTTGTATTAAAATAGGTACAAAATGTATGTATACATACATGCTTATCATACTATAACATTAAAAATATGGTACATGTTTTACCATACTGTAACATTAAAAACATGATACATGTTTTACCATACTGTAACATTAAAAACATGATACATGTTTTACCATACTGTAACATTAAAAACATGATACATGTTTTACCATACTGTAACATTAAAAACATGATACATGTTTTACCATACTATAACATTAAAAACATGGTACATGTTTTACCATACTGTAACATTAAAAACATGGTACATGTTTTACTCTACTGTAACATTATATACATGGTACAGTTATAGTTATTTATGTAACAAGGAACAAAAGAAAATTTACAGCTTAAGTTTTCTCCGGGTCAGGTCCTTTCCGTCGAATGACCATTCCGTCGAAAGTCCCTTCCGTCGAAATTTGACGGAAGGGTTTTTCGACGGAGTGGTCAGGCCTTTCCGTCGAAAAGCCCGTCCGTCGAAAAAGAAGTTGTTTTCGACGGAACGGTTTCAAATAGAAAACTGGACCACTCCGTCGAAACCATTCCGTCGAAAAGCCTCTTTTGTCAACATTTCGACGATTGGGTTTTTCGACGGTATGGTCAACATTCCGTCGAAAAGCCCGTCCGTCGAAATTAATATATTTTCGACGGAACGGTTTTAAAACGTAAAGTTTAAGGCCGTTCCGTCGAAAAAATATTAATTTTCGACGGAATGGCTTTCGACGATTGGGCTTTCGACGGAGTGGCTCGTCTCTACCCACGACAGACCGTTCCGTCGAAATTAACAACGCCTGCAGAATATAGTCTTATAGAAAAGTTAGCCAGCTATACAGTATTGTATTGTTAATTGCATACCCCACAGACGTAAGGCGCTACAAAGTTTTAAAGTATTTACGGTTTACTTTCAAAATAAAGTTTAACATAAATCTTTTTTAATAAGATCTGCTAACAAATGGATCTTTGCCGCCAAATGGCAATAACTAATTAATAATGTATTGATTTGACCATGTTTGGCGCCTAAGATTAAAAAAAGTTAATGTAATCAAAAATAGTTCACTCCTGTTTATATATTAGTGAATTACCAAGGAGAAATGATCTTGTAAGATTGAGAAATATATATATATATATATATATATATATATATATATATATATATATATATATATATATATATAATGTGTGTGTGTGTAGTGATAAAATATATATCTATAAATATATATATATATATATATTTGCTCTAAACGTACAACGAATATATCCTAATTCCCCTCACCACACCCATGTATATGACTTAACTTATAAGCTTGATTTTCAGTTTTAAAAATCTTTTATTAAAAGACGCCTTTAGATTTTTAAGTATGCAAAACCATCAATACTCACATGTAAACCTAAAAAGTAATCCGATAATATAGGATTTTCGACGGAATGGTCTTTCGACGGAAAGGCCTTTCGACGGTATGGTCAAGCCATTCCGTCGAAAAGCCCGTCCGTCGAAAATTAATATATTTTCGACGGAACGGTTTAAAACTAAAAAGTCAGACCATTCCGTCGAAAAATATAATTCGACGGAATGGCTTTTCGACGGAATAGTTTTTCGACGGACGGGACTTTCGACGGAATGGTCTTTCGACGGAAAGGCCTTTCGACGGAATGGTTTTATTTTAAAAAAAGTCAAGCCATTCCGTCGAAAAAATATAAATTCGACGGAATGGCTTTTCGACGGAAGGGCCTTTCGACGATAAGTTCCATTTTTTTCGACGGAATGGCCTTTCGACGGAAGGGCTTTTCGACGCTTGTGTACTGACCCTTTTCTCCTAAGGAAAAGTGTTAAAAAACAATAAAACTTCAAATTGAGGATCAAAAACAATTCTAATTAAGGAAAATCCTAGAGTTTAAAAACTCTTTCAATTTTTTTACGGACGATTTTCAATACTTATATATTTTTTAATTATTCTAAGTAAATTTTATTATTTTGTGATATTTTATGATCGTATGAAAAATGTATTATGTTCTACCTCAGTGAAATTTATTATTATGTAGTAAAAACATATACCTGGCTTGTTCACTGATAACAAGAGGTGGTAACTGATAAGGGTCTCCAATAAGGACAAACTTCTTGGATGCTGCTAATGCTGCAAGTGCCTCAGGTTGGCAGACCTGGGTCGCTTCGTCTATAATACAGTAATCGAACACCCTGCGGCTTAAAAGTGGATGACTTGCTCCTAGGCATGTCACTCCTACAATAGTCTGAAAACATACTTCATGCTAGTAGAGAGGAAACACTTGTTAAAATCTTAGAAACCCAAGCCTTTCCTACCATATATTGCACATTTGCAACATTTGTCTCACAGACAGTGAGATACATGTTTTGCTCAACATTTGTCAACTTTTCAAACTATAGCATGTTCACAAGAATAAGGATAAAGGATATTAAAAAACTTGAAACAATATGTAATAAGTCTTAACCATGCTGGTGTCCTCAATTAAATTAAATGAATAAGGCTTATTAATAAATATTTTCCTATGAGATAAAACTTAGAGTTATTTATGCAACAAGGAATGAAAGTAAGTTTTACAGCTCAAGTTAAAGTTTTGTCCTAAGGCAGCGCCGAAGGAGGAAACTTCATTAGCTCACGAGGCCGAGGGAGATAAACTAGTTAGCTCCCGAGGCTCGCCGAGGGAGTTAACTAACATTTTGGCTCTTGAGGCTTGTCGAGGGAGATAATACAAGAGCTGAAAACTTTCATCCCTTGTTGCATATTAAATTTTATCTACGACTAGAGAACTAATACTAACAACTATTAATATATTCTTCAGCTCCTTAATTGTTATTGTGTTAGTTTAGTTTATTCTTACCATGTCAATTACTCTGATGAAGAGAGAATAAAGCCACTATCTTCGCATTATTTTATTGTAAGCAGTCAATAACATAATGTGTTACTATATTTGTAATTTAAACATTAGCGCGTATATATTGTATATTCTACCCGTAGTACCAACATAACACCGAAGAAAATCCTAAAAATTTCCTAAAATTCCTAAAAATTTTACTAAAAAATTCTGTCAAGTTGGCAACACTTTCACTTTTCCTCCCTAGGGAGTAAAAGTACATTTACAGTGTGAGATAACAAGACTGTAAGTAGAACTTACAAATACAAGCAGTAGATAAAAAGTATTGTTTATAATTTTAAAAAATTTATAACACTGACTAATTACAAACTAATTTGTCTTATATTAATACAACAGATAGCAGCACTTGGCAAATATTACTCTTCACGTTAAGGTTATAATTATTTTTAGTAGTTGTCACCACCTGTATATCTAATTCATATAAATCAGGTGATTATTGAACTAAAATAAATATGAAATTATTGTAAATAATTATGTAAACAAAACATTATCAAAATCACATCGATTATCAAAAATCGAGTACAGGGTGCCTCAGAACTTCTCCTCATCAGAAACTTGTGGTACTTATTTATTATGTATAGGTATACACTTTTACCAAATTTTAACTCAATTAGATTATTTTTCCGATTTTTTAAATAACGTACACAAGTCATTTGATAAAAATTGAACTACTGCTGATAATGAAATGAAATTTGGCAAATATAATAGTCTTATACATGGCTACATGCATGCCAAATCTCAAATTAATCACACCACTTCTCCGCATGACACACTTTTTTCCGAGTCATAATTGCAGGTAAATGACATCATCAAAAAATTATTTTCCGAATGGCACATCTACACCAATAGACTGATTTTTGTACAAAGTTTCAACTTTCTAGCATAAATACACTGGAAGATACGGTGTTAAAAGACACACATATACACACACACATACAGACAACTTTGTGGAAACCACTCAGGAGGCCTCACTGAAAAAACAAACCTCACTGAAGTTTTCACTCAGAAGCCTCAAAAACACCTGAAACGGACAATTCAGGTGGTATCCCGGTTTTGGATTTTTTTGCAAATTCTTTATTTTTTCTATATACTGTAAAAAGAAAAGTTGTTTTTTTTGTACGGCATACAAAAAAACTTTTTTTGTACAGTTGAGACTTCAGAAGAGTGCTGAAGACCAGATTCTTGCTGTAGTTCAGCAATAGTTCCGCAAGATGGCAACATTGTTAGAATATATCTATTTCTTGTTTCTTTACTATCAAAATTAAATTAATATTAATTACATATTTGTATTTTTTCAGTAGAAAGTATTATTTACAATGTTTGATAGTGATTTAAGTGACAATGAGTTGGTAGCAATTCCACCAGAGTTAAGAACTTTATCAATTGAAGCGGTAAACAAAAGTGTTTAGTAAATGTTACTTATTTGATTATTACTCTTTACCTCAGGAAATATAGCATACACTACATGGCTGTGACTGATTCTTTTTGTTACCCAAGCTCCTTTTATTGACTCGCCAGTAGATATAGTCAGAAGATATAACCATTTCGATAACAAAAATTCATTTCACAGCCTAGTAGTATAATATAGTATTCTACAAAACAATTATCCAGCAACTTTTTTTTAAACAGATCCATTTCAGGCTGCATGGCTACTTTCCCAAAATATAATCCCCAAAATAGAACTAACGCAGAACCAATTATATCCCAATATAGGTTGAACATATTTATGAAATAATTTACTGCTAAATACATTTTTTGTTATTTATTAATTTTTAGAAACACAACAACATCAATTTACTTAATTTTACAATGGATTGATCTCTTTTTAGGGCCTCAGAAAACATAAAAAGCAAAATTACAGAGATTCAAAAATTAACTATTTTCAGTTGCTTGGCAGGTTCTGAATAGAGCTATCTTACTCCTGATTATTTTTAATCAAAGGCCCCACTTCCCTCTCAACTTAGATTTAGTGTCCAGTTCATTTATACTTGACAGAAAACATAAAAAAGCAAAATTATAAAAAATATTTGGTTCGTATTAGGGTAAAAGCAGATGACTCAAAAAAATGTACTCATGTCCTAATTTTTAAAATTTTGAAGTCAATTTAAAGAAACAAAGTTGGGTTATTTAAGAAGAAATTTCGAAAGAATAAGATTAACTGTAAAAAAATAAAGATCAGAGATAAAATTGCAAACATATAAAACCACTTGTACCCTAGTCGTACAGATTTATAGAATTATTCTAAGAATAGCTGTAGTTATATTTCTGGAATCATTTTTGTTATGGTAAACAAGGTTTACTTTTATTCTGTTTTGGATTTGATACCTTAGAGTTGTAAAAAGCTTCAACAAGTGAGTAGGACGTTAAGTTTGTCTGAGCCAGGAGATGAGACTCGGAGAGATGGTGAACACTTGGGTTGACTCTGTTAGCAGAACCAAGTCTGATAACTTTATCATTCAAAGTAGGAGGTAGTCTTATCAGAATGTTATCCACAGCTGAATGTGTATGTGAAGTAACAAGAACAGAGTGTCCCAGTGCAGCCAATACTTCAATCAGAGCTCCCACAGTTCTGCTTTTCCCTGTTCAAAAACACCAACAATCTATCTTTACCAGGTCAGAGTATCAAGGTTGCACTACAGGTACTATTTTTATATCCTCAAATTGCTTTGTACCTGTATATGCTGTTAAAACATGAAATTTTGTCTGTCCCTATATGTTGTAGAGACATGACATTTTGTCCATTTCTATACGAGGTGTGTTCAAAAAGTATCACGAATTTTGAATTTTCGAGGGTTACGTATATTCGAATTTCGATCTTTTTGTGGCTTTATGTTGGTACTCATGTCTCTCACTTATGCCAACAAGCTCGGCCATTTTGAATGTTCACTTAATTGTTGACAGCTGCTTTGCTTGCACGTGTTTTGAATCGTATTCGATTTTTAATTTTTATTTTTAAATCGTACCAAAATTGCTCAATTGCAACTAAAAACAGCATCGCATGAACATTGCTAATGAGATGTTACTCTGTCCGCGATGACCCAAATTTGCTTCAGAGGGTCATAACTGGTGGCGAATCATGGGTTTATGGTTATGACGTGAAAACCAAAGCTCAATCATCTCAATGGAAGCTGCCGCACAAACCAAGACCGAAAAAAGCACAATAAGTATTGTAGGTAGGGGACAAAATAGGTATTCATGAATAAATAAATAATTTTTGAAAAAACACAAAATTCGCAATACTTTTTGAACACACCTCGTATGTTCTAGAGACATGACATTTTGTCCATCTCTAATGTTGTAGAGACATGACATTTTGTTCACCCCAATATGTTGTAGAGACTTGAAATTTCGGCCAACCCAATATTTGTATTAACCCATATAAAGTTACCCCAATATTAGGGGTAACTTTGTCTACCCAAAGTACTGAAATTTTTATCCATCTCTATATGTTGTAGGAACATGACATTTTGTCCATCTCTGTATGTTGCAGAGACATGACTTTTTGTCTACCCCTATATGTTGTAGAGACACAACACACAACATTGTGTCCATTCATATATACATACAAAACACACACACACCATATATGTAATATATTTATATATATATAATATATATATATATATTATATAATATATATTATATATTATATATATTATATATATAATTATATATAGATGAGAGACCTTTGAAACTGATCACAATCTGAATTTTACACTTAGAATTTTTGTCCAAAGGAAATTCCATAAACATACCTAGAGATTGTTGGCATATATTTAGAAGCATGTACATACCAGTGCCAGGCATTCCTTTCAAAATAATATAAGAATCAGCAGAGAGGACCTGCAGAATGGCTCTGACTTGGTCCCTGTTGATACTTGCAAACACAGCATCACATGTGGTTTTTATTCTTTTACTTAACTTCTTTGCAAATACTGGCAACTGTAACAACAAGACTTTTAAAGAGTAATATACATATCTATGTTATTAAACCTGCAATGCTTACAGGGTTATCATTGTCTATCAAAACCTGGGTCTTTGAATAATGAAATTCAAGAATTTAACCTGTCTTAAAATTGTCACAGCAAAAAGGCTGGACCCTGGAGGAATGATTGAATAGTTTAACATAGTAAGAAGAGACCAAGTAGAATTCCTTGTCTCCCTGGTACCAATTTGGGATTGACCCTTTCACTACACCTTTGATATGGGACATTGTAGCATGTCTTGACTCCTATTAATAATAATAATAGTAAAGGTGGGGAAGATCCTAGATCTTAGCAATTATGTCTCTGGGACGCTTTTTGCCAGCCCCAAGAACGTCCTCACCTCTTACCTAATAGAATCTCTATTCTCTTTGAACCTGTCTGATTCCTTAATGAACTTCAGAACGTCTGCCCATGGGAGTTTCACTAAGTCGTCGTCCAGAAGAGTGGCTGATCCAAATATACTAAACCTCAATCTAGCGTATGCTTCACACGATCCCAAAAAGTGATCTGTCGTCTCCTCCCCAACTTCACACTTGGGACACGTTGGCTCTGCTTTTATTTTCATGGTATGCAAATGTCTCTGAAGCCAGCAGTGACCTGTCAAGATACCTACCAGGTATCTTAAGCTCTTCCTCCCCAAAGAGAGAGCCCATATACTCATGGCTTTGTTGGCTTTCTTCAACATTTTCCTAGCTTGTCTGCAATTAGCTTTGGTTTGAAGAGCATCCCTGGTTTTCACCATCGCCCAGTCATCTAAAAGGAAATTGACTTTGCTTCTGGTAAGTCCTATAGCTGGTTCTGGTCCTTTAAAGGGTTCAGAGGAGCCTTCCCTGGCTAGTTCATCAGCGGTCTCATTCCCCTCTACTCCAGAATGACCAGGGACCCAAACCAGTGTAACTTTATTTTTTCTCCCAAGTAACTCTTGACTCCTATTACCGCTGAGAGTTCCTTGTCTCCCTGGTGCCACTTTGGGATTAACTCTTACACAAAACCTTTTTGGGTGGAGGGAAACATTGGGGGAGGGGTAGACTCATACTTACAAACACAACTTGCAAATACTCCCAAATATTGAGATACCAAGCCGACAAAAATTGATAAGATCTGTTGTTTTCTACCTCTATTGATTTAGTGTATTAGTGTCTGAGCATATCTGAGCTCTATTATTATGCCATAATTAAGATATGAAGATCTCCCACTAGGCGCCCCTTAACATAATGAGCACCTCAAAACTTTTCCTCTCCATTGCAACAGATTTGCTTATCCTGACTACCACTACTTCAGGACAAAATGCTGACATTTAGATGAAACTTAGCACCTTTGCTGGTCTTACATAAGACCTCCATATGCATGCCAAATTTCAAATTGATCTAATAATTTGATGATAACAGACACACACAACACACTAGATAAAAACCATTTAGATTGACTTGACCCCTCACCCGAAATGGTTAATTTAGGTTAAATTTAAATTTCTGATTTTCCATTAAACTTGTAGATTAAATAGGAAATTTATAGTCCCAGAGGCAAGGGGTGTTGTTCAACCTCATCATTGCCAGGGATCATGCAACTATAAATTTACAGGACTATAGAGAGGAGCAGTAAAACAAAGCTCTGGTGTTTTATCGATTTTTTGTTTTATTAGTCTGGTGATTTTCAACAAGTAATATAGTAGTTTTAAATTAGGATGTAAATTCAGAATCTACTGATATAAATACCAATTCTGAGAGGAGAATTATAGTTTTATAGCAGGTCTGGCCAACATGGTGACTCATCAAAAATTTTAATATGCCCATAACTTTTCTATTTTTAAGTTTTAGTACTCAGAAAACAAGCAGTTTTATTGCTATTAATTTTTTACCTACATCTCTTTATAATCAAAATGTAGATTGTGAGAGCAGACCAGAAATAAAATCAAAGTATTTCTAGGAGGATGTAATGAAAAAGCACTTGCCATAAAGTGAGCATAACACCGCTTTATGCCAAGTTTGGCCATGTTTCAGACTTTGTAAGTGCACAGGGACTAAATATTCCTGTTCTGAAACGGCAGACCACTTGATCCTTTTTCGGGGAGACAAAATAAGTCAATCTAACAAATTAAACCTTTGTGGTTCAAGAACTATACATAACTGATTTCTACTTAATTTTTATTTAACACATTTATATTTAAATCTGTAATACAATTGACATTTTTGGTTAGAACATCTTTTGTTCCTTGTCTTCTTCTGAATAAAAAGTGTTAAAAAAATCTTAATAAAATGAGGCTTTAAAAAGTTATAGCAAAGGCGGAATGCCCTAATCATTTTTCTTGGATAAATTATGTCATATACTGGCTTGACGAAACACCTAGTTGTGAGATATTCTATAGCTTATTACCTATCAATCGCCACCAATCACGTACTTGCTTCATTCAAAATACCACGGACTTTGGTAAATCTATACATTAACTGCACTAGTTAAACTTTTTTTCATAATTTTAAAAATAGACAAGTGGGTTTCAAAGTTCAAGATGAAGTTAAAATTTCAAATTTCAAAGTTCAAATTGTTAATGACTCACCATAATCCTCGACCATTGATTTTTCTACACTACTCTATGGTGCTGAGAATCTTATGGCTGTGTGGTATCACCTGCTAAGGGACAAAAACATCCTTAGGTTCCAGGACTATTAAGTATTCAAATATAACCAAGTTTTGAGTACCTGTAAATCAATAATGAGTTTCCTGAGTCGTTCGGCAGAGGGTGAGTTTTCAAACAATACTGATAAGAATGATGATAACATGGCGGCTGAGCTAGAACCTACGAACTTGTCAATGTGCAGGGGCCCTTCAATCTTCCTCACATCCCTATATAATCCAACACAACATACACTCGTCTCAATATTGTATGTGAAAACAAAAGATAAAACAGGATGAAAAGAAGAGTCACTAAAAATCAAGGTTCAAAACTTTTTGCCTGTATCCCTTGCAGCTTTATAGTATTTCGTCAGCGTAATTGGAAGGTTTATTTATATAAGAAAATAAATTAAAAATTGTATCTATAAATAAATAATAAATTAAAAAAAGCATCAGTCACATAGAGACATTATCACTAGAGAGGCCCTATAGGTTTTTTGAAACATCAAAAAGTAACCTGACCACCTTTGCTTATAATAAATCAAAATATCTGTACAAAATTACAATACTATATAGTAAAATATGAATCAAACACAAACAATGTGGGGAAACCGAACCAAATTTTTAATTATAACCTTAACTCACTTTTAAAGGAGTTTCAATGAGGTTACACAGAGCCACTTAGGGTCACAAAAAGATGTTTCAGGCTTCTCGATAATGAAGATGATAATTTGTTTTGCACTAATAAACCATAACCAAGGTATCAAATGAATTATCCGTTTTAGGTGTTTTAAGACCTTTGAGTAACGTTACCAAGTTGCCTGTCTGTATGTGTGTGTGTGTGTGCTATCATTGCAAACTATCATCATTAATGAATAGCAAAATTTTTAAAAATCTATAACACTAAAAAAACAAGAGGCCTTCAGCCTCCCACACCTCCCCTCCCTGTGGCCAATCCATGGCCCCTTGGTTTTTTCCCTATATCAGTGTGTCATATTACTAGATTATATAAGTGGCATACTGCCATGATATAAGCGAATTTTCAAATGTATGAGTCAAAAACGTGATTTTTTACATTAAGACATACATGTCAATTGATAAAACTGGAACTAATGCTAGTAATAAAATTTAAACATGTAAATTTGTTAATCATACATAGTATAAAATTAATTAAAATATAATAAACAAAATTATATTTGTTTATATAAATGTATATAAAATTTCATATATTCAAATTTGTTTACATGTGTATAAAAATTCAGCCTGTTCAGACAAATTTTTAAAGTTATAATTTTTTTCACTGAGTCATAATTGTGGATTAATAACGTCAAACAATTATTTTATTATATTTCAAATAATTTCAGTTCAATGTTCAAATTTTTTTATTGTTTCACATTTAACTACGACTGTTTTATCTTCAAATATTTCCTTCGATATTAAGAAAAGCCAATATTAGCTGGCCCGGCTAGCTCAGTCAGTAGAGCATGAGACTCTTAATCTCAGGGTCATGGGTTCGTGCCCCACGTTGGGCGCCAATGCAGCAATATCAAACTAAATATAAATACCTGAGAAAAATATATAGGCAATTATTTACAATCGTAACGATTTCGTAAAAGGGAGACCTTTCCGATCTCCGAGAACGGCGTAATTATATGAGTCCGGGACGGTATCCGGGATCAACCTGTTCTATAGATTCACTATACATTGTTGTTTTTTCTTATCAACACAACTCGGACTTGCGCACAATAATATAAGAGCTTTGTAACGTAGTGCTACAATATATGCAGTTATTTTTGCTAGGAATAGTTGCTAAGGCTGGAAAAATTGCTAAGTAATGAAATAGTTGTTACCTGTCTATGAGTAGTGAGACAGAGTGAGTAGAAAGAGAAACAACATGTCCGCAAGCTATTGCCACTTGGGTCTCGCTACTAACTACCACATACTCACCTTCTTCAAATATACCCTGTAAAACAACAAACACAGGTTAAAATTTGAATACTGGGTACCTTGGAACTCATCACATCGGATTCGCCATGCTCGTCCTCCTTACTTCGAACTCATTTGACTTAACCTCAGATTATACAAGCCGTTAAATTTGTACTACAAAACCGAGGACACGCTTCGCTCATCCTCAGATATTAAATACATACGTTTCATTCTAAGCACTGACCACGCTCAATACTCAACAAAAATCATGGATCCATGATATAATCATGTATCATTCTCTGGGGTTACGTCAACTTAAACTCTCTTTATCCTGCAAAAAAGGCACTTCGTATAATAACAAGATCAAAAGCTTGAGACCACTGTAAAGATATTTTCATAAAGCTTCAAGTTATGACATTTGTTAAAACTTGTAAAAAGTCATTTAATAAAAATTAGAATGATGCTGATGAAGCTTAGATCATATTTTGGTCTAATATTAAATATTTTTCCACATTTTATGAATTTTTGCTGAGTCATTATTGCGGGTTTCATTATTAGGTTTAACAAATTAAATTATTTTTTAAACCTAGATTGAATTTTTTACCAAGTTTCAACTCTCCAGCCTAAGAAAACTGGGAAATATGATGATAACACACACACAGACAGACAGACAACTTTGTGTAAACCACTCAGAAACAGAATTCAAAAAATGAGTGCTAGAGGAGTTCATCATTATCAGAGTAATAAAATAAGTCTCTCCACAGGTATCAAAAATTTATTTAAAATAAAGCATAACCGGCTTTCAACCAACTAAAGGTCATCATCAGTGCCTAACAAACAAATAAATAAAGAAATTACAAAATGGTAAAAACAAAAATAATTTTTTATTGTCTTTTAATATTTTTAACTTAGTTTTAGATTTTTTTTTTCCATTTTGTAATTTCTTTTATTTATTTGTTTGTTAGGCACTGATGATGACCTTTAGTTGGTTGAAAGCCGGTTTATTTTAAATAAATTTTTGATACCTGTGGAGAGACTTATTTTATTACTCTGACTCAGAAACAGTTAATTCAAGTAAAATCCAGGTTTCGGATTTTTAGCAAAGGCAATACTTTCCCTAAATAACTATGGTATAAATGAAGAAAGTAATAATATGCAAAATACAATTTTTGAAAACAGGAGAGAATTGCGTAAAGTCTATGTTAAGTGTAATTTACAGTGAAGGCTCAGACAAATTAAACAGACTGTTTATACCACTTTTCATAATTCCCACCCCATAGTTGCCTCGACTTGATCTTGACGTAGATTGAACTAGATAGACTTGATATTTTAACTCATACTTCACCTTTAGTATACAACATAAGACATAATGACTTGATATATTACCTGATTGATAGGCTTGCTTCTAGTTAACTTAGTTTCTATTTTAAACTGATTAACTTGTACATGTGGATCAACATGGAAGCCAGAGATACACCTACCTTCTTCTTCCCTATAAGCCATTAACAACTATACTTGATTTACTATAAGAAAGAAGATAGCGACAAGATTAGATTTTATAGGGAGAGGGGAACCACTTGTTCAAACCCTAGTATAGTATAGACTTATTAGGGTCCTTAGTTAATAATTCCTTCTACCATAAGTAAAGCACTATTAACACACTATGTGCTGCAGAAGCAAGTTAAAGAGATACCGTTCTGACTGGGGATTTAAACTCTGGTCGGAACAGACATTTCTTTTTAGCTGAGAAGATGTAAAGAGCCTTAGAACCCTTAGCCTTTAGTTGAGTACCTTAGTTTACCAACATAGTTAAGAGTTAGTTTACCAAGAGTACATCAGTATCTTAGTTGGAGCACTATTAGCACATCATGTGCCATGAAAGCAAGTTAAACGGATACAATTCTGATTGGGACTGAACAATAGTTGCTGTTTAGCTGTGAGAATGTTAAGAGCCTAAAAACCCTCAGATAACAGCTAAATATGTAATAATAAAAGGGAGTTTAACCCCTCTAGTAATATCTCTATAATTGTAGGTCAATCTCAAGTAAATAATTAAATTCAGCTGTGCCTCAAAGCTCCCAAAGAGGGAGGGGCACAAAGGCTAAATTTTGTCACCAATGTTGTCAGGAAATTGGTAGGACACAGACAAATTTACAGTATTTTAAAAGTAGAAAATTAAACACCATAAAGTTTGTCTCTTTCACTCCTAATGCTCAACTTAAAATCAGTTATAATCAGTTGACAGCGTGGTAAAATAGTGTTTAGGAACCAATGAGGTTGGCCTAATATGAAATGGAAGGTGTGGTTTAACATCCCGGACAACCTCATAGGCTGCCTCGCATTATTTTCCAACGCTGTCAATTGATTATAACCATGTGTTATAATATACTTAAAACTTTCAAACAAAGTGAGTTTAAAAATCAAACATGTAACTTAACTCCAAAGACAAAGAATTAAAACCGGCTGTAGAGTAGTATATATATATATATATATATATATATATATATATATATATATATATATATATATATATATATATATTTGTATGTGTGTGTATATTTTTAGCGGATTATGTAAGCACGCTCTCAAACGATAAATAGTTTTTAGATTAACTTGGTAAAAATAAATCTTGGGGAGAACACGAACACTATTAAACCAGGTAAGTTTGACACACACAAAATATATATATATTATAATATATATATATATATATATATATATATATATATATATATATATATATATATATTATATATTATTATTGTATATGTATGTATCATGCCAGGTTTTACTTCTTTTTAATTTTTTTCGGGTTGGCAACAATTTTTCATAGCCTGGGTAGATAACATTCTATTCATAATATTAAAGATAATTACCTTGCAGAGAGAGAAGAAGCCCAGATAGGACTCAGCTGTTTAGCAGATGATATTTCAAGTGATATCAACTTCAACCATTTGAAAACGTAGAGTAGATGCTGATCACTGAGATGTGACGTTGCTTCGGGAATCATTTCATAGAGTTTTGACTCTTTACTTCCCGACTCTCTACAGCAAAACACAACAACATACTATTATAAATAAAACAAAAACCGATTTTCAAATATATTACAGAGGAATAGAAGAACCATTTGTTCCAACCCTAGTAAGTGGCCCTCTCATTAGGACTTTAGTTACGAGCTCACTCACAAAAGAAGAAAACAGTTAAAAACTCCATGTGCCTGATAAATTAAATGAAAAAGACACTGACCTGGTCTGGATTGGAACCCCAACCAGAACAGGCATTGCTTTCTTAATAAAGAGGTGACTCCTTCCATTAAAAGACAGGCAATGACTGACAGGTCACTATTATCGATTTAGATGGTAGTTAGATGAATGATAGTTGATGGTAGTTAGATGATGTTGAGTTTATTGTGGAGATAAAGATTCCCAAGACGTTTTGCTCGTCTAGTAATAGGGTGAAGAAGCAAAGCCAGACAATAAGGCCATGTAGAATAGAATATATTTTTATTACCTTCAAACAATTGTAAAATGTATGCCATGTGATTTTTACATAGCTTTTGACTTGAAAAACTTGAATTATTATTATACTGCCTACTTTTCTGTACTCCTTCAATTTCCTCTTAGAGACAGTTTACCATTAAAGCCTATTTTTTTTTATTAGAAACTCCCTGTTTTTTAACCTGCTCATTTAGTTTGGTTTTTGTTTTTGCCTTTACAAAAGTCAAAGTCGGGTCGATCTGATGTTCTTCCGTTAAATCTGCGTCTAAAAGACAACCACAATTCGGTCTCTAATAAAGTCTTCTTGAAGTTTATCGAACTCGCAATATTTAGAAAGAACAAACAAGTTGGTGATAAAATTATCGAAGCCCCCTCCCTCTTTCTACTTCTACAATTAAACACAGCTCTTTTGTAAATAACAATTTTTTGACACATAATACTCATCGAATTTTTCTATCACTTTCTTAAAATCTTTTGGATCCGTCTTTAATAGCTAGAATCTATCTAAGATATCTTCGGCGATAACGTCTCTGAGTACATAAAATGATCAACCAGCTAAACGCTGTCAGCTTTGTCTAACTTGGGTACTCGCTGGTACCTTTTGTATCCCCTTTTCTAAGCTGGCAAATCTTCTAGCAAAAAGGAGATAGCTTAAGGAGCTAGAGGCTTAGTTAAAATCCCAGCAGCATCGGACATAGCTTGAATGACACCGGAGTTAACTCTGTTTCCAACAGGCATGTTGACAAAAATTACCACACAATTATCTCGCACAGATCACACCTGAACACTATATATTGTGGTGTGAACTAATTATACTTAATCTAAACAAATAACTTTGATACATTTATTTACTTTATAAATATAATTATTAAACAAATTATTAATAGCAAGAAACATGAGCATGATAACCATCATTCCAGTTAACCTCCCATAAATCGGTTACGCTCAGTGTTGCCACACACAGTGTAGCCACATCACATTGGGCCCTTCTAGCCAGGTCTAATTTCTTAGCCTACACCACCTCTACCAAGAGTCTCTTGGGAAGATATATATAATGCAGGATGTATTTCCAATTATGAGAAGCAAGAAAGCTCCTTTTTATACAAAGAACTAAATCCAAATATGTGACCTCACACTTTGCAAGCATATGAAAGGGTGTCTACTCACTATACCCACACATAGGGCAGTTTAGCTTCTAACTTTATACCCAAAGATTTTTATTCAACTATCAGTAGCTGTTCATTACTCAAACTAAGTTCCTAAGGTGTGGATGCTGAATAATAAATAAACTTAAAAATCGAGTACGGAATACCTCGGAACTTAGATAATACTATATATAGAAGAGCACAGGACCGTAAACACAATGTAATTCCACTGATAACACGAAAGCCGGTTGACTGGTGCAACTAAGTAATGCTGCCAACCTGACAACAAAACATTATTTTACATATTTTTCATAAATATCTATTAATGAAGAAGGATCGTAAAGACAAATATAATAACTTAAAACACTGCTGAGTATTTAATAAAACTGGTCTTTGATGCACAAGGGTGGCGGAATACAAGAATCTACATTTAGTTGACGAGGACTACTTTTTATATATAATTTTAATAAATAAGTTAAACTACAATTTAAATGCTTAAATATTGTAATGCACCGATATTTATATTAGTATTTTATGAATAATCAATCATTAATTAATAATAGAAACATAATTCAGCAACCGAAGTATTGCCCAACTTTTTTAGAAAATTGTATATTGTTAGGGTGGCAGCATTACTTAGGTGCACCAGTGAACCGGCTTTCGTGTTATCAGTAGTGCTCCTTCTATATATAGTATTATTTTAAGCCTCGGAACTTTTCCTCACCACATTGCATTCACTAAGCTTGTTTTGTTACTTCCGACTCACTTCCCTCGTCCTAAATGTACAACAGAACATTTACAGACTACGTTCACCCATCCTTACATAGCAAATACATATATTTTATTCCTAGCGTTCACAACCCCAAACACTGATCTTTCTCGATTTAAGCAGCATCAAGCATCTTTTATGATCGAACAAAAACCATAGATCAACTTGCTATGTTGAAACGAAAATAAGTATACTTATTAATAACATAAAGGCATCGCATAACATAACTGGATTATTTTCCAATTTTTTAAAAAAATTTATAAAAGTCTTTCCATAAAAATTGAAGTAATGCTGATAATATATGAAACTTACCATGATAATTTTCAAATATAGACAAGAGCCCAGGGGTGTTTTGTTAATAAAAAAGTGTAATGGCTGGAACCGGTCTCAATTTTTCGTAAATATCTTCCTAAACAAGGATCTGCAATTCTGCCGAATCGTATAGGATGGGTGTCCCAGCAGAACGCACTTAACATGTCAAATTTACCACCGAAGTTAAAAAAGTGTAATGGCTGGAAACGGTTTAATTTTTCGTAAATACCTTCCTGAACAAGGATTGCAATTCTGCCGACTCGTATCGATGGTGTCCCAGCAGAACCTTTGACCTGTATGTGCGTGCTGCCTGGGACACCCATCCGATACGAGTCGCAGAATTGCAGATCCTTGTTCAGGAAGGTATTTACGAAAAATTGAGACCGGTTCCAGCCATTACACTTTTTATTAACAAAACACCCCTGGGCTCTTGGACTAATAGATAACACCTAAACGGACAATTCAGGTGGTATCCCGGTTTTGGATTTTTTGTGAATTCTTTACTTTTTTTATATACTGTAAAAAAAAGTTTTTTTTGTGAGGCATACAAAAAATTTTTTTTGCACAGTTGAGACTTCAGAAGAGTGCTGGAGACCAGATTCTTGTTGTAGTTCAGCAATAGTTCCGCAAGATGGCAACATTGTTATAATATATCTATTTCTTGTTTCTTTACTATCAATATTAATTACATATTTGTATTTATTCAGTAGAAAGTATTATTTACAATGTTTGATAGTGATTTAAGTGACAGTTGGTAGCAATTCCACCAGAGTTAAAAACTTTATCAATTGAAGCGGAAAACAAAAGTTTTTAGTAAATGTTACTTATTTTATTATTACTCTTTAAAAAAAAGTAACAAATGAGAAATTCCAAATTTAAAGGAAATTCCAAAAATTTTAAATTCACCAGGACAACAGAATCATGTCCATTTTGAAGAAATGAGACACAGTTCATACAACTAATTACATAAGTTAAAAAATGCAATATGGTCAAAAGATTTTCATCTAATGTAAACCAAGAGTATAATTGATAAATCCTTTTTAAACCTTCCTTCCAAAATCCACTGCTTTTGTCACATACTCACCATAAACGAAACAAGGTGTGGACATAGCTTAAGACCTGACATGAAAGGGCCTTATCAACGCCTTTGGTCACACAATACAATGGCCATAGTATAGGTTTGTAATGCATGGAAATTTAACTATTCTTATTTTTATAGAGAACAAGCATGTTTAGAAGTTTGTACCTCAGTATAGCAGTGCATGGAACAAGTTGAGGACAAGACAGACATATCTGCTTCCTGTCTATAGGAGGGGGTAGTTGGGGAAGTCCGTGGTGAGCACTAGTCTGTTGAGCAGAGTATAGTCTGCTTGATAACTCATTCCTCAGCATAATCAGGTGTTGCCTCTCCTTCCTTCCGTTGACTACTTCCTTCAAGCTCCCGTCTCTAAAACACAGTCCGTATTACCCATTTCAAGCCAAATACAATATAGAAATACATGTGGAGTAAGGGTTAGCATATATGTATCCCACACAGACAGACCGGGTTTGATCCTGGTTAGGGCTTCTAGGATTTTCATGTGATAGATAAAAATCTTTAAATGGACAGTGCTTTGAAGGTATCATTAAGCTGTGCAAACACAGGTACTCATAAAAGGCCCCTAACCTTAAATGAAACCGGGTTCAAGCAAATTTTAGGACCTCTAACCGGTGGTACATTACAAATACATCACTCTTACTACTCAGCTCCGTACGGAGCTGGTATCTACCCCCACTAAATCGACTACTGGAGGTTTAAATAACGAATAATATTTGTTTTTTGTATTATTTTTATGGTAATCGTCTGGCATGTATGGTATTCTAATTACCAAAATGTGTTTTTCTACAGTAAATTTAAAGTTAAATTGGAGCATATCATTATATGAATCATTTCTGAAACATTGTCATATCCTGGACAATTTGAAACCAAAATTGCTGAATTCCGGTAATTTTTCCCAGACCTATTCTAAAACAATGTTTTAGAAGTGATGAATCCTGGTGTACCAGTAACCGAGTACACACAGTTCCAAGCTGTCTCGATGAAAAGTTGGACATGACAGATATAAAAATATGGCAAAGAGGTATGATACAAAACATGGTTAAGAATGAATAAACACACTTGAGTTTAAAAAATATTTTATTGTCAAACTACAATAAGTACCAATTGTGGTTTGTACTTATTGTGGTTTGACAATAATTTTTATTTTAATCTCAAGTGTGTTTATTCAGTCTTAACCATGTTTAATATATACCACAAAATCTCTGTCAAAACAACTAATGATTTAATCAAGAGCTATGATCTTTATCGTAGATGGGCTTCTGGCCTACGATTCATTCAGCTTACAAACGCTAGTATAAGTTTATCAAGCATAAAAAATGGGGTATGGGGTACCTCAGAACTCCTCATCACATCGAATTCGCTACGCTCATCCTCCTTGCTTTCGACTCACTTCGCTCATACTCAGGATTTACAATGCGCCAAATTTATACTGCAGCATGTCTTCGGACTTGCTGCAGTCGTTGCACATGCACTGACCACGCTTAATGCTGCTTAGCTTTTATGATCTCACCAAAATCATTGCCGTATTGAAGCGAAACTTAATTTGTACACAAATCATTTGATAAAAATCAAACTAATGCTATATGAGATGAAACTAAGCATATGTTAGTCTCATACATATAGATAAACGCACATGATTTTTTTTGCATTTCAGGATTTTATGAAATTTTTCCTGAGTCATAATCGTGGGTTAATGATGTCATAAAAAAATATTTTACAAATGGCACAACTACAGCGGTAGTTGTGCCAGTGAGACTTTTGTACAAAGTCTCAACTCTTTAGCATAAATACACTAGAAGCTATGATGATAACAAACACATACAGGCAGACAATATTGTGAAAACCACTCAGTAGGTTTTAAAAACACCTAAAACTGATAAATCTGGTGACATCCCGGTTTTGGATTTTTTTGCAAACACAAAACTTTTCCACATACCTACGGTAAAATGAAGAAAAGTAAAAATTTAAGTCTTTAATAAGTAACAATGGAGTGATTTGGAGGAATTTGAAAAAGGTAGCACTGCTTCGCAATACTTACTTGAGGTAGAGAAGTAAACCAGAATCAACGTGAGAGTTGGATACATGAGACAGCATGAGACAGTACAGAATGACCTGACCTCGGTGCTCTGCGCTGTTACTAGCAACTCCTGTCTTAACCTCCAGCGGCATCATCTGCACACAGTCATATCAACATACTAAACTTCACAAGAAAAAGGTTCTAAATATGAAAATAAATCTCAAAGTCATTCAAGAAACCAGGTAGCTTAGCAGCTAATAAAAGATGATAAATTTGCTTGTTAAAATATGAAGTACTACTGATAATTAAATAAAACAATACATTTAATAGTCTTATGAAAGAGAAAATGTGTAGTAACTATTTTAAGTTATAATCACAGTGCTAAGCTCCCTTTTTGTCACCATATGGATACCTATCACTACATTGATCCCCCCACTTGCTGCTTCCCTAAAATCTACACAGTTCTATATCATCACCATATTGTTACCTTATTGCTACATTTGTTCCCACCTTGCTGGCTTCCCTAAAATCTACACAGTTCTATATCATCACCATATGATTACCTATATTGCTACATTGGTTCCCCCACCTTGCTGGCTCCTAAATCTACACAGTTCTAATATCATCACATATTGATACCTTATTGCTACATTGGTTCCCACCTGCTGGCTTCCCTAATCTACACAGTTCTATATCATCACCATATGATTACCTTATTGCTACAGTTCCCCATTGCTGCTCCTAAAATCACACACTAATTCATCACCATATTGATTACCTATTGCTACATTGTTCCCACCTTGCTGGGCTCCTAAAATCTACACAGTTCTAATATCATCACCATATGATTACCTTATGTGCTACATTGGTTCCCCCACCTTGCTGGGCTCCTAAATCTACACAGTTCTAATATCACACCATTATACATTGTTCCCCCACCTTGCTGGGCTTCCTAAAATCTACACAGTTCTATTATCATCACATATTTATACCTTATTGCTACATTGGTTCCCACCTTGCTTGGCTTCCCTAAAATCTACACAGTTCTAATATCATCACCATATTGATTACCTTATTGCTACATTGGTTCCCCACTTGCTGGGCTTCCTAAAATCTACACATTCTAATATCATCACCATATTGATTACTTATTGCTACATTGGTTCCCCACCTTGCTGGGCTTCCCTAAAATCTACACATTTCAGTATCATCACCATATTGATTACCTTATTGCTACATTGGTTCCCCCACCTTGCTGGCTTCCCTTAAATCTACACAGTTTCTAATATCATCACCATATTGATACCTATTGCTACATGGTCCCCCACCTTGCTGGCTTCCCTAAAATCTACACAGTTCTAATATCATCACCATATTGATTACCTTATTGCTACATTGGTTCCCACCTTGCTGGGCTTCTCTAAAATCTACACAGAGCTAATATCATCACCATATTGATTACCTTATTGCTACATTGGTTCCCACCTTGCTGGGCTTCCCTAAAATCTACACAGTTCTAATATCATCACCATATTAATTACCTTATTGCTACAATTGTTCCCCACCTTGCTGGCTTCCCTAAAATCTACACAGTTCTAATATCATCACCATATTGATTACCTTATTGCTACATTGTTCCCCACCTTGCTGGGCTTCCCTAAAAATCTACACAGTTCTAATATCATCACCATATTGATTACCTTATTGCTACATTGGTTCCCCACCTTGCTGGGCTTCCCTAAAATCTACACAGTTCTAATATCATCACCATATTGATTACCTTATTGCTACATTGGTTCCCCCACCTTGCTGGCTTCCCTAAAATCTACACAGTTCTAATATCATCACCATATTGATTACCTTATTGCTACATTGGTTCCCCCACCTTGCTGGCTTCCCTAAAATCTACACAGTTCTAATATCATCACCATATTGATTACCTTATTGCTACATTGGTTCCCCACCTTGCTGGGTTCCCTAAAATCTACACAGTTCTAATATCATCACCATATTGATTACCTATTGCTACATTGTTCCCACCTTGCTGGGCTTCCCTAAAATCTACACAGTTCAATATCACACCATATTGAATTGCTACATTGGTTCCCCCACCTTGCGGCTTCCCTAAAAATCTACAGTTCTATATCATCACCATATGATTACCTTGCTACATGGTTCCCCACCTTGCTGCTTCCCTAAAATCTACACAGTTCTAATATCATCACCATATTGATTACTTATTGCTACATTGGTTCCCCCACCTTGCTGGGCTTCCCTAAAATCTACAGTTCTAATATCATCACCATATTGATTACCCTACATTGTTCCCCCACTTGCTGGGCTTCCTAAAATTACACAGTCTAATATCATCACCATATTGATTACCTTATGCTACATTGGTTCCCACTTGCTGGCTTCCTAAAATCTACACAGTTCTATATATCACCATATTGATTACCTATTGCTACATTGGTTCCCCCACTTGCTGGGCTTCCCTAAATCTACACAGTTCTAATATCATCACCATATTGATTACCTTATTGCTACATTGGTTCCCCCACCTTGCTGGGCTTCCTAAAATCTACACAGTTCTAATATCATCACCATATTGATTACCTTATTGCTACATTGGTTCCCCACCTTGCTGGCTTCCTAAATTACACAGTTCTAATATCATCACCATATTGATTACCTTATTGCACATTGGTTCCCCACCTTGCTGGGCTTCCCTAAAATCTACACATTCTATATCATCACCATATTGGTTACCTTATTGCTATTGGTTCCCCCACCTTGCTGGGCTTCCCTAAAATCTACACAGTTCTAAGATCATCACCATATTTGATTACCTTATTGCTACATTGGTTCCCCACCTTGCTGGCTTCCCTAAATCTACACAGTTCTAATATCATCACCATATTGATTACCTTATTGCTACATTGTTCCCCCACCTTGCTGGGCTTCCTAAAATCTTACACAGTTTCTAATATCATCACCATTTGATTACCTTATTGCTACATTGGTTCCCCCACCTTGCTGGCTTCCCTAAAAATCTACACAGTTCTAATATCATCACCATATTGATTACCTTATTTGCTACATTGGTTCCCCACCTTGCTGGGCTTCCCTAAAATCTACACAGTTCTAATATCATCACCTATTGATTACCTTATTGCTACATTGGTTCCCCACCTTGCTGGGCTTCCCTAAAATCTACACAGTTAAATATCATCACCATATTGATTACCTTATTGCTACATTGGTTCCCCCACCTTGCTGGGCTTCCCTAAAATCTACACAGTTCTAATATCATCACCATATTGATTACCTTATTGCTACATTGGTTCCCCACCTTGCTGGCTTCCCTAAATCTACACAGTTCTAATATCATCACCATATTGATTACCTTATGCTACATTGGTTCCCACCTTGTGGCTTCCTAAAATCTACACAGTTCTAATATCATCACCATATTGATTACCTTATTGCTACATTGGTTCCCCACCTTGCTGGCTTCCCTAAAATCTACACAGTTCTAATATCATCCATATTGATTACCTTATTGCTACATTGGTTCCCCCACCTTGCTGGGCTTCCCTAAAATCTACACAGTTCTAATATCATCACCATATTGATTACCTTATTGCTACATTGGTTCCCCCACTGCTGGCTTCCCTAAAATCTACACAGTTCTAATATCATCACCATATTGATTACCTATTGCTACATTGGTTCCCACCTTGCTGGGCTTCCTAAATTACACAGTTCTAATATCATCACCATATTGTTACCTTATTGCTACATTGGTTTCCACTTCTGGGCTTCCCTTAAATCTACACATTCTATATCATCACCATTGATTACCTTATTGCTACATTGGTTCCCACCTTGCTGGCTTCCCTAAAATCTACACAGTTCTAATTCATCACCATATTGATTACCTTATTGCTACATTGGTCCCCCACCTTGCTGGGCTTCCCTAAAATCTACACAAGTTCTAATATCATCACCTATGATTACCTTATTATACATTGTTCCCCCACCTTGCTGGGCTTCCCTAAATCTACACAGTTCTAATATCATCACCATATTGATTACCTTATTGCTACATTGGTTCCCCCACCTTGCTGGGCTTCCTAAAATCTACACAGTTCTAATTCATCAACCATATTGATTACTTATTGCTACATTGGTTCCCCACCTTGCTGGGCTTCCCTAAATCTACACAGTTCTAATATCATCACCATATTGATTACCTTATTGCTACATTGTTCCCCACCTTGCTGGGCTTCCCTAAAATCTAACAGTTCTAATATCATCACCATATTGATTACCTATTGCTACATTGTTCCCCCTTGCTGGGCTTCCCTAAAATCTTACACATTCTAATATCATCACCACCTTATTGCTACATTGTTCTCATATCTACATACATGGATTACCTTATTGCACATTGGTTCCCCTTGCTGGGCTTCCTAAATCTACACAGTTCTAATATCATCACCATATTGATTCCTTATTGCTACATTGGTTCCCCACCTTGCTGGCTTCCTAAAATCACACAGTTCTATATCATCACCATAGTTGTTACCTTATTGCTACATTGGTTCCCACTTGCGGGCTTCCCTTCTACCATGGCATATTTTCACCTTATTGCTCTTGTTCCCCCTAAAATCTAAAATCTACACAGTCTAATATCATCACCATATTGATTACCTTATTGCTACATTGGTTCCCCCACCTGCTGGGCTTCCTAAATCTACACAGTTCTTATATTCATCACCATTTGATTACCTTATTGCTTACATTGGTTTCCCCACTTGCTGGCTTCCTAAAATCTACACAGTTCTAATATCATCACCATATTGATTACCTTATTTGCTACATTGGTTCCCCCACCTTGCTGGGCTTCCCTAAAAAGTCTACACAGTTCTAATATGATCACCATAGTTTACATTACTCTATTGCTACATTTGGTTCCCCCACCTTGCTGGCTTCCCTAAAATCTACACAGTCTTATATCATCACCATTTGATTACCTTATTGCTACATTGGTTCCCCCACCTTGCTGGGCTTCCCTAAAATTACACAGTTCTAATATCACCATATTGATTACCTTATTGCTACATTTGGTTTCCCATGCTGGCTTCCCTAAAATCTACACTCATCACCTATTGATTACCTATTTGCTACATTGGTTCCCCCACCTTGCTGGGGCTCACCATAATACCTACACAGTCTATATCATCACCATATTGATTACCTTATTGCTACATTGGTTCCCCCACTTGCTGGGCTTCCCTAAAATCTACACAGTTCTAATATCATCACATATTGATTACCTTATTGCTTACATTGGTTCCCCCACCTTGCTGGGCTTCCTAAAATCTACAGTTTAATATCATCACCATATTGATTACCTTATTGCTACATTGGTTCCCCACCTTGCTGGGCTTCCCTAAAATCTACACAGTTCTAATATCATCACCATATTGATTACCTTATTGCTACATTGGTTCCCCACCTTGCTGGCTTCCCTAAAATCTACACAGTTTAATATTCATCACCATATTGATTACCTTATTGCTACATTGGTTCCCCCACCTGCTGCTTCCCAAAATCTACACAGTTCTAATATCATCACCATATTGATTACCTTATTCTACATTGGTTCCCCCACCTTGCTGGGCTTCCTTAAAATACACAGTTCTAATATCATCACCATATTGATTACCTTATTGCTACATTGGTTCCCACCTTGCTGGGCTTCCCTAAAATCTACACAGTTCTAATATCATCACCATATTGTTACTTATTGCTACATTGGTTTACATCTGCTATCATTGATTACCCTATGCTCTTCCCCCTGCTGGGGTTCTAATATCATCACCCTATTGCTAACACTAAAATGTTCTAATATCATCACCATATTGATTACCTTATTGCTACATTGGTTCCCCACCTTGCGGGCTTCCCTAAAATCTACACATTCTAATTATCATCCATATTGATACCTTATTGCTACATTGGTTCCACCTTGCTGGGCTCCCTAAATCTACACAGTTCTTATATCACCATATTGATTACCTTATTGCTACATTGTTCCCCCACCTTGCTGGGCTTCCCTAAAAATCTACACAGTTCTAATATCATCACCATATTGATTACTTATTGCTACATTGTTCCCCATTCCTAGGTGCTACATTGTTAGTTTACACTTCTAATATCATCACCATATTACCTTATTTGCTACATTGGTTCCCCCACCTTGCTTGGCTTCCTAAAATCTACAGTTCCTATAAATTCCACCCCAAATCTGCTTGCTTCTCCCACACTATCATCACCACCATTTATGAATTACATTATTGCTACATTGGTTCCACCTGCTGGCTTCCTAATCTACACAGTTCTAAATTCATCACATATTGATTACCTTATTTACATTGGTTCCACTTGCTGGGCTTCCCTAAAATCTACAGTTCTATATCTCACCATATTGGTACCTTATTGCTACATTGGTTCCCACGCCTTGCTGGGCTTCCCTAAATCTACAAGTTCTATATCATCACCATATTGGTTACCTCATCACTACATTGGTCCCCCCATTTTGCTGGGCTACCCAAAAATCTACTCAGTTCTTATTTGTCACCATATGAATTGTCTTTATCTCATGAGGTTTAATTTATTTTCCATATCCAACAGCAAGGGGTTTCATTTTGACCAGGGTTCGAACTTAAATCTGGTATCTTGTTTTACTTGTGCTGGGGGTTTACTGTGTTCAGAAAGTGTTCTATAAGGCCTTAAGCAATTAAGACCTCAAATAAGTGGTCTACTACCTAGAGTTGTAAATGATTTCCCTATCCTCCCATAGCCAATTAAAGCTTACCTTGTTCTGACCATTGATAGTGACTTGGAGAGTTGCATCTATTTTTCCTTTAATACCAAGTTTAGGAATCCATATGTTTTCTTCTATATCAGTGACATTGGTGATCCTGCCTCCCCAATCTCTCTTCCCTCCACTACAACAATAAACAGACAGCTCAGAGTTTATGCTTATTGCTCTGAATTTAACTATTGGAATATTGTTATAGATTGAGGTATTGGTCTCCATGTAATGATATCATTGATAAGAGGGCACAAATGAGGCTGTTATTTGTTTTACGTAAAACAAATAACAGCCTCATTTGTGCCCTCTTATCAATGATATTGGAATATTTAACACAATAAAATAATGCCAGACATACCATAGAAATCCCAGCTGTAAATTTGTCAGACTGTCAAGTCCCAAAGGATTGACTTATTTTGGCCTCCTACCTATTCCAGGCAATTTCAAATCAGGAATAAAGTAATACACCATTTTATTTCACAAAGTTGGCAGTCTGCCATTTCAGATCAGGAATAAGATTGTATGTCATTTAAGAGCAGAAATAAGGTATATGCCATTTCAGATCAGGAATAAAGTAGTATGCCATTTCAGATCAGGAATAAAGTAGTATGCCATTTCAGATCAGGAATAAAGTAGTATGCCTTTCAGATCAGGAATAAAGTAGCATGCCATTTCAGAACAGAGTAGTAGTGCCATTTCAGATCAGTAGCATTTCAGATCAGGAATAAAGTAGCATTTCAGATCAGGAATAAGAAGTATGCCAACTCATTGCTCAGGTATTAACTATCATAATACTTGACTCAATAATTGTGACAAAGACACCAATAACAGAAACGCCAGCCACAGATTTTGTGGCCAAAAGTTTTTTTCCACAAGATTAGCAGGTTTCACCTCTAGAGTGAAACCTGTTTCACTGTCCTCTAAAAAAGAGGACATGTTTAAGTGTCTGGCTCTTGAACCAAAAGGATTTAACAGTAAGGAAATATTGCCAAGATGTACCATGGTTCAGAGAGATATGTGTTAATGAAGCTTGATATGTTAGGTAGATACTGGTAGCAGGACTCCTTGACCTGATGGATATCTAGAGCCTGTAGGTAACAAGTCTTGATAAACGACTCACTAGAGATCATTTCATCCAACTGTCTCTCTATCTCTGAACTATCTCGCACATTGTCCCTCAGTGCCTAAAATACATCGCAATAAATTTGATTATCAGTTATACATTTTAACTTTTAGACTAAAAATTATCTGCCTATCAAAGTGGAGGCCTTTATATGATTTTGCTTGCTCAAAATTTTAGAAATCCCACAAATTTTAGGTTTCAACTTCTTTCCATAAGAGCTTTTAAAAAGTATCATCCTTCTGTTAACACTTTTTCCCACACTTAACACACACTTGCTGCACTTTTTTCCAGGTTTTTCATACACCAATTTTTTATTTTAATGAACAGTACTGCTGAAACGAGAAAATAGGATGAATAAGTGGGCATAATATTTTTTGCTTAAATAATGCTTCCATGTTCTATAACAGAAGGTTGGAAAACAAAAGTTATCATTTATATCCACACTTTTTAACTAATTATGTAGAAAATTTGACATAGATAATAGGAAATGATTTACCTGCTGTAGTAGTTGATGAACCAAAGTTCCAACATACATGGCCGACGACTGGAGTTTGGTTTCCTTAAACATATGACTGAGTACGGACCTCCTCATGCAGAACAACGAACCAACGACAGTCGTACACGACACCAACACATCAGAGTGAACTACACACCAGTCGTTGTAGTGTTCACTCACTATCCACACGCCATCCTTCTGCCTAGCCTTCACACTCACTACGTCATCAACCTTAATTGACAATTCATTCCTGTACAAAATAAATAAAAAATAAATGGTTTCTGACACTAGATATAAATTTAAATAAGGGTTGCCACTAAATTAAAAAAAAATCGGGGACCTCGGAACTTTTCCTCGGATTCACTACACTCATCCTCCCTTCTTCGGACTTGGTTCGCTCGTCCACAGATCGTAAATACATCCATTTTATTCCCAGCGGTCACCAATTCAGGCACTGAACACGTACGATGCTGCTTAATTTTTATTATCTAACAAAAATCATGGATGTACTTGTCGTATTGAAATGAAACTTAGTGTACTTATTTATTAAGTAAAAGAATATACTTTTATTACATTTTAACTTAATTGGATAATTTTTCAATTTTATACAATTTTTGAAAAAATGTACACAAGTTATTCAATAAAATTGAACTAATGCTGATAATGAGATGAAACTTAGCACATATGTTAGTCTTATACATAGCTAATTGCGAGCCAAATCTCAATCCAAATAATTTTTATGATTTTTCAAAGTTTTTGCTGATTCATTATTGTGGGTTATTGAAGTCATAAAAATTATTTTCCGAATAGTACAACTACAAAGTTTCGGCTCTATAGCATAAATACACTGGGAGCGAGGATGATAACACACACACATACAGACCAACAACTTTGTGAAAACCACTTAGAAGGCCTTAAATATAATTCCGGTGACATCCCAGTTTCAGATTTTTTTTTTTGCAAATGTGTGTATAATATCATTTTGATGCAATAACTCCTTAAGGTTGAGTGAATAAATTATATTTTTGCAAAAAGAAGTCTAATTTTCTATAACTTCCTCATTTAAACAAAGCTGGGTAAAGGAGACAAACATTTTATAAATTCCTCACATACACAAAGCTAGATAAGTGAGTAATACTGTTCATTACTTTCTCATTTTAACAAAGCTAAACTACATAAGGGAGCAATAATATTCATTACTTCCTCATTTAAACAAAGCTGGGTGAAGGAGATAAACTGTTTATAAATCCCTCACATACACAAAGCTAGATAAGTGAGTAATACTGTTCATTACTTCCTCATTTTAACAAAGCTAAACTACATAAGAGAGCAATAATATTCATTACTTCCGCATTTTAACAAAGCTAAACTACATAAGGGAGCAATAATATTCATTACTTCCTCATTTAAACAAAGCTGGGTAAAGGAATAAAACTTTTTATAAATTCCTCATAATAAAATACTTGTAATACTGTTCAATACTTCCTCATTTAAACAGAGCTGGATAAGATACTAAAGGTGCATTCACAATACTGCGGTAGCAATGCGTCCGGGCGTTGCGTGCAGTGACAGCTCAAATTCCAACCTATGTAATCGTATGGGACGTTCTTAAACAACTTGCGGTAGCATTGCGGAAAATGGAAATTTCCGCAAACCTACCAAACCCGCACAAATGATATAGTGAATAGCATTTGATTGATTACAAAACACCTTAGAGGCCTGACGCGGAAAAAACCTTTCCGTTTTCAAAGTTTTGGAATTTTTCTTACCCCCTCTTTCGATTAAGAGAAGAATACTTTTGTTTTGTTTGGATTTTGATTCCTTGCCGTGCTTTAAGTCGTTTTATTTTTATTACTTTAATTTTGATTTCAATAAAAGAGTTATTTTTTTATTAAAAAAAATAATACTATCTTGTTATTAAAACACAATATGTTATTTTATTACTTTTGTTTGTGCTGTGTCTTTTTAAAGTGTTTAATTTTTCCTTTTAGTTTTGATTAGTTCAAAGTTGTTTTTTATGTTTCTATTCTTAAATCAAATTTATTTCTTAATATTCTCGGTGTTCGCCAATTTGAATGGTATAGTTTTATTATCTTGATCCATTTATTTTATCTTCATGTAATTGTCCTGAAATGTTATACATTATTTCTGGAAATGATGTATAAATCAAATTTGTAATTGTCTCTTGGTTTTACTGCCGAAATAGTATTTAACAAGTAGATCCCGGAGTTAATATGTTTTTAAAACAACAAGACTATTAATTACATTTAATAACAAGTACATTACATTATAATAAACTGAAGAAGATAATACTTTGCCGTGTTGATCAGATAAAAAATATTTAAACTTAGACCATATGAAATTTTAAATAAGACAAAATAATTTGAACAAGAAGATTTAGTGTGAAAGTTCCCATTATCATCAGACATGATTTAATAAATTAAATATTTGATATCATGAAAAAATAAAAATTAAATCTAAGACACAGCTCGTCCAAAACAAACTTTTCTTCTTTGTCTTTTTAATCTTTTTTAATCTTCAAAATTCAGAACAAGAGTGTGATGCGTTAGTGGCTTTTGCGGCCGTAACGTGGCAATTGTAGAACCATCATTTTCCGCATCGCTACCGCAGTATTCTAAATGCACCTTAATACGCTAATACTGTCAATTATTTCCTTATTCGCACAAAGCGATACAAGAAATGCCTGATAAACTTACCAAGGATAGTGTAATTGACATGATGTGCTCTTGTTAGTAAACAAACAAGTGAGTAGGAGACTAACATAACCTTCACCTGTGTATTCTGTTACCTGAGTAACCTTACATCTCCTTCCTTCTGATAGATCAACTCTAAAAACAGCAAAATATCAATGTATAGTAAGGTGACATCTCAGTATAGAAGTAAAACATCAATTATTTCATGTAAACGACTGGACATTAAAAATCATACTAAGTTTACAGAACAGCACGCTTTACATTATATCAAAATTATTAAAAAAAATGGGTACTGGGTAACTCAAAACTTTTCCTTGCCACTTCTGATTTGCTACACTCATCCTTTGAGTGTAGCTCATCATGGCACATCTTACAAATACTATGTGTGTGCTGAATTTTAAATTCATCCAAACATTTTTACGTTTTTTTATTTAAATTTTTGATGGGTTAATCATTATTGACAGTTAATGACGTCATAAAAATAATATTTTCTGGATAGCATAAAAAATCCTAAATATTGATTTTTGAACCAAGTTTTAAATCTCTAGCATAAACAACTGGGGGATACACTGATAACAGGCACACACACACACATTGTGAGGTTGGGGTGGAGGATAGGCCCCATTTGCACTGCGACCAGAGGTCTATAGTACATCCCTTTGATTAGGCTAGGTCACTTCCCTAGACAAGTTCCAGGATCATTATTTGAGAGGCAGTTTCCATATCACATTCACAAAGTCTACACATTAGGTTATCTTTAAATACACCAATGGTATGAAGGTGTTTGAGAAGGTGACTGTAACTAGTTAATAGTCCAGTTACTGATCTTTTCTGCTAAGACTGAGGAGATCCTTACTCAGGATTTGCCCCCATGGTGCAGGGGATTGGTTAGAAGCTAATCATTGTCAACACCCTGGCTAAAGGTTTGGGTATGGCTACTATGGGTTAAGGGTCCACAGGAGTAGTCTCAGACCCATTTTATACAAGGCTGTTTGCTTGTTCATTGCCTTTAATTCCTTTATGGCCAGGCATCCATCTGTTTACTACATCATTGTTGAGTGACTGGGTCAGATTTTGTAAACTCTCCCAGACAAGCTTAGAGTTAACTTGATATGAACCAAAAGCTTTAATGACAACTTGGCTGTCAATACAAATATTAATAGAAGTCTGATTTGGATTCTTTTAAATATTTTTTATTAAGCAGGAATTCCCTAAAGGAAATAAGGTTTTTTTATATTAGTATTATCCTCATACATACCACAACCAGAACCACTTTGCATCTGTATACTGTACCGAGTCACCAGAATATTAAGGTGGGTCCCCATTAAACATTTCACAATTAAGTATGAATGGTTTTTCATTGGAGTAATGTTATCTGAGTCAAAAAATGTACCGAAATGACTAAAAGTAAAAAACTTACTCATCAGGGCTTGGTATATCTTCAATATCTTTTAGGTTAAATTCTTCAGAGAAAAACTCTTGAAAGCTTTCTTTCTTTTGTTGGCCAAACTCGAAAGATTTGCTGATTACATCCTCTTGATGGTCTAATTTCAAATCTTTACTGACTTTCTCCTCTTGGTAGTCTAATCTTGCAATTTCACAAGTTATACCTTCTTGATGGTCTAATTTCAAAGATTTACTAATTTTTTGGAGAGGAGGCGATTTCCTACATCTCTTTTTGTCATTTTTAACAGGAGAGATAAAATCAGCGAAAAATCCGTCGTCTGTTTCATCAAGTAAAATATTTACAGATGAAGCAGACTTCGTTGGTGAGTTATGCTTACGAGGACTTCTCCTCAGAACGACATTTACAATTTCATTTTTCACTTTACTTTCTACATAATTCACTTCTTTTTTTTTTTTATTTCCTTCAATCAAGTTTGTCTCCTCACTACTTGATTTTGATACAACATTATCTAAGCTAGCTTTACAACTAAATAATTTTAAATTTTTATTGGATAGCTTTGAAGGGGGTTTTGATACCAAACCACCGCTTAAGTCAGTATTTTCTTTACTTCCTTTAGCAGAATCAGTCAAGTCAATTATATCACTATCGTCGAATTTAGGATTTAATAATTTATTCTTAATATTTTTACTAGGAGATAAATAAGTAGATATTTTCACTGACTTTGAAGGTGAAGCATTTTTTTTACAACTTTTAAGAGATAATTTTCCAGAACTGGACGCCTTAGATGGTGATAATTGAGTTTTGGAGAGAGGTTTAGCAGGTGAAGTTAGTTTGAAAGGAGAAGTATCAGAAACATTACCAGAGTCAATGGAAGTCTGACTACTCACTTCAGTTAAAGGTTTCAAACTGAAAAACGATTTTAAAGTCGTTTTTTGAGATGATTGTTGAATCTGAAAAATAACAAAAAAAACATTAGCATACTTTTTTGCACAACTTAAACATTCAATACTCTGTTCTCCTCATATTGGCACCTCATATCTATAAAAGCACAATAGTGTACTTGAATTTTCAATTTTTCTTATCGCATTCAATATGCTCTGGTTTTCGCACCACTTGAGTACAATGACATCATAACAAAACCCGCCAAAAATTATCGTATTTTATAGCAAAGGAAAAAACAAAACAAAAATTTAATAAAAGTATGATTTCTTTACTTAATAATTAAGTTAGGTTAACAAAAATTATAGCTAAAAAGTTATTCAGTAAAATCAGGGTTATTTAATTAAAATAAAAGTTTGTTAAAAGAGGTTAAACATCAAATACCATCAAGATTCTTACAGCATATTAGATTAGTAGTCTGTATTCTATCTTCTATTCTATAGCATATGTGTCATGATTAACTTCATATATAGTGTGTTAAACTAGTTACTTAATATGATTCATGGGTTTGATATGCTGTAAGTAGTGATAGTGATAAGGGAAATGTGATAGATCACCTAGCAAGTAGATAATGTTGTTGGGCCCTTTTTGCTAACTCCCTTAGATAAAAGATAGTGTTCTACCTTATAAGTCCTAGAGCAGGCATTTTTGCATCTAATCCACAGAAGAGCCGTGGCTTTACTGTAAGTTTCTTTAGCTTTGACTAGAAACAACACGGGCCCCACTACCAGACCAAGCTTTCTTGCTCTCGAAACCATAAGGCAGAAACATTTATATTTGATATGTATGTGTGTGCAAAAATGCATTAATTATTTGAGTAACCCTCCTCTTAACGACCCAAAAAAAGGATCCTGGAGTAGGCTTTAACACATTTATATTTTGTATATTTTTATGCTTATTATTCAATAAAGTCATTTTTCATTCTTTCAAAACCCAGGTTCATTTAGGGTTAGAGTTCTTTTACAAGTACCACACATTGCATAGGCTTAACATCCCTTTCGAAGGACGGCACATGAAAGGATTTCCATCCATAGCATGAAAATCCAAGAGGCCCCGACCGGTATTGAACCCTGACTGTCTAGGTGGCAGGGGCACATGCTAACCACTGTTGTCATATACTACTACTAACAGCAGGGGGTCCCCCTGCTGTTAGTAGTAGTATATGAAAATGACTGCAATTAAAGTAGGTAGTATAGTGCAACTGAATTGCTATAAATCTGAATCACCATCATTTACGCTACGTGGGCTGTCAATACAGGTGCCATTATCAAAAGAAGAAAGTTTTTCCATTGATGTGTCAAGTTACAGTAGAGCAGTTTACACAAATGTCATGTTGACTATTATTGATGAAGATTATTTAGTGCGACAAAAATTAGTGCAAAACAATAACTAAAAGTTATTGTTGTTTAAAAACAATATTTTTATTTGTTGTAGAAATTTGTTTACTTTTTTTTACCAACAACCAGTAGTTCAGTGGTAGAACCCATGCCTTACGATATGCAGGAAGAGGGCTTAAATACACCTGGGGCAGGTTCTTGTTCTATTCTCTCAAAAAGTCTTGACTTCAAAGCCAGTAATCCAGAAATGGTTTAACGCCATTTCTTTTAATGTTGTTGTTCTCTTACACAAATGTAATAATGGATTTTATCTAAGACAAGTCTAGATCTAAACTTCCATTGTCTCCAGCTCATGCTGTACCAGACTGGACAGAGTACTGAGTACATCGGTAAAAACTAATAGCTAGCAGGTTACATAAGACTATTAAAATCAGAGTAGCAGTCCCAAAAAGCGGAGGGAAGATGTACCGAATTCTTCCCTGGTTGCAGTGAGTGCATAAACTCAAGGGGTTATCAGTAAAGTAGAATTTTAGAGCGTAGAAACAATTGGGCACAAACAACATGAAGGGTGTGTTTACATTTGCTTGTTCTCATCATCGTCCGATGGCAGCCATTTTTAATAAATCTAGTCGTAGGCCAAAGTTGTTGAGGGGAGTGAGTTTTTAATTTATTCCACTATAGTAGGTATTACCTTGGATCGTTTCATGGTAGATTTTCACAAGTCATTCAACATTTCAATATTAAGGTAAGTTACTTCCACGGTAATTGAGCCACAGTTTCATTTTAAAACTGGTGTTATTTTTAATATTAATCAAATTTCACGAAGCACACAAGTTAAAAACCAACATGATATACCAAAAGTTAAATTTAGATAGAAAAAGTCACAAAAGATGAGACGTTGACCTTAATTACTGAAACAAAAATTATCTATTTTAGTTAATTAAAGATGATAGAACACAACTGAACTTTTTAATTCGTCAAAAGTAAACATTCTTCAAAAAATCGAAATTTATCTTCATCAACAAAAATAAACTGAACTCCCGCCATAATTACACATCAACGCATTCAAAAATCCAGCACTGATTGTTCTTGTTCAGCAAAGAGATATTGTAACTAGAGTGCCTATATAACAGAGTGAAGCCATTGGATCAAAAATGGCGGCGGTCCGACATCTTTAACTGCAAGAGATAAGAAGAAAAAGAAGAATATAGAGCCGCTATATTTAAATATAAAAATCTTTTTACTTTACTTAATAATTTTTGGATTGAATTTTTTATTCTTTGATCTTTTTATTACAGATTTTCATTTTGAAATTATTTTAATAATGCTTTTGAAGAAATATAATTATTTATTGTGTTTAATTAAGTTAAAGTATTTAATATTAAGTATTTAATTAAGTAATTGTGTAAACAAATTTACGTTTAGCACAATTATTTAAGAAAAACAATGGCAATAAAATACGAATACCACAATGCAACTAATATTTGCAATAAAAAATGTCTTTGTTCATAAAAAACAGTTTAAAAAGAAAATTTCACAGCCGTTAACAAATGCAACGAACAGGAAACTGAAGCTTGTAGGGTAGAGTAACCTGATGCTTTGCTAGATAACGGTAACCTAAACAGGGAAGGGATTGATCCATGAATCGACCAATAGCTTTTGAGTAGCCCTATGGCTTCACTCTGTTATATAGGCACTCTAATTGTAACTAGAGAGGACATACTGGTTGAATATTGAAACATTATTATAATTATAATTAATGAAATCAATTATTATAATTAATGATATAAACTAAAAAATTATTGTTTCTTTATCAAACCTTCATCATACTATGTATCATACAACATAAAAATCTGGCAAGGTCCGGGCATCGGGCGAATTTATTTGAAATGCGTGCTTCCGTGCGTATTCTGGTTTATGCAAAGAGACTAAAACTATAGTTTTAGTCTCTTTGGGTTTATGTTTCCAGTTTATGCTTTTTAACAGCAGTAAATTTGTCTAAATCGATCAAAGAAAAGCTTATATTTATTCCCTTTGTAAAGTAATGTATAAACTAAGTAGGGAAACTTCTTTGCTATGTAAAAAAAAAATCGTGTACAGGGTACCCTGGTACTTCTCACAACTTCGTGCTCGCTTCGCTTGCCCCCATAATATCATGATTCCCCAAACCGAAGTGGTACTTCTGTCTCGCTACCCTCCCAAAATGCGAGGGCACACGGTCGTTAGGGCCTCTGGAATTCGAAGTAAAAAGAGTTGTGCTATGATATTATTCTTCGCTTAACAAATAGAGCCCATGGGGCTCTATGATAAATAATGATCATGTTTCATTATTGCTTTTTATACTTTAACTTATAATTATCTAATATGGAGTCCTTTGGTGCGATAGTTATGCTATATATTTTACCTATGAAAGGACACAGTCTATCTTAACACCATCAAGTGGATAGCCTCTAGTCAGAGGAGTGTAATGACTTGTTTTCAACACAATGTCTTGTTTTCAATAGGTCTAATCAATGGTTCATTTTATGTTTCATTATAGATGTTTAATAGTATATTATGCTACTAGGCAGCAAAATGGAATTTTGCAGACAAGTTTTATAAATTAGCCCCCGAGCCAAAGCGGTGAGGGCAGGCTATTGAAATTACCTGCCGCGGCGCAGGCCGAGGCTGGTAATGAACCCATTTGACTGACGAGGCGAAGCCGAGTCAGGCAAATGTCTATTTGGCTGCAGAGGCGGAGCCGATAAAGACAAAAGCTAGAACGAGTCAGCAATGTTTCCTTTGCTGCATAGTAGCATATATTATTTTATCTACTTACGATAGAAAAAAATATACAAGAGTTAATTATTCTTCAAAATATAACCTTTAATTTGGCAGTAAAGACTATTTTAAAGTTGATGCAATACCTAAAATATCAGGTGGCGTATAGTCCAGTAATTCAACATTTTTCTATATTTATTCTCTTTATTATTTATCTGATTCATTATGATTATTAGCAACTTTTCGTTTGTTTATAAAAGTTATCGTTTATATACATTTTATATTACCTACTACCTTTATTTAAACAAAGTAAATGAACAAAAAATAAAAAAAAAACCGATGACACATATTTGACAACTCATGGTAAAAAATTAAAACAAGCCGTAGATATCAGGGTTGACAACTTTATTTTTTAAATTGTATTATAAAGTTTTTTGTAAAAAAAATAATATTTGTATTAATAATAATAATTATACCGTAATATATTGTGATATTATTAAAAAAAATATAAAAAACCAGCTCAAAGAATCATTGCTGACAAAGTGAAAAACACTAAAATTTACTTAACAACCTGCAACATAATAACCTCAAATAATTTCATTATCTGCTCACGGCAGGAAAATAAAGCATTAATAAACTAATTTTAGGCGAGAAAGTAGCATTTCCCAGATCGGCTGGTAATTAGTCATGAATGACTGCACTTTACCTGCCTAGGCAGGAAAGTAGCATTTCCCAGCCGCCCCTGCCTATGCTGGTAAAGAAAGTTAATAGATAATTTTTGTAAACATTATTAGTTAATAAAAAAAGCCTATTGAATTTATTTAATAATTTATATAATGAATAATTACATTATTTAACTAATTAAAATTAAAATAAAACAATTTGTAATGTAAATCTTTAATTAGAAATAAATTTTATCAATTATATTAAAGGCAACACTTTTTGTCTTAGGTTTATTATCTCATCTTTTTTTGTCAAGTCATTTACTACTTTTATCATTCGAACCCGTATTTAATACAGTTTTAAAGTTTATTCTATTGTGATTCTATAGCGTTTTGTGATGAATATCGTCGAAGATATAGACGAACACTTTTCGAACATACCCCGCCGTATGTTTTAAAAATAGCTACAAATGCCAAAGAGAGCCTTCTACCCGCTAAATCAGAAAGTAGGTATCTCAAAGCATATGAAGTGTTCAAAGAATGGTGCTCAGAGAAAAAAGTAAGGAATGTAAGTGAAAACGTTGTGTTAGCGTATTTAAAAGAACTGTCAAACACAAAATCGAGCGCTACTCTGTGGTCAATTTTCTTGATGATAAGTTCTTTATTATCAGTCTAAGAAAATGTAAATATAAAACATTATACAAACGTAATAAGTTTTTTTAACAATGCAAGTTTTGATTTAATACTATTCGCAGATAAAATATTGTGTGGAACGAGGCAGGAAATGAAACATTACTGACTCGTATATGTGCCCCTCGGCTTTGCCTCGTCAGTCAAATTATATATTACCTTCCTCGGCTTCGCCTCGTCAGTCAAAATGAAAAATTACCTCCCTCGGCTTCACCTCTGCAGGTAATTTAGACAGCTCACCCTCGCCTTCGGCTCGGGGGCTAACTTCGATACTAGTCAGTAATATTCCATTTCCCTGCCTAGTTACACAAATAACTATTCTCCTCCTTAGGAATTTCGACTTGTTTACCATTATATTTAACTGTACCATAACTCCCTAGGAGGTTTTGTATTACCAAACAATTTTTCCGTACTGTTTTTAAATATTTTGTTGACAGTGTAGGCAAAATGATATTTTGCAGCTTAAAAACAGTTCGGTAATGAGCAATTTTGCAGCCGTGAGTAGATAAAATGAATTTTAAATATCCAGGAAACGTTTAAGCAAGTGAAAATCGACAGCATTTAACATATTTGTCTTATTTATTTACTGCATATTTTTGCAATTTATGTCTAATTATAACTTTTCTTAAAAAGTTAAAAATATCTGAAAGAAAAAATCGTTGCCAGATTTGCTGAGTCAATAGTTATTTATGCACCAAGGGAGTAAAGAATGCTATTATTTCCATGAGCAGTTAGTTGGTTTCTAAGGCGTAAGCCGAGGGAACCAAAGAATTTAACTCCCGAGGCGGAGCCGAGGGATTTATGTGTTAAACTCCCGAGGCGAAGCCGAGGAAGATAATTGCGAGTGGGGAAATAGCATTTTACTCCCAAGGTGCATAAAAGATTTTATCTCCAGACGTTGAATTTATTTTAGCACGTTTTGTTGTATTTTATTATAACTTTTTGGGTCGGGCCCTTCCTTATTAATTTTCGGGGTGCTGCCTCCCAAAAAAATTAATCATTTTATTTATTGCTCCGAACAACTTCTTTTGACCTGAAACGGATTTTGAGCCCATAATTTTTTTTAGGCGGACCCCCATTATAAATTTTGTGGGTGCCACCCCCGGGAAAATTAAAAAAAAAATGTTCGGTTACCTGTATAAATTTAGAGAATACCACTCCCCTAAAAAATTGATATAATTGGCTCTATTTTTTAATTGGCGTGGACTTTAAACGATTGCTTAAAAAATTTGCTGACTCAGCAAACTGAGTTAATGACGTCACACCAATCTAGAGTATCCTCTTCTAAATAAAGTTGACTTTTGTACCAAGTTTCATTTAAAAATGTTCATCCGCACAATCTCTATCGTGTTCTATCTTTATTATGATTTTACGATCTCTATCGTACAATCCTTGGTTAGAAATACATACACACACGCAAATATATATATTTTAGTGGGGGGAAGTGATTTTTTGGGACTCAAAGGGGGGGGGGGTATATGTATCTTCGGTAGCTGATCTTCGTGTATCGTCCATTCTTTCTGTTTCTAAGTGTTTTGCATATATTTTTGTCTTTATGTATAGAGTTATATGATCGCAGTGCGACTTTAGATTTCCTTATATATTATGTGACCAGACTCTGTGAGTCCATCTGTTTTTCTTCGTGTGTTATGTGTTTGTTTTTTCACCATCTGTTATTACCTCTTCGCTCTTCAGTCATCTTTTATCTTTTGTTTGTGTCAACGTCCTCACTCTATCATCTGCATCCGATTAGTTTTACTTCTACCTACTGTTTTTATTCCAAGTCTGCCTATTTTTGCAACAGCGGTATCACTATGATCTTCACATATCCACAATCTCAGATCTTCAAACTTTGCACCTAAAGACTCTGACGAGGTGAGCGTTTGTGTACACGCTAAAGGATCCTTTTTAAACCTCCGTTAAGTCAAGGCCCGGTCGCAAGTCCGTGGGTCAGAGCACAACTCTTTTATCGTCTGCAGCTTCATATCTACTTTCAACTAGTCTCCATAGCCATCGCCTTACCGGTTTTAAGAAGAACTCTTCGGTAGCTGATCGTGTATCGTCCATTCTTTCTGTTTCTAAGTGTTTTTGTATATATTTTTGTCTTTATGTATATATATATATATATATATATATATATATATATATATATATATATTATATATATATATATATATATATATATATATATATATATATATATTATATATTATATATATATATATATATATATATATATATATATATACGGTATAATATTAATACTTCTTTAGCAGATAATATCAAAATTAATTATACTAAAATAGCTTTTCGGATGGAACTCTATAACGTACTCAATATAATATAAATTTTCAAAAAATATTATTGCTTAAATATGATTTCCCACCCTTTTACCGGGAGAGCCTCAAAGTTCGATAAGTTTAAAAAACTTTTGGCGCCGTCTGACAGAGAGCAGCACCACACTCGCTTGTTTCATCTTAGTTTCTTTCATATTTTGATTGTTACATTAATTATTTATGAACGAAAATAATTTTTCCTAGATGTTTCATGTCTTATAGTTTGAGACAAATATAAAAATAGATATAAACCACATAACCCCCCATTTTTCGGGAAAAATCAAAAACAATGACGTTGATATGACGTCATAAAACGGTATCGGGGGTTGTGATAAAAAAATTGTAGTTTTTTCCGTTCGGGGTTGGGGTTGGAAATTTGTAGGTAAGAATTTTTGTATTTCAAATAATTGTTATTATTTTTCTAAATTTTTACTTTGTTTATAAATTTATCGAACTCATTGTTTACGTTATCAAATCCTTATCAATAAAATGATTGAAATGTCTTATCAATTTTTGATTTGTTCTTTTGTTTTTATTGTAAGTGATAAAATCGTACGGTGGATTTCTGCTGGTTCGTTAGTGTATTAAAGTGTTTTGGTTTAATTTCTGCCGTAGTTTTGGGTTTGAAGTGTTTATTGTTTGTGAATCTTGATTTGGTAAGTGAGTGGTTTCAATATTTTGTTAAATATATTGATAAAACTTGAGGAAATTCCATCAGATTGTTTGTTGATGTTCGTACTTGTTTTTTTTTATTTAATCGCGATTAGATCAAAGGATATTGTGAACTTTTTAATTGTAAGTATCCTAGTCCTTTATTAGCTATGTTTTTAACGTTAAAATAATTACACTCGAACCTTGGTACAATCCAGTGTTAACCCATGTTTCATGCTTGAATATGCCTATTATTTAGGTCGAGCTGTGGATTAACCCATATTATATTTTGTTTTAATGCTCAAAGTTGCTTATTACTGGAGTTGAGCTTAGTATAACCCTAATACAATGCAGGGTAGATCCTATTTTCATTCTTAAAGTAGCCTATTATTTAGGTTGAACCAGGGGGGAGGGGGTTTACTTAAATGAGGTATAATATGGATTTGCTAGCTACTATAAATCAGCACTGGGAAAGACTGCGGAGAACTCATGAACTAACCCTGGTAGATTTGCAAAAATGACCATGGCAACACTTGGTTGTTACAGATATATTTGTTTGCCGTCCTGTTCTATATTGTAAAATCTCAGAAACTAATGGAACACAAAAGATTTTTAAATTTCTTTAGATGGTTACTGATGGCAGATAAGTTTACTTTTCATTCATTAAGTAATTAATTTAATCATTTGCCCAGCTTCTTGGCGAAGTAATTAAAAGTTTTGTTTGTAAATTGACCATTTCAGGCTTCATTGAATGCTGAAATCTTTTAGCACGTGGTTAATATAGCAAATTTTGTTCTTTATTTCCTGATTAAATTAAATGAATGGAATTAAAGTGATGTAGAAATTCATATGGTAGGGCACAGGACACAGTAGTACAACTCCCCGGAATAAGCTGTTTTAGATGGGCCTGCTTTAAGTTCACTGTTTCTCCACCAGGGGCAGGTCGGTTCACCTTGTACAGCTTAAATAACTTAACTAGTTCTTCATTTTCTGGATTTAAATTATTGAAAGGAATATTTAATAGTGTTAAAAATCTTAATAATTATTTTGAATGTATAATTTTCATAAAATGTTTCACAAATATAAACATGTTATTTTTAACTAGACCTGATATTATGATAACCATGATGTGCAGAAATGGAAATTAATATGCGTGTTTATAGCTTTTTTATATGTTCCTTTAATGGAAAAAATGCTAAATTTATATTTATCTTATTTTTTAAACAAATAATCTTATAAACAACTAAAAATGTTCAGAAAATTTGTCTTGTTTACATTCTAGTTTATAGACATCACAATTTAAAGCTGAAAAAAATATTGACAACAGTTGTACAAGGTGAAAACTAGCGCTTGGTGCGGTAGTTGATGCAACTAGCCCCTGTTTTTTAGGACCACCTCAAACCAGGGAGTTGGACCACTTTGCCCTGCGCCCCCACCCCTACTGTATGAATTTCTACATCACTTTAAATCGAATCTTAACTTACCTGCCATTAAATGCATTCTGTGGAAGTTTAAAGACGAAAAAGGCCATGGGAAGGGCTTGGGATAGTTGGAAGGATGACTATACAAAGTATGAGAAGTTAATTTAAACTAAATGTGGGCAAAAGCGGGATATTAAAATTTAAAAAAATATGCCACGTCCATTCAGTTGTAAGTATGTCTACTTGTGCACCAGCATTGACCAGAATTTAAATTTTTCCACTATAGAGTCAAGAGTCTCACTGTTGAACTATTCTATATCACACTGTTATAATCAGTTCACAGCATGAGAAAATAGTGTTGAGAAATCAATGAGGTTATTATTATTGTTATTATTAATGATTGGGGTTGGAGTCGAGGGTAGACCCCATTCTGCACTGCGACTTGAAGTCTATTGTACAATCCTCTCAATTGGTCCAGGTCAGTATAATCCTTTTCCCCGGATTAGGTCTAGGATCTTCTTGATCAGTGATTTATTGGTAGAGTCAAACTTAGTGAGAGTGCTGCCACCTAAGTTGTAGAATCTTTGAAAGGCTAGGGCTTCACATCTCAGAAGTATGTGAGAGGCAGTTTGGGTTTCCGATTCATAAAGCCAACACACTGGGTTATCTTTAAAGATACCTATGGTATGGAGATGTTTTGGGAGGTGACAGTGACCAGTCAGTAGTCCAGTTGCTGTTCTATGGTCCCTTCTGCTTAGACTTAGGAGATCCTCAGTTACTTTGGGACTGGGTCTTTTAACATAAGTTTGCTGTGCCACATGCCAGAGGATTTGTTCCAATGGTGTAGGTGATTGGTTAAGAGCCAATCTTTGACTGCACCTTTGGCAATAGTTTTGGGTATGGCTACTATGGGTTCAGGGCTCACGGGAGTGGTCTCAGACCCCCTTTTTGCATGGATGTCTGCTTGCTCATTGCCTTCAATTCCCTTATGGCCAGGCACTTATCTGATTGCTACATCATTGTTGAGTGACAAGGTCAGAAGGTTTTGTAAGCACTAAGTAAACAGACATTTCTATTAGTCTCAAAAAGCTCCATGGTGTTGCCCTGATGATGGTCTCTAGTTTAGTTGAAAGTGCTTTGCTGATAAAGCTTTGTTTGTTAGGGATTTTGTGGATGATGAAAATGTTTTTCCAATAAAGTTTTGTGTATAATCTTTTTTCTTTTATCTTTCATAATTGATTTTATTCACTCTCCTACTGCATTTCTAGGTATTTTATTTTTTACATTATATATTTATTATTTATTTTATTTTTTTTTTCTTATTACTTGAGCTGATCAGCACTTTGCACATAAGGTTATTTTTTATTTCTTAATTGATTACTTAAATGACTGGTCGGGTCGTTGATCTGCTGACACTGTTACACAGTTCTAGTATATCTCATTGTTTTATCTTGTTCTATTTTTAATTTAATTAGTTTTTTCATATTTGTCATTTTTAAAATTTTAATTGGATGTATAAATGCGTAGTTGAACCAAAGATTAAGGATAAGATATAAAAATTTAAAAATCATTCTTATCTATGTTCAGATTGCAGTACCTTTAGTATATACAGAGTATATAACATGGCAATGACAAAGAAAGTAATTTCATTGGTAATTTTACTAATAGTTATTTATGCACCAAGGGAGTAAAGAAGCTATTATTTCCCTGAGCAGTTAGTTGGTTCCTAAGGCGTAAGCGGAGGGAACCAAAGTATTTAACTCCCGTGGCGAAGCCGAGGTATTTATGTGTTTTATTCCCGAGGCAAAGCCGAGGGAGTTATGACTATTAACTCCCAAGGCGAAGCTGAGGGAGGTAATTGCGAGGTGGAAAATAGCATTTTACTCCCAAGGTGCATACAAGATTTTATCTCCAGATGTTGATTTTATATTAACATGTTTTGTTGTATTTTATTCTTATATTTTGGGTCAGACCTCCTTATAAATTTAGGGGGGCTGCAACAAAAACATTTTTTTTGCTCCAAACAACTTCTATAGACCTAAAACGGATTTTGAGCCAGTAAAAAAAATTTTGGTCAGCTCCCCCTTATAAATTTTGGGGGTCTAGGAAAAAATTGGCTATGGGATATCTCAGAAGTTTTTTCTCATGATATTGGATTCGCTACTCTTAATCCTCACTATTTTAAAATTGAACTAATACTGAGAATGAGATGAAACTTAACACAATAGTTTGTTTTATATATGACTACATGTGTGTCAAATCTCAATATGAGGAAAACATTTTTATTAATTTTGTTTATGTTTTATGAATTTTCATTATTGTCGGTTAATGATGTCATACAGAAATATTTAGGAATATATAGAGATTTTAGATGTAATTCACCCACACCAATGACTGCAAAAAAATTACAGATCACTAAACCTCGAGAAATCCTCTGATCGAGCTAAAAATTAATACTTGGATACTTCTATGTATGGAGATACATAGAACTATTCTAAGTTATGCTCATATACTACGTTAATTTTTTTTATGGATTGGCATTTATAACCAAATTTAAACAAATCACGATTTTTCAACTAATAACTAATACATTGTGAAATTAGCTTATATCATAGTAGTATGCCACTTAAATAAATAGCAATATGTTAACCTTATATAACACAACAACCGTGTGTTAAGTCGTGAAGGCCTCTTCTTATTGATTAATGTTGAGTGTTGCTTCCTTAAGTTTTCACTTTACATCTTATAAATACCTTCACCATATGTGTTTATTCCCTGTGTTTCTATCTCATGGGAGCACCTGGACTGTAAACAAGATTATTATCTGTAGGATTGTTTGTTTAGGCTGAAGGATGGTGCTTGTAATGGAAGATAACATAGTGGATGGAGTAGATGGATGGAAACTTACTCCGTGGTCTCAGACCCCTCCCGTTCATTTCCCTGCTACATATCCATCTCAAGAACCTGTATCACCCACGCCTTTTCCTCTCCAGCATACGCTTAATCAATCTATTGTCTTCTGGTAAGTTATAGTCTATTTCCCACTTTATAAATTGGGGTACCACTTTTGTACCGATGGGTACCAAATTACTTCACAAATGCCACTTACAGATGACTTAACGATGACATTTGAAACAGAGTGGATTATGATTTAATGTCATAAATAATGACAAATATTATTATAAATAGAGCACTTCCTAGATTTAGCATATTTTACATTCTTAGTTGTCCCTTTTATAGTTGTATTGTGTCTTATAAATGTGGCGTTTTTGCTTGGCTTTGCCTTTCCACACTATTTCCACAACTACTATTGGCTACCAGATTGAGCCAATAGTAGTTGTGGAAATAGCGTGGGAAGGCAAAGCCAAGCAAAAACGCCACATTTATAAGACACAATACAACTATATCATGGTGTCCCGCAATCCCTCAGAGTGATCTTTGGCCAGTCATAGCATCTTCTAAAATGTAATGATGTCCTACATTCCTGAATATGCTCCCTCAATGGATGTAAGAAGCTGGATTCATAACTTAATTAGATCACCCTGGTAAAAAAATCCATGGCATAGTTAATTAACTAAGTAATTTGATCTGCCTTTTGCATTACATATCTAGACCTTGGAAACGCCTAAATCTTCTTGACAATACTTACACCTAAGCATACACTGTGTTAACTTGTCTCTAACTTAAATTTTGGGGTGATGAAGCTGAAGATCAAATGTCTTTAGCTCATTTTTTCATTACTTCTTTTATTACTCTTATGAAATCCATTAGTTAATTATGCTAGTGTATTCACAGATGGCGATATAATTTTAATTAGTTTTAATGCTGATGATATTGGTTTAATGTTTATCTATGATTCAGGGTGGGTTTTCTTTCTTCAATGTATTATTTCCAGTGGTGTCTTGACTGTTATTTGTCAATTATTGTATGATAATAATTAGGGAGAGATGATGGATCACCTTGTGGCCTTGCTCTTACAACTTGTTAGCTAATCCCTTAGATAGATCATAGTGTTCCATCTTATGAGTCCTAGTACAGGCATTTTTGTGTCCTAGTTAAGTTTCTATGACCTAACTATTAACAAGATGTGCCCCAGTGTCAGATTAACCTTTCTTGATCTCAAAACCATTAGGCAGTTACATGTTCTATGCTTTTTATGTAAAATAAATATAATGTCCTAAAATTTTTTTAACCCAAGTCCATTCAGATTTAGGGATCTTTTATGAGTACCTGATATCATACTGGCTTGGAATCACCAGCTTAACGTCCCTTTTAAATGAGGGCAAATGTTTAGGGTTTCCATATCTCACATAAAAATTCTAGAGGATTTGCCTACCTCACGTACAAATTAAACCTAGACTGTCTTAGTAGCAGTCACACATGATAACCATACACCACCTTGGCCTCTTGACTTTTATATGATCAACGAATATAAAAATAATAAAATGATTAATCATATGATCAGTATACTTAAAATGCGATCCATGTTGGTGTTACAGGGAGGGAGACATATCTCAGTTAAAAGTGGATGCCATAGTTCATCCATCAGACGAATCCTTGACTCAGAGGTGCTCTCTTAGTGATAGAATATTATCTAGAGCTGGCTCTGGTCTGCTTAGAGAACTCAATCAACTATCTAAAGGTAACTCACTCTCCAAACATCTCAAATATACACTCCATACATCTTAATGATTATTATTTTTACTTTTCCTCATTTATACTGTGGTATATACAAAAAGTATTGTGTTTGCAAAAAATCTGAAACTGGAATTAAAGCAGAATTATCCGTTTCAGGCGTTTTAAGGCCTCCTGAGTGGTTTTTGAAAGTTGTCTGTCTGTATGTGTGTGGGTGTATGTGTGTGTCTGCTATCATTGTAGCTCCTAGTTAATTTTATCTAGAGAGTTGAAACTTTGTAGAAAATCAATCTACTGCTGTAGTTGTGATACTCGGAAAATATTTTTTCATGATGTCATTAACCCACAATAATGACTGCAAAAATTTAGAAAATTCATAAAACACAGAAAAAAATTTGATCCAATTAAAATTTAGCAAGCATGTAGATATTTATAAGATCTTACCAAAAACCTCTAATGTGATAAAATACTCCCCGCCAAGTCTTTGGTCCAAGAAAGTAGGGAAATCAACTTTTCTGTCAGCCAAGCCATGTCCGTATTGGGTGGAGACTTTCAAAGGCGTTTCAAAGTGAAGTTGCTAGGTTGGCAATAGTTAAGAGCCCTATTTACATTGAGAGGCTATCATCAGCTTCTTCTCCTAGGCGGCAAGCCAGTTGTGCGAACGAGTTTTATATTTTCTTTTGCTATATTTTGAGATATCAAACAATTCGGGTGTTCGTGGAGATTAATCATAACAGGTTTTAGCAGTTGTCATAATTGCAGAAGTTGTACTTACTTGCATAGATCCAGGAGTATACAAAAGAAATAAATGAATAAATGAAACGATAAGGGTACAATATAATCAGGCACTATACCCTATATACCCTTGCAAACACTACCTCTAAAGTTAATTCACTTTTCTGGCACACCGCCAAGGAGAAGAAGCTGATGATTGCCTCTCAATGTAAATAGGGCCCTTAACTATTGCCAACCTAGCAACTTCACTTTGAAACGCTTATGACAGTCTCCATCCAATACGGACATGACTTTTGAGTCCCGCCATCTAATGGCGGGACAGAAAAGTTGATTTCCATGCTTTTTTGGACCAAAGACTTGGCGGGGAGTATTTTACGACATAAGTGATTTTTGGTAAGATATCATGACTTTTGTATGGCTCCTGTTTTATGTAAAAACAGAAGTACACATGATGCGTGTAGTAGATAAAGCTGTAAAAAGTGTCAAGGCATTGCATATACCTTGAGAGATATTGTGTATTGTGGCAAACTTTGTTTTCTGTGGCGCGTACAACATAGGATTTATAAATTTGTGATTTTTTGATACAGGGATGTTTAAAAGGCATCAGAAATAATCCATAAGCCCTCAAAAACCAAAATCCAATCATTAGTAAAGATTGCAGATGGGTCAAATTATATAAAAGTAGCATTCACTAGCTTATTTTCTAGCTCCGTGTTTAGCACAGGAATGTTGAATTTGAGTTTTTATCAGGTAGGACTACACATAGGCATAAGACAAATTAAAAAAGTCACCACATATAAAAATGTGTTCAGTAGTTTAGGCTGCTGGTTAGTTGAAGGCGTTAAGCGTAAGAACGTCGAATTTGAGATTTTATGAGGTAGGACTGCACAGGAGCATAAGACGAATCTAAAAAGTCCTCACACATCAAAATCCGTTCAATAGTTGAGGCAGTAGGTGAGTCAATGTATAAAACTACCATTCGCTCCGCGTTCAGCGTAGGAAAGTCAAATTTGAGATTTTGTACATTTAGTACACTTGTACTAAGTTGAACCTTAGTACAAATGTACACCTTTACTTAAAAAACAAGTACACAAAGATTCGTTTCAATACAATAAGTATATCCATGATTTTTGTTGGATCATAAAACTTAAGCAGCATTGAGCGTGGTCAATGGTATGGCTGGTGTCAGTGGTACTAAAGCTGAGCAAAGCAAGTCCGAAGCAGAGGATGAGCGTAGTGAATCTGATGTGATGAGGCAAAGTTCTGAGGTGCCCCGTTCCCAATTTTTACTTTTCCTCATTTATACCATAGGTATATAGGAAAATGATGATGAAACCGGAATTATCCGTTTCAGGCATTTTTTAGGTCTCCTGAGTGGTTTTTGAAAGTTGTCTGTCTTTATGTGTGTGTCTGTTATCATCATAGCGCCCAGTATATTTATGCTAGAGGGTTGAAATTTTGTACAAGAATTAGTCTACCCCTGTAATTGTGCTATTCTGTTAATAATTTTTTATGATGTCATTAACCCGCAATAATGACTAAGAAAAATATTTGAAAAATCATAAAGCATGGAGAAATAATGCGATCTGATTGAAATTTGGTACGCATGTAGCCATTTATAAGAGTAACATATGTGCCAAGTTTAATCTCATTAACAGCATTAGTTCAATTGTTATTGAATGATATGTATACGTTTTTTAAAAAAAAATGTAAAAATCAGAAAATGATCCAATTGAGTTGAAATTTGGTTCAAGTGTACCCCTTGTCGTAATAAATAAGTGTGCTAAGTTTTGTTATAATAAAACAAGTCTATGATTTTATGGTGCATTATAAAAGTCAAGCAGCATCGAGCGTGTTCAGTGCCTGGGAAAATGACCACTGGGAATGAAATGGACGTATTTACTATCTGAGGACAAGCGAAGCGAGTCCGAAGATGTGTTGCAGTATAAATTTAATGACTTGTACTTCTAAGGACGAGTGAAGGGAGTCCAAAGCTGGGAGTATGAGCATAGCAAATAGGAGCTGCCTGAATATAATTTTTGTCATAAACTGTTATTTTTATTCAATCAATTTTAACTGTTGTATTTGTGTTTCAGACTGCCAAAGTGGTGACCTAATAGTTACAAATGGTTACAAACTGCCAGCTAGGCATATATTTCATATAGTTAGTCCAAAGTACAATCCTAAATTTCAAACTGCCGCTGAAAACGTACTTCACAATTGTTATAGGTAAATAAAAATGATATTATTTATATTTTTTATTATTAATTTGAGTATGTTTATTGTTTTAAAAAATAAGATGGCTCTGTAAAACTAATACGTTAAAGAGAACACATTAATATGAAGTGTTAAGTTTAGTAACACAGTTTGGTAAATAATTAATAATAAACCCAAAAACCTTATCTGGTACCTCAGAAGGTTCAAATCCAGCCAGGGGAGGACCTTGATATGAGGTTATCCCTTGTATCGTACAGTCGGAAGTTCTTGAATTCAAGGCCGGCCAACCCTGCCGGGGGTTTCCTTGGCTGCTAATTAGCAAATGTGGGGTCAGTTCCTGTTTCTAACGAAAAGTAAAGGTTCTGCAGGCTGATGGAGGTGAAAGTCAGAAAGATTTACTGAGCCTTCGTATGTCTGAAAAATTAGTCAGTGAAAGTGAAGGACACGAATAACTTAAGTGACTGGGAATAAAGTGCATGGCTCTTGAAGACAGACATCTCCTAGTAGCACTACGGAACTTTGATTTTCTGGTTAGGGATATAGAGTGTGTTTCTACTCACTGGCTTCAGTATTGCTGAAGTTCTCTGTTGGGTGGCGCTGGAATAGCCTGAGCAGTGAGCCTAGCTAGAGCCTGGTGATGCTAAAGGCACTGATAAGATTAGTGAGACTGGTTAAACGAGGGTAGGCCAAATGAAACTAATGTGATCAGAGGAGCTAGTAAGGCTAGATGAACTAAGCACGCTGTGAACTAGTAGTCAGCGCTAGCCAGAGTCTAGCTAGTCTAGATGAATTGGGCACACTGTGAACTAGTTGTGACACTAGTTAGAGCAATGAGTTTGGTTAGAGTTTAACCAAACTCTATGAATGGGCACACTGTGAACTAGTTTTATGTGCCGCCATGTATTAACTATTCAATTTCAGTTTTCAAGTTATTTCTATATTTCAACAAGAAGAATACAATAAATCATTTAACTCAATTAATAATATTAAAATCAACTGTGACATCGACATGGACATTGTCATTCGAATGTCACGATAATATATTGGTGCATGGATTAGCCCCAATACTTCCCCTTAATTCATGCATCAATATCAATTTGAAACAATACCCCCAATCAAAGCTTCAATAATTACCCCTGAAAAAATTAATTTTAATATTATTAATTTTAATTGGTACAATCAAGGACAATAACGACCCCTGAACAAATTAAAATTTTTAATTGGTACAATCTCTTGTCCTCTCCCCATCATATTTTTCTCTAATGAAATGATAGCGAACTTCAATATGTTTTGTTCTTTTGTGATACATAGGATTTTTGACTAATTTTATTGAGCTTTGATTGTCCATATAGATACTTATGGGTTCAATTGTTGAAGTGTCCCAGATTTTTGCATCAATTATAAACTGCCGAAGCCAAGCTGCATCTTTGGCTGCAACCGATGCTGCAATATACTCAGCTTCAGTAGTTGATAATGATATAGTGCGCTGCAACTGGGAACCCCACAAAATTGGAGTCTCATTAGCAAAATAAACAAACCCAGAAGTTGATTTCCTTGAATCTAGATCCCCGGCAAAGTCTGAATCTGTATATCCTGTTATTTTGAAAGAATCTCCTTTTCGATATTCTAGACTAAAGTCGTCAGTACCTTTAAGGTAACGTACTACTTTCTTCGCAGCATTCCAGTGATTCCAATCAAAGTTACTAACATAAGTTTGTTTACAGCATATGCAATATCAGGTCTGCTCACCACGGCCAAATACATAAGTGATCCAATCAGTTCGCGATAGGGTACCGATATAGATGTTTTTTCCGTTGGATTTTGTAACACTAAGCTAGGATCTAGTGGAACAGAACTTATTTTTGCGTCATCCATTCCAAATTTCTTCACTAATTGCCTAATGTAATTTCTTTTGACTTATTATAATTTTATTTCCAGATCTTTTAATCTCCATTCCAACATAATAACTAGGCTTTTCAACGATTGATAACTCAAATTCTTTTTTCATTTCCTCAATAACGTGATAAATGGTTTCAAAATCTTCAGCAAAAAGCATTCCATCATCCACAAAAAGAGCTAAAAGAACGGTTTTATTTCCTACTTTTCCACTGTAAATACACTTGTCTGCATACGAACTAATAAATCCAAAATTTTTTTAAAAATTTATCAAATTTATATTCCAGCATCTTGCTGCTTGCTTGAGGCATACAATGATTTTACAAGCTTGCAAACATGATTACTGTCTATATTAGTGCCTTGAGGAGGTAACAAATAAACATCCTCATCTAAATCACCATTCAGAAATGCTGTCTTAATGTCAAATTGAAGTAGTTCATATGATAGTTGAGAGGCTAATGCAAACATTATTCTAACTGAGTCATATCTGGTTGTTGGAGCAAATGTTTCAAAGTAGTCTCTTCCATATTCCTGTGAATAGCCCTTTGCAACTAATCTTGCTTTGAATCTTGCAATTTCACCATTCGGTTGTCTTTTTATTTTAAAAACCCACTTAGTTCCAATTGCCTTCTTTCCTTCAGTGGCTGGGACAACTTTCCATGTTCCACACTTCTCTAATGATTTTAGTTCATCCTGAATAGCTTCCTTCCATTTATCTTGATTCATTCCACTGATAGCTTCTTCATAAGTTCTTGGTTCATCTATTTCCACAAAATGAGCTTCATACCTATCCGGTTGCTTTAATCCATCTCTTGGTCTTAAGTCATATGACAAACCCTCACTATTATCACTGTCATTACGTTGATTACTAACTGTATTTTGTTCTTCTATATTGTTTTCATCATTTTCTTCTTGTTCAGTGTTACATTGTTCTTCAATATTATGCTCTTCATTGTGGTTTTCTTCAGTAGTTTGGTTTATTTTATCTTCAATCATATTTTGACTTAATGTTTCTTTTTCATTATCACAAAAATTAAAAAATACAGTCTCACTTTCACTGGTTGCATTATTCACTTTAGTACTGGTATTTTCATCAAAAACTACATTTCTCGACACTTTGATTAATCTGGTTTTGGGATCAAATAATCTATAATTTGTTGAATAGCCTTCATAACCAACAAACATAAATTTCTTGCTTTTTGGATCCAGTTTATTTCTCGATACATCTGGCGTAAGCATATATGCTGGACTTCCAAAAATTTTTGTATGACTTAAATCCGCCTTTTTTCCGGTCCATAACTCAAATGGAGTTGAATTTGGTGTTTGATTTGTTGCAGTCCTGTTTAAGATATACACTGCTGTATTAACTGCTTCACCCCATAAATATCTGGGCACATCTCTTCCATACAACATTGATCTCGCACTCTCCATTATAGTTCTCATATCTCGTTCTGCTCTTGAATTCTGTTGTGGTGTGTATGGTGCAGTAGTCTCGTGTACAATCCCTAATTTCTTCATATATTCTCTAAAGTCATGATTACAGTATTCTGATCCATTATCTGTATGCAGAATCTTCACTGAATACCCATACTTATTTTTAATTTGATTGACAAAAACTTTGAAATATTCCAATGTGTCACTTTTATGTTTTAAAAAACATACAACTCTATATCCAGTATATTCATCTTTAAACAAAGCAAAATACCTAGCACCCAAAGCAGATTCAACTGACATCTTCCCACTGAGATCACTATAAATTACTTCTCCAGGATATCTGGCCTTAATATGCTCATTCTTTTTAAATGGAAATTGATGTTGTTTTCCATAAATACACGCTTCGCAAAATACTTTATTTTCATCCTTTAAATTAACTCCAGTCACTAAATTCTTATTTACCATGTCAATAATTCTGTCTTGGTTAATATGTGAAAGTCTTTCATGCCAAACTTTCAAGTTTGAGTTTTTATCTACTAATAAACATATTGGTGCATGGATTAGCCCCCATACCATGTACTGAGGGTGTGCTCCCTAGATGATAGAGTGCGTACAAACTCTGGGGTGGATTAGTTGATTCAGGGAAAATGCCCTGTGTTTAAGCATAAAAAATAAACCTTAAAACTAACATTAATTCATTTTAATCCATAAACATATATTGCCCAGAAGCCAAGTGGCATTTTTTACCATATAAGTGGCATGCACCATTTAAGCAGTGCACTTTCTAATCTTTATGAGAATCAAGTATTTTCTCTTATGACTTAAATTAATAAAAAATAAATAAAGACAAAGGCTTTAAGAATAATTGCTAAATAGAGACTTAATTAAGTTAATGATTTGCTTGGAGCTAATAATTTTAAAAAATAAGCCAGGCTGGACATAGAATCATTGCTCCAAATGGTATCAATAATTTTTTTAGTGTCCTGTTGTCTGTACTGTGTTTATATAGGTACTTTAATTTTAAACTAATGATTAGTTGTGTGTGTGTTCAGAAATGTTTTAGATGTTGCTAATGAAATGAAGTTAAATATAATTGCTATATCTGTTATAAACTCAGTTAGAAGAAATTTCCCTTCGGATGAAGGTGCACACATAGCTCTTAGTAAGTATACTTCTTTTACCTCTCAGTAGTATAATATTATATTAATAGATGCAACAGGTTCTCTATAAAAGGTGCTATGAACAAATATTTCCTGCATGAAGGAGTATTCTTACCTCTCCTGTGGTGCTTAGTCAATGATCATATATTTGTTCTACTCAAAAGTGAAGGCTTATTATGCTTTTGATGTAGCCTTCCTTATGCTGGGCAAGTTTGTCGGCATAGTATTTGAGCTTTCCCAGATAACACCCCTCTTTTTTTAGAGGTGGTGTGTGGATCATTGTCTTTTATTCAAACCATCCTCCAGAGATTGTCATCATACTCATTAATAAAGTCGTCATTTCGTCAATTTCATCCAAAATCGATATTGAGTTTTGTTCTACTAAGATACTTGAACATAAAATTTTGACATAACTGGAAGTGTAAGAGCAATTTATTTTTTTCCTATTTCTGTGATTTCTTATTAGCATTATTTATAATTAATTAGTTTTAATCTTGATGTGAAGAATCATATCTGTTGTAAAATAGATATGTAATGATGGAATAAATTAATAAATATGACTTGTCATTGCAGGAACAATTCGTAGATTTGTTGAGAAAGGTATGGCATATCCAAAGCGCATAGTGCTTGCCGTAGAGAGTAGCGATGCTGCCATATATGAAGTATTGCTTCCCATGTACTTCCCTAGGAGTGCTAGAGAGGAAAGAGTTGCGAGTAGACAGTTACCTAGGAAACTTATCGGTCCTTCAGGGGAATGTCTTCATCCTGAGAGACAGATCCGTATTATTGACAATCCTCAGCATGCCATGCAAGGTAAATCCTTCATACTGTTACTTTTCCTCATTTATAAATAAATGCTTCATTTACATTAAGTTCTACAAACTATTAACAATAGTAAAGTGTCAATTTTCTTAACATTAATATTTCAAACTAGTCCACTAACCACTATTTACCTACAGTCCAAGAGCCAGACCTGTTAAAAACCTGAATCATTTTGTATTCCTTTAATCCAAATTGTTTTCAAAATGTACCTTAAAAAATGAAAAAATAACATAATCTGCCTATCCAGAGTGGAGTCCTTCATATGATTGTGCACGCTCAAAATTTTAGAAGATTACACACATTTTTGGTTTCTTGAAATAAGTGTTAGTTGTGTGCAAAATTTGAAAAGGACATTTTTTAAAGCTGATAAAATTTTCATTTAATCAAGTGTTTATTAATCCAAATTGGATAATAGACCAAGAGCCCAGGGGTGTTTTGTTAATAAAAAGTGTAATGGCTGGAACCCGTCTCAATTTTTCGTAAATACCTTCCTGAACAAGGATCTGCAATTCTGCAGACTCGTATCGGATGGGTGTCCCAGGCAGAACGCACTTTAGAGTCAAAGGTTCTGCCTGGGACACCCATCCGATACGAGTCGGCAGAATTGCAGATCCTTGTTCAGGAAGGTATTTACGAAAAATTGAGACCGGTTCCAGCCTTTACACTTTTTATTAACAAAACACCCCTGGGCTCTTGGTCTATTACTACAACCAAAGTTATAGCATTTGCAAAATGACCTTTTTTTGAAAGAAATTTGCTGACTTAGCAAAAACTAACTTTTTTTGGTGATTTGGCTGATGCCATATGGTTTGTAGTAGATTATGTCCTCTTCAAGTTTTGCACATGGCTAACAGGGAACTAATTATTTCAAGAAACCTCACATTTGTGCCATTTTTAACATTTTTGAGCATGCAAAATCATATAATAAAAATATAAAACTCACCAAATTTATGCTGCAACTTGTCTTTGGACTTCCATCGCTCATCCTCAGATAGTAAATGCATCTGTTTTATTCCCAGCCGTCAGCCTGCGTCAGATGCTGCAAAATATTATGATTTGACAAAAATCATATACTTGTATTGTAACAAAACTTTTTATACATATTTAATACGTAAAGGTATACATTTGTTCCAAATTTCGATGTAATTGGATTATTTTTCGATTTTCTAAAAACATTTTAAGATGATATGAAAAAATTGAACCAATGCTGAGTTAGTGAACCAGTGATAATAAGTTAAAACTTGGCACATATGCTTAGGTTAATGACGTCATTAAAAAGTTATTTTCGGAATAGTGCAACTACTCTTTTAGACAGATTTTTGCACAAGTTTCAACTTTCTAGCATAAATACACTAGACACACACTCATACAGACAGGTAACTTTGAAAACTTCTTAGGAGGTCTGAAACAGATAATTCCAGGTGACATCTCGGGTTTGGATTTTAGCAAAGACTATATTTTTCTTATATACTTATACCTATGGTATAAACGAGGAAATGTAAACATTTGGTTTAAAGCTGTACACAGTTTCAATTCAATTCAATTCAAAAACTTAGTTAGTCATGCTTTTTCATGTCTGGCTCCTGGACTACTAAGAGTACTTATTAAATATTCTTAATAAATATATTATTTTTATAAATTCTTGTTAGGTATAAAAAGGATTGTCAACTAGAAACTCTTTTATTTGCTTCTTGAATGATTTTTAAGGCAAATCCTAAATTTTCTTTTCAAAGTAGATTGATGAATTTTCAGATCATGGTTTTTAGTTTTGTAATTATGGTTCATGTTGTACCAACAAGTCAGTATGAGTCTTAACATAGAGTGGGCAGTGAGAAATAAATATGTTTTGATGGTCATGATTTTTGGTGTTATAAAATTCTATAAACAATTCTCATCATGTGGCAGTCCTAAAATATTTTTTTTGAATAAGTAGCAATTGATTGATGTCATTATGCTTCCACATAATTATTCCATAACGCAGTCTACTTTGTACAATTGATTTTTTAGACAGTAACCATTGTATTTTCCAGTACTCAGTTCTTTGTTTTTCTGAAAAAATACTTATGTTGATGATTTATATGATAGACTGTCTATGAGTGGCTTCCATGTCAGTTTGTCGTCAAGGGTCAGTCTTAAGAACTTAAATGTTTTTTCTTTTAGTTTAAGACTCAGCAGTAAGTTCTGTGTCTTGTCTTTTTTTTACTATAGGTATATAGTTACATTATTTTGCACGCATTAAAAATCCATTTCGTAATTTTAAGACCTTTTGAGTGGTTTTCACCTTGTTTTCTGGTGTGGGTCGGTCATCATTGTAGCTCTCAGTTTATTTATGCTAGAGAGTTAAAACTTGGTACAAAAAGAAATATTTAGGTCTGGAAAATAATATTTTATGACATTATTAACTGGCAAGAATGACTTAAAATTTTTTTTTGGCACGCTTGTAGTCATGAGATCAACAAATGAGTCAAGTTTCCTTACATTATCTGCATTAGTTTAATTTTTATCGAATGTTATGAATTTCACTTTTAAAAAATTGTTTTAAATCAAAAAATAATGTTGTTGAGTTGAAATTTGGCGCTAGTGCATCCCTATATATAACAAATATGTATACTAAGTTTTATTTCAATACGACAAGTTAATTTACAATTTATGTATAATCGTAAAAATTAAGCAGCATCAAGCGAGGTCAGTGCCTGGATGGGTGACCGGTAGGAATAGAACAAATGTATTTACTGCTGAGGACAAGCGAAGGGAGTCTGATCTGAGGAAAAGATCCGAGCTAACCTGTTTCTGATTTTTATTTTTAATTTTCCTCCAGAATGTTGCCGGAATTATCAGTCTCAGGTGTTTTTAAGACCTCCTGAGTGGGTTTTACAAAGTTGTCTGTCTTAGTGTGTACCTTTTATCATCATAGCTCCTCGTGTATTTGTGCTAGAGAGTTGAAACTTTGTAGAAAAATCAATCTACCGCTGTAGTTGTGCTATTTGGAAAATAATTTTTATGACGTCATTATTAATGACAATCATTAATAATGTCTTGAATTTTGATAAATCATAAAACGCGGAAAAATAACACGATCGGATTAAGATTTAGGATGAATGTAGCCATATATAAGACTAATATATGTTCTAAGTTTCATCTCATTATTAGCATTAGTTCGATTTTTAACAAATGACTTGTGTACAATTTTAAAAAATTGTAAAAATCAGAAAATGATCCAATTAAATTGAAATTTAGTACAAGTATACACCTTTACGTTATAAATAATTTTACCAAGTTTTATTTCAATATGACAAGTATATCCATAATTTGTTTTGGATCATAAAAGTTAAGCAGCATTAAGCACGGTCAGTACTGTATGGATGACCATTGAGAATGAAACTAATTTTTTATTTAAAAATCAAATTTATAACTAGATTTTTCAATTTACAGAAACTAAAAATAAAATACCATAACACTAATAGGGAAACGAATGACACAAATATAATTAACACGTGAATATTGTTTTGATTCTTTCTTCTTTAACATGTTAACTACAAGTGTCACCATAAATTATTGATAAATCTGTGTTCTAAATGTCATGTCAACTGATGCGCTTCTATATCAACGACAAAACAATATATATTGAACATTTTGATTTAAGCTGGACAGGGCTGGATTAGAGGGATAGATTTTAAACTACCTAGTGTATAGTAGGTTTTACTATTTTAACAATTAGGGGTCTGATGGTAGACCTTGCAACAGACCTACCATCACATGACTCATGGGCACTTATTATATCCTTTACTAACTGGCTATATATGTCATTTAATAATATATTTCTCATTTCAAATCTAACACGTCTAAGTTTAAAGCAGTATCAAATTTATCTTTATAATTAATGACATTAATTTAAATTTAATATCTTTTATTTTTATTTTTTTCTTTTTCTTTTCATACAAATTTTTAAAAATAGCATTCAACAAAAAAAAATGAACTTACAACATCACTAATCTTTAAAGACTCTTTTTAAACATTTTGCTATTATAAGAATTTTATTACTGTTACTACTTTAAAGCAAGTATTTAATTACTTTTAAATTTTTATTTGAAAATTTATGTTAAGTTAATATTCACAAGTTATCAAAATCAATTTTTCCCAGTTTATAAATTATTCATGAACATTTATAATAAAATATATGTTTTTTCTGCATGTTTAAAGTATTGGGTGTTTCCCCTCTACTATATATGAGTATTGACTTAATATTCTAAAATGTTTTCTAAATATTTTATCTTAGATTTTAAAATAAAATTAAATATATTTTTTATTCTTAATTAATGATATTTTTTTAAATTGAATTTTAAGTAATGCATATACTTGCTGTTATTTTAGTATATTTATTGTGTGATATATGTATGATTTTGTTTATACTAATAATGGTGATCCAATCACCTGTCGCTTGTCCAGATAATAATAATGAAACTGATAATGACCCCGAGGTTTTTATTATAGTAATTTTCTCGGCTTTATAACCCCGACCATTGTGTAGTATACTATTGAAGAACTTGTATGTATTTCCTTGTGAAAATTCGCTTCATCATAACATATATTTTTAGATTTTAAGATTTAAAGTTAAACAAACAAATAATTTTTTTTGCTTTTTATTTTTTTAAAATTAAAAATGACAAATAATTTTTCTATCTATTTGTGATTAATTTATTTTTTAAAAATAAGCATCTCATTTAATAAGTTATTTTCTTTTAACTTTGTATGAATATAACTATTTAGTTCTTTATTAATAAAAAATAAGCAAGTCAGTTGCATATAACAGTTATTTATTTTTTTATATTCTTTTTTTAATATGTTTCCTATTTTAATATAATAATTTAATAATAATATTTATTTATTATTTTAAAAGCATACATACAGTATAATATAAAAAGCATAAAACATTTATAAGTAATATAATAATAAAAGTCTATTTGACAATGGAATATGCAAATGAAACTAATGAAAAAATAAAATTATTTAAAAGCCGCATAAGCTATAGCTGTGCGGCTATATATTTCATCTATTATTTGTTTTTCCTTATAGATAGTATTTGTTATTTTATAATGTTAATCATTCATAATAATTATTTACAAATATTTGTTAATTTATAAATTTAATTACATTTCAAAGGTGAAAATTCCATGAATTTTGGTTAATTAAAAACAAACAAAACATTTTTTTTCCTTTTCATTTTTAAAATTAAAAAAAAAAAAAATAAATAAATAAACACAAATAAAAAATAAATAAAATAAAAAATAATAATAAATACATATTATACAAAAATAAAAACTAAGTATTTAAGAGTAGGTTAGTTAAGTATAAATATAAGTTTTAAGTTTTAGTAGGTGGCGGATTTAGCCACAGTATAACATCTTTTTTGTACTCTTTGAAGTAAAGATTAGATTTATATGGTTAGGTAATTGATTAAAAATAATAGGACCTTGCTGCAGCGTGACGTTGCATGAGGGATGTTCTACATCTGTAAGTTCTCACAAGTCTATTTTGCTTATTTCTAGTGCTTAAATCGTAGTTTATATAGTTTTTGTTTCGTTAAAATATTTTAATAATACTTTTTGTGAATAATTGCTTAACAGTAAGAACAGGAAATCCAAAAAGAGTTGTTCAGTTGAATAGAGTCTAGGCTTTCTTAGGATTGTTTAATAACAGCTTTCTGAGCTATTTCTAATGAAAGTAGATGAGTTGGGTGAGCAGAACCCCACCCCACTATACCATAACTGATAATTGATTCCACTAACGCGTGATAGATTGTTTTCATTAATTTTTCATCACAAAATTCTCTGAGACATCTAAAATAATATATAAATTTACGTATTTTGTTTGTTAAATTGTTAATTTGAGTTTTCCAAGTCATTTGTTTTGTTATTTTTAATAATTATCATTTAAGTCATTAATAAACAACAAATAATGTAATCTATTTCAAAATTTTCTTTTATATTTGTATTTTATTTAGTTATTATTATTAAAAAATAATTGTGTCATTCTTTAATAACAGTTATTTATTTTTTACATATGTGTCCTATTTATAAATAATAATAATAAATATTTATTTATTTTTGAAAATCAACTAAGATATTTATAAATATCAAGTGATTTATTTCAAGATTTTATTTTTAATTCGTGTTTTAATTTTTTAAGGATTAAACAATTAGGAAATACATTTTAATTATTAATAAAGTAATAAATTAATAAATTGAATTTAATTTTAATAAATTTTAATTATAATTAATACTTTAGTATATTAAATTTATTAAAATAAAAAAAAAATTTGGAATAAACAATTTACGTCTTCATTTTTGGCAGTTGATTTTATTGACTGTTCTTTTGGCTTAAATACTTATTTTTTTTTAGAAAAGACCCAATTTTTTAATTTTAATTTTTAATTATGCAATAAAATAAATGTAAATATTTTTTTTATTTACATAATATTATTTTATTATGCAATAAAAAAATACTTCATTTATTTATAATTATAAATAAAATATTTTTTTATCACTCTTGTATTATTTTAAAAACATTTTTTTCTGCTTTAAATTACTAATAATTGATTGTTAATTGGTTGTGTTATGATAATTGATAAAAATTATGATAAATTAGTTTACTTGTTGGAAATAGTGATTAAATTTATAAGTGAGTTATTTGAATGAATAAGTGATTTAAGAAATGTGGTTTGATTAGTTTTGTTATTTAAAGTTTTTAACCCTCTTGTAACTTTTATTTTCTCTTTGTGAATTGCTTTTAAAATATTCGGACATTCCAGTGTTCAATGTTCTTAAATAGTTTTTTTGGATGAAAGAAGAGGTATGAAGTTGTTTTGACTGTAAGTTGAGTTTGCTTTTGTTTGTTAATATAGCTACATTGTTCTATAGCTAAGTTAGAACTGCAAAATGTCGAGAGCCATTTATTCTTAGACACACTTGTTTTGTATTTTAGTTCTACGGGTGGGTCTTTGACCATTCATGCTTCGTATACAGCCACATGTGCTTCTTATTTTTTAACAGGCCATTATTTTTTCTAGCCATTTATGCGTACACCCTCATGTTCTGTATTTTGTTTCAATAGGTGGTTGTTGAAGGCCAAACATGTTACATAGACAAACATGTTTTGTATTTTATTTCAAATTAAAATGTGACCGGAAGCCACACTTTAAAGAATTTATTTCAATTGTAGAGATCCACAGTTCCACATATTGGTTTAGTAGTTTCTAGAGACATCTAAACTGATACTGAACTCCAAAAAATGGTAGTGCCCTTTAGGGCAGTGTAGGGCAGTCAGGGTTACCCCTGCAGAAACCCCATTACCTTATAGCAATGGTTGCACAAGCAATTGTGCAACCATAAAAGTGTCCTTACCCTCTTAAAATCAGGTACGGGGCACATCAAAGTATTTCCTCACCATATCGGACCCTCTTACCACTTCTTTCTCGCTTTTCCCATCGTCTGATTGTAAATAAAAACATCCGATTCATTCCCTCGGGTCACTCTCTTGCATGAATACACTGGGTATGTTAGCAGACTCACTCACACACCTAGAGATGGACAACTTGACATAAGCCAATCAGGATGTCTTAAAACTCCTGAAATGGATGATTCCGTTGAAATGCCTTTTTGGGATGTTCAGTACAAACACAAACTGTTCCTATATTCCTTCGGTATAAATGAGAAATAGTAAAATTTTTATAGTTTATACGAATTCAATATGGCCCCTTATTTTGAGAGGTCATGTTGGTTTTTGCCTAAAATCTATTTTTTATAAATGTTCTTCCTCATAAAGCACTTGATGTATGCAGAAAGTTTTTGTCCAAATCAGTGTTCACCCCCTGTGCCTGCACGAACACGCTCACCAACACTCTGTCCCTAAGCACGGAGTACTGGCAGATAAGGGATGGAACTAGGGGTTGTTGACCATTTCAGGAGATATCTTAGTGTGAGGTGTGTAGTGTGCTTGTGTGTGTACGGTGTATGAGTTAGTGGCACAATCCATCGAGAAAGTACGCAACTACTCCAAAACGACTGTACTGCATCCTGGTTTCAAAGTACGAGAATCACCTTTAAACTAGACAAAAAAATCCCATGAGGTGGTTCGTCTCTAATAGTCTCTGCCCTAAGTCTCTAATAAAAGAGCTTGCGTTCGTCCCATTAAATGAATATAATGTTTTTATGACTAACCACAAATCTTATTTTAGATTTATGATCTGTTTTAAGTGTTTAACTGAAAATTTATTGTTGTGGTTTTTAACTTGAAAACTTTATAGTTTTTTACTTTCCCTCATTTACACCAAATATAGTGAAAGTATTGTGTTGCACTAAATTTCTATAAACCAATATATTACCTGAATTATTGGTTTGAGGTGTTTTTGATGACCTCAAAATAGCTAGCCTTCAAATTGGATCGATTTGAAATTTATACTACCCTATATACTATCAAACATTCAATTAAAATAAATAAATTTATTTAATTCCTTACTATAATAGAATTTCATATATTAATAGAAATAGAATTTGTTATAATTATTACAAAAATCACATTAATATCATATCATATACGGTATTTAATACCGAGTAATTAAAAATAAAATTATTTATAAAAAATATTTAGATTTTAATAAAATCTTCAAATAAAATGTATTTAAGAAAGATGAAACATTTAGTTTTCAATAAAATTGATTTTAGCTTGTTTTTGATAGTTTTTATACTTTTCCTCATTTATACTGTAGGGATCTAGGAAAAGTATTGTGTTTGTAAAAAAGTCCGTAATCGGGGTTTTACCTAAATTAGCAGTTTGAGGTGTTTTAAGTCCTCCTTAGTGGGTTTAACAAAGTTGTCTGTATGTGTGTGTGTGTCTGTTATCATCGTAGCTCCCTGCGAAGTTATGCTAGGAAATTAATACTTAGTATAAAAATCGATCTTTAGGTCTAGTTGTGCTATCCGGTAAATATTTTTTTTATGGCGTCATTAACCCGCAATAATCCGAACGAGTTGAAATATGGTACAAGCATATTCCTTTTTGTAATTTTTACTGTTTTATGTCGGATCATAAAAATTTAGCAGCATCGAGTAAGGTCAGTGCCTATGGCCGACCGCTGGAAATAAAACCAATGTATTTACTATCTTGGAGAAGTGAAGCGATTTGATGGAGTATATTCTGAGGACGAGCAAAAGCGAGTCCGAAGTAGAGTGGACAAGCGTAGTGAATCCGATGTGGTGAGGCAAAGTTCCCAGGTACCCCATTTATATTTATTTTTTTAAATTGATTTTTTTAATTTATTTTTTTTATTGATTTTTTTAATACTCATTATTTATTCAGGTAGTTAAGAATATTAACCTAAATTAAAAAGTCGCCGAATGTATTCCATTTTATTATACTTAATTCTTGTTTATTTTATATATAAGTACAAAAAGTTTTATATGAAGTCGCCAAGGCAATATCTACTCTAGTTTATATTGCCACTAAAACATCGCGCAAGGTCAATACGTGAATGGGTCAGGAATAAACCTTTGAATTAGTTTTTGACGAGCAAAGAAAATCCGATGGTTAACTAAAACATAAGTTAACCTATTTCTGTATTATGAGAATGATTGAAGCGAGTTTAAAGTGGGTAAAAGCGTAGCGAATTATCCGATAAGATAAGGAAAAGTTTTGAGGTATTCCGCCGCTGTTTTTTAGCTCGTCGAAGAAGAGTTACTTCTTCAAAGTTGCAATGTAGATGTGAAGTTTTACTTTTCATTGTTCGGCTGTAATTAACTTCTTACTTCTCCTCATTTATACTATAGGTATATAGGAAAAGTATTGTGTTTGCCAAAAAATCCGAAACCAGGATGTCACCAGAATTATCCGTTTTTAAGGCCTCCTGAGTGGTTTTCTCAAAGTTGTCTGTCTGTATATGTGTGTGTTTGTTATTATCGTAGCTCCTAGTTTATTTATGCTAGAGAGTTGAAACTTTGTACAAAAATTATACTACTGCTGCAGTTGTGCTATTCGAAAAATATTTTCTTTATGACGTCATTAACCCGCTATAATGACTCAGCGAAAATTTCGAAAAATCATAAAACGCGGAAAAATGATGCAATCCGATTAAAAATTTGACACTCATGTAGCCATGTATAAGACCATATGTCTTAAGTTTTATCTTATAATCAGCATAAGTTAATTTCTATCGAATGACTTGTGTACGTTTTCTAAAAAAATTGTAAAAAATTAGAAAATGATTTAATTGAGTTGAAATTTAGTACAAATATGTATCTTTACATAATAAATAAGACCACTAAGTTTCGTTTCAATACGACAAGTATATCCATTATTTTTGTTGGATCATAAAAGTTAAGTAGCATTGAGCGTTGTATGGGTGACTGCTGAAAATGAAACGGATGCATTTACTCTCTGAGGATAAGCGAAGCGAGTCCGAAGACATCTTGCAGTATAAATTTGGCGAATTGTACATCACGGGGACGAGCTAAGCGAGTCCGAAACAGGGAGGATGAGCGTAGCGAATCCGAAGCCGGGAGGAAAAGGTCCTAAGTACTCCGTACCCGTTTTTTTTATTATCTTAATAATCAAGAAAAAGTAGAAGAGGCCGTCCCGCGGCCACAGTGCCTCCCTGTGGTTGCTTCACGTCCTTATAGTTGCTTGTTCTATGACAGCTTGTCGTATTAGCATTTTTGTAAGTGGCATGCAGCCACCATTTAATCGAATTTCTAAATGTATTTGTCGAAAAACTTTGTTTAAGTAGTTATAAATGTGAAACAATTGAAAAACTAATACTGATTATAACATTTAACTTAGTGTGTGTGTAACATACATAGTAGTATACATGTATTGAACTTGAGCCTGGATCAGACAACTTTTCGAGGTTTTACCATTATAAGAAAGATATTTATATGATACATTTTGTACCTAATTTTATTCCGATCCGAGAAAGTGAAATTAATTGTGTGCCCTAGAATACATTTACACACACACACACACACACACCAACACACATATATATATATATATATATATATATATATATATATATATATATATATATATATATATATATATATATATATATATATATATATATATATATATATATATATATATATATATATATATACTGAGCATATACTGAGCTTCAAATGAGTGCAAATAATTCTACATATATGCGCATTTTCTTTGAAAAATTCGAAATAAATAAATAACAAGTTTGACGCTATTACCTAGGTTATTAAATATTATCAAAAACTGCAAAAATATGATTGATGAGCAACAAAGCGCTATTTCCAAAGAAAATTCGCCCGGTTTACGGACCTCCAGCCAGAATTTTTGAAATTTGCTAAACCATTTTCTATTAATTGCTTAGCTGCAAAATGACTAGCTTATAGAAGTTAAAGAACGAAGAAGTGATTCATTTCTTAGTACAAGTACCCGTTTAAAAAAGAGACACAAGCAAACTGTGTAGGTACAGTTTGTAGGAAGTTACCAGTGTAACCTTGAAATAAAAAGTCAAATAAGAAAAAACTACGCCAACTAATCTACACTGTTTAATCGCATAACTGTCCTGTCTGTTAAAAAGATTATTTGCTTATATTGTACAACTTGATAGTTTCTCAGCTCAGTGTAGTCATGATCGGGAATTAGTTCTGCCGAACACCCAAATCCAGGTAGTTTGATTAATCTTAGCTATTTTTCAAGAATAAACATCTGATTGGTGTTTTTTAACAATATTTCCTTTTTCAAATAAATAAGTAGTATATTATGCTAAGCAAAATGGCTTTGCATGATCTTTGCTGCATAGTGAGCATATATATATTATATCTATTTGCGGCTTAATTTTTGCCGCAACAATTCTTTAAAATCTTGTGTTTAATTTTATTGTTAAAGCGAAAATTAAGATTACAAAAAAACATAAACTATTAAATTAAGATAAGAAACTATAACTTAAGTAAATTAACAAGCAGTATATGGTTTTTAAATACTTGCTACGGGATTTTTGAGGCAGTAAAATCGTCAATTTTCAATGTTGCTTTGAAGCTGTTTTGCTTCAAAGCAGTGGGATCACTCACGCTGTCAGGGAGAGTTTTGGTTTTGTAATTCGCCTTAATTCTAACAATATATTTCTACGTTAATTATCTTCACTGTTGCCCTGATTCATTATATCTTATAGAAAAATTACTTTACCTTGTTTACAGTTTTAGTAATTCTTCACAAAGTTTTAGATTTGTAACTTAATTAAAAACCAAATAAATAAGCAAATAATGAAACAAGTGACGAAACCAAAAACAAAAAACTGACGATTCATCAACAGCTGGTAAAAAATTAAAACGAGTTATAAATATCAGTGTTGCCAATATTTTATTTAAAATTATCTTTACTAGGTATTTTATAAAAATGTTTAATACTTAATATTTTATCGTATTTTTAAGTAATAATGCATAGAAAAATTATAATAAACAATAATCATTTACCAAACAAAACAATAATCATGTTTACCAAACGAAAAACAAAACATGTTTACAAACGAAAACAACAAGAGTCTAGTCCGCAACTGTGCACGGAAAAAAATATATTTTGACCCAGGTTTAATGTAAATGTTAGAGTTTATTTAAACTTGCAATGCCAGTTTAATCTATTAAATTATTTATTGTATTAATTTAGTATAGAGTGCCTGTATAATCATTGTGATTATACAAGATTATACAATGATTATACAGGCACTCTAATTTAGTATGAGTACCTATATAAAAATATTTGTTGTGTTTAGGCACTCTATATAGTATTAAGTAAATCGATACATAAAGGGCCAAATGTATTAATGACTATACATGTTACCATCGGTTTGACTGATAAATAATTAGATATTAAGCCTTAATTGTGACATAAATTATTCATAAGTTATAATTTCAGCAGACAAATATTTTATTTATAATATAGAGTTAATCTTAATTAAGTATTACAATTTCAAAAGAAATAGAAACATGCTAAAAAGAACTCAAGATCTTTATAATAATTAATTTTATCATTAAGAATAACATTTCTGAGTCACTTTAAATCCATTAAAAAACGGGTACGAGACTTTTCCTCAGATTCACTACACTCAGCCTCTCTAATTTGGACTCGCTTCGCTCGTCCTCAAAGTATAAAATTCAGACAAATGTATTTCAGCACTTCTTCGGACTCGCTTTGCTCGTCCTTAGATAGTAAATACATTAGTTTTATTCCCAGCGGTATCCTATCCAGCCACTGATGCTGCTAAACTTTATATCTAACAAAACCCGTAGATATTTTTACCGTATTGAAACGAAATTTGGTATATTTATATTTGTCCAATTGGTACAAGTATGAGTTGAAATTTATATCAACTTCATCACTTATTTCTCCATTTTGACTTTCCTCATTTATGCCGTAGGTGTAAATGAAGTTTACACGCAAAAAAGTTGCGAAACTGTATCATCTATTTCAGTTTTTTAAGACCTCTTGAGTAGTTTTTACAAAGTTGTTTCTGTATGTGTGTGTGTCTATATTATCACTGTTGATCCTCTTTACTCTACTTATACTAGAGAGTTAAAAATTTGGTAGAAAAATATACATTTATGTCTAGTTTTGCTATCCGTATAATTTAATTTATGAACAAATTTACCGACAATAATGCATTTACAAATGCAAAAACACGGAAATGTTCGGATCAAGTGAAATTTGTCTCGCATGTAGTCCTATATAAGACCAAACCACTGAAACTGCCAGTTGAACTGATGGAACTGCTAAGCTCCAGCTAATTATTTGTATTAGACACTTTAAAAAATAGAAATTATTGTATTGACTTAAAATTTGATATGAGTGTATTCCTCCTTTATAATATAAAAAATCGGATACGGGGTACCTCGGAACTTTTCCTAATTACATCATATTCGCTACGCTTATCCTCCCTGCTTCGGACTCGCTTCGCTCGTCCTCAGAAATACAGTTCGCCAAATGTATACTGCAACATGCCTTTGGACTCACTTTACTCGTCTTAAGATTTTAAAATGCATCCGTATCATTCTCAGCGGTCACCTATACAGCATTGACCACGCTCAATGCTCCTTAATTTTTATGATACAACAAAAATCATAGATATACTTGTCGTACTGAAAAGAAACTCAGTCTACTTATTTATTAAGTAATAATGTACACTTGTACTAAAGTTCAACTCAATTGGACCATTCCCTAATTTTTACATTTTTTTAAAAAACGTACACAAGTCATTCAATAAAAATTAAACTAATGTTGATAATGAGATGAAACTTGACACATATGTTAGCCTTATATATAGTCACATGCGTGCCACATCTCAAACCAATCGCATCATATTTCCGCATTTTATGATTTTTCGAAATTTTAGCTGCCATTATTGCGGCGGGTGAATGACGTCATAAAAAAAAATATTTTCCCAATAGCACAACTACAGCGGTAGACTGGTTTTTGTACAAAATTCCAACTTCTAGCATAAATACACTGGGAGCTACGATGATAACACACACTCACACATACACACACAGATACAGACATCTTTGAGAAATCACTCAGGAGGCCTTAAAAACGCCTGAAACGTATAATTCCGGTTTCATCCCGGTTTCGGATTTTTTGCAAACACAATACTTTTCCTATCCTACGGTATAAATAAAGAAAAGTAAAAATATAATAAAATCCTGTCGGGCTTAAAAGAAGTTGTTGTTGGTGCAATAAAAAATTGCAATTATTTTTTGGGGAAAATTGAGACATTTTTGCATTTAAATTGTATGATCTAAAATAGACGAAGTATAATATCCGTAACTAGGGGCCTCATGTTTATTTAGAAATACAAAGTAGTGATACTTGGGAAATAAATAACATCATAATTCAAGCCCAATAAAAACAGAACAAACAGTATATGTATGAATTTACTTTTAATCAAAATATAGCTTTAAGTCGTCTGTTATGTTTAGATATTAATGAGCCACCCGGATATTACAATATATTAACGATAGGTACCAGTGTACATTTAATCATACACATATTTTTTTAAGAATAATTTCAGAAATTATAATTCACATAATTATCACAGAAAAAATGTAAAAGAGCTTCTTAAATAGATCTTTCTATCTTAAAATATTCAAATAAACAAAGTATTCATGTATATATAATAATTAATATATACTTATTAAATATTAATAAGTTTAAATTAAAAGTTAATAATTACTATTCTATAGAAATAGAATGAGGAGTTAAACCCGCAATAAAAGTTTAAGTATATGAGAATATTTAACTAAAACCTGGGTCATAACAACATATTTCCTTGATTTTTCTCCGTGCACAGTTGCGGGCTAGACTCTGTCGAAAAACAATAATCATGTTTTACCAAACAAAAACCACCAAACGAAAAACACCGAAATTCACACAATAACCAGCAACATAATAACCTCGACTCATTCTCTTCTCGGGGTGTTCTGACTTTTTTTACAAAAAAATTTAAACCTACCATAACTTCTTAGGAGTAATGAACTAACTTTCTATGAGTTATGACTAACTTTGCAGTCGTAAGTAGATATTGATTTATTAGATATTGTATTATAATTTAATAATAAAATAAAAACTTAGAAATACTTAAATTATACTCAAACCTTTAGTATAAATCATGAAAAAAATTGTATGGTGGGTGAGTTTCATTTGTTTAAATAAAGTAAGGCTTTATTATATTCTATGCAAAACTAAAATCGAGTACGGGGTACTTCGGAACTTTTCCCCACCACTTCAATGACTCAGCGAAAATTTCGAAAAATCATAAAACGCGGAAAAATGATGCGATCGCGGATTGAGATTTGGCACGCATGTAGCCATGTATGCATTTACGGATGCATTTACTACTATTTGAGACGAGCGAAGGATCCGAAGGCATTGCAGAATAATTTGGAACTGTATTTCTGAGGACGAGCGAAGCGAGTCCTAAACAGGGAGGATAAGCGTAGCGAATCCAATGTAATGAGGAAAAGTTTCGTGGTACCCCTTATTTGATTTTTTTTTATGTTAAACGCTTTTTTAATACGTATACAAATATTTCAAAAAAATTAATTGATGCTGATGTCATAAACTTGGCAAATCATGTTATAACACTGACAAAAATTGAGAAGCGAGTAATAATGCTACTGCACAAGTCATAGAGATATTACTAGAGGGGCCCTATTGGTTGAATTTTGAAACATTGAAAAAGTAACCTGACCACATTCGATTATCATTTTCATCAAATAAACAGAACAAAATACAGTAGTAGAATGTTTAAAATACAAATCACAACACAATCAATCTGCGGGAAGCCGAAAACAATTGATTAATTATAATCTTAACTCCCTCTTAGAGGAGGTTTCAATGAGGTTACACAGAGCCCCTGAGAGCCCCACTAAAAATGTTTCAGGCCTCTCAATGTATTAAGATAGGCTATGCCCCCTCTAGTATATATCTCTATGGCACAAGTTTTGAAGCATAAACCAGAAATGTAAGCTGGATATTATTTGTTGTTTTTAAGCAATGTTTTTTAAGCAATATTTTTTTAAGCAATGTTTTTCTAAGCAATGTTTTTTAAGCATTGTTTATAGTTTGTTATCCTTTGTTTAGCTCGGAAGCACGTATTTCAAAAGAAATTTCGCCCGACATGTGGACTGTGACCCTTCGCGCCAGAAGTTTTATCTAAACAAAAATTGTTATTACTTGTACCAAATATTTACAATGAAAGTTATTATAAAAATAATTTTCTATCATTTTATTTTAATTCATTTATAACTATTTCCTTTGTTGTATTAACATAATAATAAGCCTTTATTAAAACTTAATTAAGTACATAATTTAGATTATTATAATATTACATATTACATCTTTTGCTTAATATTATTTATTATTTCGGCAATTGCCGAGGCACCCCTAAAGGGGGGATTATAAAATGCCCGTTTTAGGGCCTTTCGGCCCATCAGGGTATTAACCCTACGGGAACCACCTCAGGTGGGTTGCATCTACTACACTCTAAGAATTAATTAAAGTTGGCGAAATCTTTTTAATACGAAGACTATTCATAAAATCTTAGAGCATAGCCCGGGCTGCGAACCCCGGACCTCCGGTGCCGAAATCGAACGCCTTTACGATCACGGCCACGGAGGCAGACTTTATTAACATGAACTCTTGAATTCAATAAAAATAGTTATTTATGCCATAAGGCTGAGAAGTGTGTCTTTATGTCACGGCAATTAGATTTACCGACGAGCGAAGCGAGTCGGGAAAAATTGCCAAGACATAAAGACATTCTCAGCCGGATGGCATACACTATTTTTTTTGAGGTAGCACTCATTAAATAAAGCACTCATTAAAAAATCAAAAAATAGCACTCATTAAACTGCGCTATATACTTAATTGAAAAAAAACGTCCAATTATTATTAACTCCATATTATTGCCGTCATTAAATTCATCCATAGCTTCACACTTTTAGTCAAAAATGTAAAAGCTTTACAAATAAACACACAAAAATTGTCAATTAGAACACCTTTTAAAAACGAAAAAAAAAAAAATAGTCTACGAACAAAAGCAGAAACAAAATGAACGTTTTTAAATAAAGCTCATGAAGGTTTAACACAGATTGTTTTTTGAACACGCTACATTACAGTAATGGCGGCAACATATGAATTACTTTTACGTCCTAGGAGTTTTTTACATTCATTATTGTCCTCGGAGGTGAAAAGTACTAAATAACCTCCTATACAATAATGATTGGCTCTCATCCTAAAAACGGTCCAATAAAGTGCTCAATTACGTACTACCTCAAAAAAGTAATAAGTAATATTATTAGTTTTAATAACTTGCTAAATTAATTTTAAAAATATTTTGTTAATGCAGAATACGCAACTTTAAGTGAATATTCTTTTATAATTACAATAATTGCAAGTCATATATTGCTGCCGTTTTTGGTTAATCTAAGTCAATTTATACGCAAAAACATTTAAATTAATTACACCAGTAAAAGTTTAAAATTACTTTATATGCTTGGTGATGCAGCATAAAAATGTGCTTCCCCAATGAGAATCGAACTTGTGACCTTCTAGTTTAGAGCTGGAAGTAATTGTTATGTAATCACTGGTAAATAATGCACACCATAATATTACATCGCGTGTGACAAAATACCTAAAACTAATCCCTGACTAATTTACATTATGATAGTGACTAACCCAGTGACTAAGAGAGTGACTAAGCAGATTATATAGTATTGGCAATCATGGAATTAGAAAAACGATTCAATATTTTACCTAAAAGTATTAGGAATAATGTACACTGTCAGAGAGCGTTCATGTCATGTTCATCCTGTTTATTGTCTCCAAAGCCACTCTACAAGCTGTCGAGTATTTTATACGTGTAATATAAAGTACTATTTCTATGTGCATAATAAATACAGATAGTGATTCGCTTATTAGTATTCCGTAAGGCGAGGCCGCGTCAGTCAGGTTCAGTCCAATCCATTTGCTCCTCTAGTTCGCTTCATTCCTTAATATGTACGAGCTTCTTTTATTGTGAGTGTGTGTCGTTCAAAAAGTTATATATGTTTAGTCTATGGCACTTTTTTTATTTTCGCCAATTTTCACTGCTATAAACGTAAACTTAACTTTATATCCTTAGGAATTTGAAGTGTAGGGCAGAATAAGTGGTTAGAGGCTCTGTTGGCGCCCTGATGAGTTAGACGTTAGATTGTCACACAAACAATGTGCGGGAAACCGGACAAAATTTATAACTCACTTTTGAAGGAGTTTTCAATAAGGTTACACAGAGCCCCTGAGAGCCCTAAAAAGATGTTTCAGGCCTCTTAATGTATTTAGATGGGCAATGCTCCCTCTAGTATATATCTCTATGATTTTGGGCTCTAACGGGCTGTGTGTTAACCTCATTGAAACCTCTTTCCAGAGTAAATTAAGGTTGAAATAAATGAAATTTTTAGGATTCACGCACATTGTTTGATTTGTATTTTAAACCTGCTACTATATGAGTTACTATACTTTTGTTTTGTTTAATTGATTATTTTTATAGTTGAAGGTAGTCAGACTGCTTTTCCGTGTTTTCAAAATTAATAATTTTCGCCGAGAAAAGTCTTAATTTATGTTGTTTGGGGAGCTGAATCAAATAAAACCAGTCCGGAGTCGTTGAAACCTCCTTAAATAATCAGAAAGTCGAAAAAACGGTGGTAAATTACGGAGTACCCTTAAACATGGTCTATAAACAACATTATTAATTTGATTATTGGTCTCCATGATACTTCTATAGTTTATAGGTTAGGACACTGAAGAGACTTTTATGGGGTTGTTAAACCCCAAACAACATTTGTTAAGTAGATTATCGTTTTCAGACGATAAATAGGCGCATTTGCTTTGAAAAAGTCGAAAAAATGTCGTTTCATTCGTATCAGTCACCCATCCTCCCGCTCATCCCAACACTGACCACGCTCGATGATCCTTAACTTTTATGATCCAACAAAAATCATGGATATACTTGTCGTGTTGAAAATAAACTTGGTGTACTTATTTTATTACGTAAAGGTATACACTTGTACTGAATTTCAACTCATTTGGACTATTTTCCGATTTTTATATTTGTTTAAAAAATGTACACTATTCTTTTGATATCATATGCGCGCTAAATCTCAAATTGATTACAATATTTTTTCGCTTTATCATTATTCGAAATTCTTGCTGAGTCATTATTGTTGGTTAATGACGTTATAATAATATTTTCTGAATAGCACATATACAGCTGTTAACCGATTTTTACAAAGTTTCAACTCTCTTGCATAAATACACTGGGAGCTGCAACGACGTGACACATACAGACATACAAATTTGAGAAAACCATTCAGGAGGCCTTAAAAATTAAAAACGTCTGAAACAGAAAAAAATGTAAACTCGGAACTTTTCTAACCAAAATGGATTCGCAACGCTTATCCGGACTTCGCTCGCCCTCAAATAGTAAATGCATTTGTTTTGATTTTGCAACATCGACCCATCCAAACACTGACCTTGCTCGATGCTGCATATCTTTTATAATCTATACAAACCCGTACCAGCAACTTAGATTAAGTTGCTGTATTGAAAGGAAACTTAGTGTACTCATTAGTATATACTAAGTACGTGAAGTATTACCACAATTGCATAATTTATCGATTCAATGCAGTTTTTTAAAAAAAAAGCCGCCTATACAAGTAAGTTGATAAAAATTAAACTAATGCTTATAATGAGATGAAACTAACCACTTTTATTGGTCATATATTGGACCTCGTGCTAAATTTCAAATCGGAACATTTTCCCGCGTTTTGGAGTCGATATTGATGGTTAGTGACGTTTTTAAAGCCTGAAGATGTCAACAATGTTGTTTTCCTATAGAACTTTAAGCTGATAGTTAAAAAGTTAGTGACGTCATAAAATATTTTCCTGATAGCACAACTACATCTAAAGATTAATTTAATGTGTACTAAGTTACAACTCTCTAGCATAAAAACACTGGTAGAAATGATGATAGCCTTCGAATAATACTCAAAGAGACTAATACTATTAGAGGGAGGACAACAGTTCTTATCATTCCTTTGGTAGCTAGGTGCCGAAACGGTACATTGGTGACGTCATTTTTTATATAATTATTATCTAATGCATGTATTCTTTAATTGTCTGTGTTGGATAAAGTGGTTTAATGTGGCATCACTGAAAAATTTCTGCCGTTTATAGAGTGTGTGCTTTAAAAGGTTGTAGAGGGGTGGAGGAGTATCTAGTCTCTCTCTTGGAGACTATAGTAGGGTAAGTACAATTACGGCACCTATGGAAACTGTCTCACTTCCAAACTCCTTATCACTGTGTAAATCGGGTTCTGTACTCCCTCTAATAGTATTAGCCTCTTTGATAATTCTATACATAGAAGGAGCGCTACTGATAACACGAAAGGTGGTTCACTGGTGGTCTTAAGTAATGCTGCCAACCTGACAAAATAAAATGTTTTTTAACGAAGTTGGCAATATTTCCGGTTGCTGAATTATTGCGTGCTTTTATTAATTAATGATTGATTATTCTTAAAAAAATAATATAATTATCGGTGCATTACAATATTTTAAGTATTTTAAATAGTATTTTAACGTTTTTAATTAAAATTATGTTTAAAGTAGTCCTCGTCAAATAAATGTAGATTCTCGTATTCCCCTACCCTTTTGCTATCTAAGACCGATTTTATTAAGTACTAAGCAAGGTTTTTAAGTTATTTTATTTATTACTTACGACCTTTTTTTAATAATATTTTGTTGTTACCCCTGCTGTTGTTACACCTTCGGTGGTACCCCTGCTTAAGACCACTAGTCAACCGGCTTTCGTGTTGTCAGTGGAATTACATTGTGTTTACGGTCCTATGCTCCTTCTATTCTAGTATTATTCTAAGATAATAACAGACACACACATACAAACTACTTTGTGAAAACCAATTAGGAGGCCTTAGAAACATCTGAAACAAATAATTCAGGTGAGATCCCGGTTTCGGATTGTTTCGCAAACACAATACCTTTCTTTTATACCTACGGTACATATGAGGAAAAGTAAAAATTGTGTACGGTTACCTTGATCTCGTCAGAATTTCGTGTTAATCTAATTCTAAAGGTGTGGTATTACTTCGGTCTCGCTGCGTTTCACCTCAGAATAATAAACTTAACAATTGTCCTGAGCAGGGATACACAAAAAAGTAAATACTATACACGGCCCGATTTGCTGTTCCTCGTTGCTTCTGCGAGAACTTTATTATGTTCATATTGTTTCCAGTGGAATATATCTTCGTTCAAGTAGTTTAGCTTAGACATGAAGCCTTACTCGTACCAAGTGAAGCCTCACCTTTACCCCAGACACATTTAAACATGCTTGCATTAAAAACAATGAGTATATTGCATTGGAGTCTTATCAATCAGAACTTAAAATAATACAAATATAGAAGGAGCATAGAACTGTAAACGGAATTCCACTGATAATACGAAAGCCGGTTTATTCATAGAGATATATTACTAGAGGGGCCCTTTTGGTTGAATTTTGAAATATCGAAAAAGTAACCTTACCACATTCGATTATCAATGTAATCAAACAGAACAAAAAAAAAACAGTAAATTATGTAGTAGAATGTTTAAAATACAAAACACAACACAAACAATGTACGGGAAGCCGAAAACAATTGATTTATTATAACTTAACTCCCTCTTGGAGTTTTGAATAAGGTTACACAGAGCCTCTGAGAGCCCCATAAAGATGTTTCAGGCCTCTCAATGTATTAAGATAGGCCATGCCCACTCTAGTATATATCTCTATGGGTTTACTAGTTATCTTAAGTAGGGACACCGCCTTAACAACAAAATATTATTTTATAAATGTGTCATAAATATCCGTTAATGAATTAAGTTAAAAAACATGTATAATAACTTAATACAGGCCTTAGGCCCGCTTCTCGGCCACATTGTTGTTGTTTCTTATTATTTGTTGTTACATACAGTTTTGCCATGTATTTAGCGAATTTTCATCGCTACATATAAATGGCCATTTAGATGTATACATATTTGTAGCGCTATTATATGTGTAGCGTTTTACAATTATCTTACACCCATTGTATAGTAAAAGAAACATCCTTTTTACTCATTGGTAATGAGCTCATAATTTCCCAATAGGATGGTCCTCCAAAATGGTCCTACCTTGTGCCTCGTAGGATGGTCCAAATGGATGGTCCAAAGGATGGTCCAAATGGATGTCCAATTGTGCCTCGTAGGATGGTCCAAATGGATGGATTGTGCCTCGTCCTCCGGGTCCAAATGGATGTCCAATTGTGCCTCGTAGGATGGTCCAAATGGATGGTCCAATTGTGCTCGATCCAAATGGGATGGTCCAATTGTGCTCGTAGGATGGATGGTCCAATTGTGCCTCGTAGGATGGTCCAAATGAGCTGAAACCAGTCCCTATCGTTTTAGGATGCCTACGTCGTTGAGATCACTTTAGCTTGTAATTTTGTGGTAGCCATTTTTGTCCTGTCTGTCTAGGTCAGTAGGCTAACCAGGGTGGAACGATCCTAGACTCATAGACTTGGACATATATACAACATTATATATGTGTTTGTGTGAGTGAGTGAATATACCGTTTGCGCCACTTGGGATGGCCCAATTAGGCTAAAACCGGTCTTAATGGATTTAGCTTGCTGTCTACCTAAACATGTTATAGATACCTTGTTTTCTTTAAAGCATAACTTAATTGATGACGTTATAATTTTTTTATTAACAGCAACTTCCCATAAGTTCCTCAAAATCTTGCTATTTGCCAAGTTTTGTTTCGCAAAACGAAACTAGACTTGTTTTTATGTGTTCGTTCGGAAAATGCAATAGAAACTAGAAAATAACAAGGTGGAAAAAATTAAAAACTCAAAAGCTATGGTAAATAATAAATAATACAAGAAAAACCCAGCACTCACAGAGAACCGCGTTATAACATCAGCGTTAAAACTTCGTCACAAGGTAAATCGATCGTGTGATCACATTTATCTTTTAAAAATCTTTCGTAATAAAGGCACTTAACTGATTTGAACTGATATTACTTTTTATCGAAGGTCCTTCCTTCGATAAAAAGTATACGTTAATACTTTTCATTGTTGATGCTGTTGCAAAAGAAGATTCAAAATCCAGGGGATGTGTCGGCTCTAGTAACAATTATGTCTATGGTATGTCGTCGGAAGCACTGTTCCCTTGACCGTGTCCCTGATTTTCATTTGTCTTTGTTAATCCACTTATTCTCTCCCCTCTTATTCCTCACGTTTTCTGCTTAAACATTTTTACGTAAAATTATTTCATTTTTACTCTCACGTGTTTCTATTTCTCTTGCATTTCGTTCAGTTATCGTTCTCCTTTCTTTTGACTGTTTAGTTTCTGTGTCCTAAGTGTGTTTTAAGTTAATTTTGAATGAAGTTATGATCAAGTAGTGAAATGAAGACGATGGAATCAGTTGAATATTCGATCAAGAAATATATGAGGAGAGTCGACTCATTGCAGTTCCATAAACGATGGGATAAAGACGGTGAATTATGTTCTCTATCTAGGGGTATAACGAGAAGCATTCGGTTTTAAAAAAAAAAATTGTGTGGTGGAACCAATTGATGCTTTTATCCAGATCTGATGCGGTGAAACTGATTATTGGTTTTGAGGCCTGGGTGGTTAAATCAATTATTGGTTATATCACCCCTGTTATAGTGGGAACAATTGTTGGTTTTATCCAGACTCGTCTCTGGAAACCAATTACTGGATTATCAACTGGGGTGAAGTGGAACCAATGTTGATGTTATTTAGATTTGGTGTGGAGAAATCATCAGTTGTGCATTATCTAAAGCAAATGTTCGTTGCTGCCGTTATATGTTAATTTTGTGTTACATTTTACCTAGCTGATAGAGTTTATAATATGAATAAATTGGAGGGTTTTTATGGATGAATATTTTTTTTCATATTTGGTTATAATCCGAAATTGAAGTCATTGCAGGAATAAATAAAAAAAATCAATGTTAACCACCTTAACAGATTCCTGCAGTGACGTCACTCTTCATTCATAAAAAAAGTCAGGTAATAATCTCCAAATGCGTTTGGTTTGTTTACATCGAATTGAATCACCTTATAAATGTGTAATATCTTGACATTATACTACCTGTAATTCTCCTTACAAATTTTAAATATTCAACATATCCGTCAATGATTTTGAAAATTGTGGCGAAGCTATACAATTATGAATGAGTCCGAGGAGACGCGTCATTACGAAGCCTCTATTTTAAATATTTAGTTGATATTATTGACATTTTTTTGAAAATATAGATAAGGTTGATAACGACCCCCTCTCTGTGTCTGATAGGGATATGGTTTGTGATAGAGACCTGTTATCTTCGAACTGAGCCGTGTCTTAATATTTTAAAGTCGCCTATGTAGTTACTGTGTCAAACGTTTGATTACTTATGAAAAACATGTCTAGCCATAACGTGTCTCGCAAATGATCGCGTCGCGTTCACAAATTGGTTTGTGAATGATAGTAGTACGTAAAAGATTTAATGGAATATCTATAACCATACAAGAATACATGAACAGTACAACTGGTAACAGTAGAGTTAGACTGGAGATCTGTTGAAACTTGGCTTCTAATCATAGAGTATATAACATAAAGAGAGGAAGTTTTATGTTAGTGACGTATACCAAGTTTTGATTGCAACGCCAGTTAGTTTGATGACAATATGATCTATAAAAAAAACTAACCATTAGATGCATGTATTGCTATAAAAATATTCTTTAACTCTTATAAAACAACTCAATAAATAAATCAATCGAAAAGATAACGCAGTCCAATAAATAAATAAATAATCTTTATTAATTACTATAGACCCATAGGTATGTAACATGTCAAGTACAATAATTCAGCATTTAACTTACGCTATTAAAAATAATACTTAATATCACAATAGAAATACCTTACAACAACTAATATTACAAAGTAATACACTGTAATAAAATAAAAGACATACAAATGTAACCTAAAGACTGACAATTAACAAAAGCACAACAATAAATAAAATCTAATTAACAATTAAAAAAAAACCTAGCTATGATATATAAACATAATATCCCTCTTTCGTTTAGCTTTGAAGGTTTGATATATTATAACCTATGTATATGTATATTATTTATAACGTCACACTTTTTTTTAACGCGCATCTAATCTAGAGTTGACATTAGTTTACTACGTAAAAATTGTAGTAAATAGTAGAGTGGTGTACTCGAGTTCACGGATCTTTTGTGCCGAAAGTGTCCATAAGTTGTTTAATATTAAAATAGCTTGATATCCCTATTTCAATAAGTCTAAACTAAGACTTTAGGTTTTAATTAAATATAACAAGTGGGATATCCTTTTATTTTGAATTGCCAACAACTATTTTTGATAAAGGAATGTTAAATGGCTTGGATACTCCTTTATTTATAAGTCTATTATTTATATTCTATAAGTCCATTGCCTTAAAATGCCTTATAATTTCCTCATATCTCAGTTCATTGCCTTATAATTGCGTCATATCTAAGTTCATAGCCTTATAATGCCTTATAATTGTCTCATATCTCAATTCATTGCCTTGTTATGCCTTATAATTGCCTCATATCTCAGTTCATTGCCTCATAATTGCCTCATATCTCAGTTCATTGCCTTATTATGCCTTATAAGTGTCTCATATCTCAGTTCATTGCCTCATATCTCAGTTTATTGCCTCATAATTGCCTCATATCTCAGTTCATTGCCTTATTATCACTTATAAGTGCCTCATATCTCAGTTGATTGCCTTATTATGCCTTATAAGTGCCTCATATCTCAGTTAATGCCTTTTTTGACACTCGTATCTCTTTTTCAATTGCTCATATACTCAATAAACTTTATGTACTACATCCTTAAAGACATACGGATATACACTAGAGGGAGCATAGTCTATCTCAATACATTAAGAGGTCTGAAACATATTTTTGGGGCTTTCAGGGGCTCTGAGTAACCTTGTTGAAACCTTCTTCAAGAGTAAGTTAAGGTTATAATAAATCAATTCATTTTTGTTTTCCGCACATTGTTTGTGTTTTGATTAGTATTTTTAATATTCTCCTGTCTAAGTTATTGTAATTTTGTACTGATTATTTGATTGTATTTATAACCGAAGGTGATCAGGTTACTTTTTCGATGTTTCACAATTTACCCTCTAGTAATAATATCTCTATGCCTAAAGATGTCTTCGAGAGTGTAACGTAGATCTACTTTGATTTAATCTCCGCAACACTTTTAACTTTCATATTTTATTGGTAAATCAAGATATTGATGACAATGTTGTTGGTGTTACAGAAGGCGATAGCAGTGTGGTCGAACTGTGTGGTAGTATGGCAGAGTACACTAGTTCTCAAGATAACGACCACATGGATCATGAGAGACTACTGGGTGATGAGTCAACTCCCCATCCCGTCATATCTCGGCCTTTCCTGTCTGCTGAGAGGTGAGTTACTCTTTCTAATCCTTGTTATTTATTAACTTGAGTTTTCCAGGTTGGTCCAGGTTTGGACAAGTAGTAATGATCAGGGTTACCATTTATTTTTTTGACTCAATTTCAGACGAAAAATAAATGATTTAATATGAAAGAGGAAGGGGATTTTGTTAAGGTATATATTGTTAAGTTATACAAAAATAAAATAAAAGACCCGTTTTAGGGCCTTTCGGCCCATCAGGGTATTAACCCTGCGGGAACCACCTCAGGTGGGTTGCATCTACTATACTGTAAGAATTAATTAAAGTTGGCGAAATCTTTTTAATACAAATACTATTCATAAAATCTTAGAGCATAGCCCGGGCTGCGAACCCCGGACCTCCGGTGCCGAAATCGAACGCCTTTACGATCACGGCCACGGAGGCAGACAAGTTAAGTAATTAAGTAAGTTAAGTAGTTAAGTTATATCAAATTAAAAAAATGAGACTCATTTGAAACGCTGTGGGCGTGGGACGCATCTTTTTGCTTGGGGTACAGAGCATTTAAATATGACTTATTCTTAAATACTATTTACAACACATTCAGGGCACAAACTTAGAGTGACCTGTGTGTGTCCCTGTGTCTAGTATTTATTCACCGTTGTTTGGGGTCACTTAACGCCACCGCCTTCAGGCCGGTCATCTAACCCCCCGATTGTTTATGTTTAATATAAACAGACCGTAATCGTTCAATACAGAGACTATAGCCCTGTTTATAGTTTCTACTGGTAAACTATACACAATGACCTTAGTTAGCCTCTGTGACTGAACTCTCGGCCTTAGACTCGGCTAGTGATGACCCCACGGTGCACTGGTAACTCGCTTGCTACCAATTGATACAAAGTAATACACGATGAAGTAAGTTGTAATAACTACTTCATCACACATTCCGCGACTTAAATCAATAATTCGGGTCAAATAAGCCTAACAACATGGCAAAACCTTTAAATTAGGGAAAGGCTATAGTTAGATTAGCAATGGTCTGAGAAATGTGTGATAAGGAAAGAGGTCAAAGATCTGGTCCTCTTTTCAAAAAACTGACTATACTAAAATTAGATTATATGTTTGAAATTATTTCTTTACTACAACTTTATAAACCTAATTTGGAACTGCCTAGAGTAGTTGGCAAAACAAGGTCAGCTTAGAAATAAAAATTGAACCATGAAAACAACCATGGGTCAAAGACAATGAAATTTCATTATAGACCATAGCTAGGCCTAAAAAATGTTACTCATTTTGTACCACTCTGAACCAAATTTTCCTGAAAATATACCATTTCAGGTATATTTTCTATGACTGAAGGAAAACCATGGTCTGCCTTTCCAGAGTGGAGCCTTTCATATGAATGCGCTCGGTCAAAATATTAGAAAATCGCACAAATTCCAGTTTTCTTGTAATAAGTGGTTCCCTGTAGGTCTTGTGTAAAACACAAAAAGAACTTTTTTTAAAGCTGATAACATTTTCTATAAAACGAGTGTTTTTTCGTCAAAATCGGATAACTACAACTACAGTTATGACATTTGTTAAATGACCAAAAAATGCACAAAAAGCCAATATTTTTTCCAAAGAAATCCGCTGACTGTATAAATTAACCATTTTTTTTAGTGTTTTTGAAAGAGCCATAACTTTGGTCGCAGTTATCCGATTTTGATTATTGAACACTCGTTTTATAGAACATAAAACGTATGTGCGGGTTTACTCAATCCTACGCTAGCTGTTTTAGAATGTACCATTAGGTTACACAGATTAGAATTTGTAATGACAGCACACGCATTGCCACTGGAGAATTGTGAATGCACCTTAATTATTAGACAATCGTAGACATTTAAAATTTGGTATTAACGTTCTTGTACAAATCCATAAAAAAGTATAAGAACTTAACATGTTCTGGTTAATATACGAGACGATGTTAATCGTAACCTAAAATTTCCAGTAATATAAAAACTGTTGGTCACTAGTGTTACCTAGTAGAGAACTCAAAAGCTAATAATATTTCCCGTTTTTTTTAGTCAACAAGTTTTAGTTGTAGAGAAATATGACTATTTAGGGTTGTATACGAGTACCCCTTTATCAAGTCACGTATAGTAACTCAGCTATGCAGTCCTGCTGTAATGGTTTAGTATATTTCATGTAATGAAGGCTCTTACAAGTTTTTGCCAACCCATTTGTTAAGATTTTATATTGATATCCGAGTTATATTTTAATATATTTTTTGGCACGGTAGAGCCTCAAAAACTCTTATGTGTTTTAACCTTTTAACTCTTATGTTTTTAAACTTTTATGTGTTGGGTTTTGTGTAATTTTTACCTCCTTTAGCAAAATAATGGAAAAATAAGCTTATAAGTTAGGGTCATGTAAGAGAGGAGGTGTGGTTTATGAAGGAGGGCTCATATATATATATATATATATATATATATATATATATATATATATATATATTATATATATATATATATATATATATATATATATAATATATATATATATATATATATATATATAATATATATATATATATATATATATATTATATATAATATATATATATAATATAATAATAATAAAATAATATTAACCATTTATTGTAGCTTAAATACATATACATAAGATTAAAGTATAAAAGTAATAATTCAAAATTATACAAAAATTAAACTCTTCTTTTTACAAATTATAATAATTTTACCTTTTATTTTGTTTATCTATTACTTTATTTTATCTATTTTATTTTATTATTTTTATCTTAATAATGGCTACAAATCGGCTATAGCCGTGGTCGTACTTAATAAAGTAAAATATGTAATTGCATTGATGTATTTTATATATTTAAAATTTAAAATTTGTTAGTAATTCAATACAAATATCTTAGTTTTACAATTTAAAAAAACTATTATTATATAATTGTGCTTTTTGTCATTATTTTATTTTTTTATTTATTTATATATTTACTTTATTTATACTTAATTATTTATTTATTTTATTTTTATATACTTTTATTAATTTATTATTCTTTTATTAATTTTTTATTTATTTATTTTAAATAAACTTGGCAATAGATATCTTTCATTCTCTTCCATTCTTGTCTCATTCCTGCTACTCTTTGCCATGTCACATCGCAAGCTTCTCTCATTTCCTTATCCCAGCTTTGTGTTGGTCTACCTCTGGTTCTTTTTATGTCTCTTGGTACCAATCCAACATATCCTTGGTCCATCTTCCATCTTGCGTTCTAATATAATATATATATATATATATTATATATATATATATATATATATATATATATATATATTATATATATATATATATATAAAATATATATGTGTGTGTGTAGTGTATGCAACAGTTAGGCACCTCCCCCATTCAGAGAAACCACCTATTCTCATTTGTAAATGAGAATAGCTGGTTTTATTTAACAAAAATATTTGCATTGTCACTTAATAAAGACTTTAACGTTTGAATAAAAATTACATAAAAATATTACTTGAATTAACTTTGGAATCTAAACAAATAAGTTAGTAAAAGCTTGTGAGTGCCTTTGTTAGTAAAATATATTAAACCATAGGAGCAAGACTGCAAAGCTGAGTTAGTATTTAAAGAAGTAAACGTATTCAATCTTAAATAGTTGTATTCCTCTAGTTCAGGAGGTTTCAAATTGTCATTCGCGATAATCTTTTAGGTAGTACGTGAAAGAAATACATTTACATACAGCACACAGAAATGAAGAATTTGACTGTACACGATAGGCCTAATGGGGGAAAAATGAATGCTCGATGCGAAATGAGTCTGACCCTCGGAATTGTGACCGGGCGTGGAGGTTTAAAGTATTATTTTAGCAAAGTTGTAAAAAGATCCGTGCTTTTTTTTGTGTGTGGTAATGTTTTTGTATGTATGATATTTTGTTCCTATTTCTTTCTATCGGACAAAATAACTATTAAACAATTTTTTGGATATTAATCTTGGTATAAAGTCGTCCAAAAAATAAAAATCATTGGTAAATAAATCTTGGTAACCTTAAAAATGTCCAAAAAATTACAAAGAAAAAATGTAAAAAATTACTAAACCTCAAGAAGTTATTGGATTGGGCTAAAATATATTATGCATATACCATTTATTATATTGAAATTTATTTCCGTTTAATACCGAACGTAATAATATTCTTGAATGGGTCGCCGAAGTATGGAGAATTAAGGAAGAATTAGGAATTAGAATTAGGAAAAATAAGAGAATCTTCGTGACATCCTAAGTTATTGAAAGTTATTTAATTTAATATTTAATTAACATATAAAGCCATTGGATGCTTGATTATCAGTGTTCTTAAGTGTAATTAATATAAATTACTTTTTATTAATTACATATAAGATCAATACTTATTGATTTGACTTTAATAAAGGTACTTTAATGAACTTTGACTTGGCGAAACTTTAAAAGACGACAGTTTATCCAAAGTCAATCAGCCTATTATTGAACAATCTTCATTAAGCCTTTAATTAAACAAATTTAAGATCTAAATTAAATAATCGCCTTTAAGCTGTTCAGTTAACAGTTATTGGTTTGATCACAAAAAAACTTTATAGGGACCTCAAATTATTCATGCTTTTGAGGAGGAATAGGAATATGTTAAGCTTTGAAAAGATAAAATTATATCGAAAGCTCGGCAAAATTAGTTTTTTTCATTATTTTGGACCTATTTCTCATCAAAAGCTTGAATAATTGGTTAGATCCTAAGTGAATGAAGGTGAGTGGTCTCTTGATTGAACAAAAGTATGTAATCTCTGAACTGAACGAACATCGGTGATGTCTCATCACCTAATTTAAAAGTATTAATAATATTATTTTATCCGATGAGAGTTAATGATGAATGATAATCTTTAGTTTAATTTTAAAATACAGACTTTGTTTTGTTTATGTTTATCAGTTTTATTTACTCTCTTGTGATTTATTCACCAATCTATTCAATAATAAAATGCGTGGGAGTTTCCATTCTGATTTATTTCAAAATGAATTTTTTTCCAGGGAATTTTTTCGTTTTCCTTGTCTTGTTTTCCTTAATATAATTAGCTCAATTATTCAAATTTTAGCTTATTTCTTTTCGAAACAATGTGATAGCTAGTATAGTTGGAGTCAACCTTTAAGAGTAGAGTCAAAATTCGTTTCAGAGGTTCCTAAGCACAAAAAATAGTCTGTTAAGTTTAGAGAACAGGCTTAAAGAATCTATATAAATATAATCTTATATATATATATATTATATATATATATATATATATATATATATATATATATAATATATATATATATATATATATATATATATGTATATATATATTTAATATAAATATATACAGATATATATATATATATATATAATATATATATATATATATATATATATATATATATATATAATAACTTAATAATTATTTATAGCTATCCTTTTAAATACATACTTTCTATAAGTATTATTATTACTTTTCCTCATTTATGCCGTAGGTATATAGAAAAAGTATTGTGTTTGTAAAAAAAAATCCGAAACCGAGATGAAACCGGAATTATCCGTTTCAGGCGTTTTTAAGACATTCGAGTGGTTTTCGTAAAGTTGTCTATCTGTATGTGTGTCTGTCTGTTATCTGTGTAGCACCCAGTGTATTAATGCTAGAGAGTTGATTTTTTGTACAAAAAATCAGTCTGCCGCTATTCGGAATATAGTTTTTTTTATGACGTCATTAACCCGCAATAATGACTCAGCATACATTTCGAAATATCATAAAACGCGGAAAAATGATGCGTTGACTAGGTATAAAACGAAAATATGTGTCAAATTTTATATCATTATCAGCATTAAATAGTCCTATGCAGCATAATTCAGTTTTTATTGAATGACTTGTGTACGTTTTTTAAAAAGTTGGTAAATGGTCCTATTTATATTATTACCAAATAAATAAGTACACTAAGTTTCGTTTCAATACGACAAGTATATCAACGACTTTTGTTCGGTCATAAAAATTGAGCATTGAGCGTGGTCAGTGCTGTATGGGGGATCGCTGAGAATGATGCGGATGCATTTACTATCTGAAGACGAGAGGAGCGAGAAGACTAGGAAAATGTTTAGCGAGCGAAAGACTAGAGAATGTCTAGTCTTAGTGATAAATTAATCTCAGGCTCATCACATCAAATGACGTTTTTATGAACCTTGTTGTAAAAATTTATTTTCTATCAACATTATGTTGTAATATTTTGTATCACTTTTTTATGATGTGAATAAAGACTTATATTATATATATATTATATATATATATATATATATATATATATATATATATATATATATATATATATATATATATATATATATATATATATATATATATATATATATATATATTTATACTTATTTATCTATTTATTTATTACTCGAAATTTCATGTAGATTGTCGTTTTTAATGACCCAGTGCTTTTGGACACAGTGTCAAATGAAAGCGGTTCGGAACACTTATGCTGCCGTACTGGGAGCTAAGTTTCTTAAAAGTGTATCTAGAGATACAGTGAGTCCAAATCTATATAGCTTTGTTGGAAACTGTAGAGATATAGTACTTAAGGATAGCAGTCTCGTCTTGCCTGTGTATTTTTGTTGAATACAGATGGTTTTCTATCCTTAGGTCCGATACGCTGTATGAACTGTAGAAACTCATGTCACATTTGATATTTAAGCGTAAGTAAGAGACTTTTTTAGCTGACATGATGTAACGTGATACCGACATTTTGCTAGAGTCTGTTGTTGTTTTTAAAAACAATACAGAGTAACAAAACAATTGTTTTGTATTGGAATTAAATAACAGTTTGTCTAGTTTTACGACTTGAGTTTGTCCGTCCGGAAATGAGAATGAAAATCAGGGTTGTGCTCATCGGATGATATTTTACATTTAGACCCGCTTCGTTCCAATAATATAAAGGTTAATATGTTTTGTTCTTATTCGTCTTGGATGCATTCTAAGTTATTAAGCATGAGGCATCAGGCCTTTTGAATGCATTGGCGCAATAAATATTGGCGTTGGCGCAAAACAGATTGCCAATATTACTGAATTTCCAAATATCGAAGAACGTGATATATTTACATCATTTTTATATGTCAACCGATAAAAATGAGAATTTATGACATATTGGCAATATTTTTGGTTAATGACGTCATTCATATTTCATAAAGAATAGGGTTCTGTAGTTTTCTAATATTGACCCTGGCGGTGCAAGGTTAAATCAGAAAGATACCAATTTTATTAAAAAATAAATTTGACAATTCCATTTCAAATGGCGGTAATTTTTTAAACGAACTTCCAAATTCATTTTTGAAATGAATTTTTGAATTTTTAACGTGTCTAATAAATATGATAAAGTATTTATTGCATTAATTTTGTTTTGAGATGTTCGAGTAAATAAGCTTTATCGCACAGCCCTAATGGACTGCGCATGCTTGGCTGATTTATCATGTCATAAATTATGCTACTTGTAGAACATTATTATTTGTGTTTGAGTCGTATTGTATTAATTTGAAACTAGTAATATGTTAATAAAAGAGGAAGAAGTCTCTCTACAAAAATATATTTTTTTATAGCAAAGCGCTTAAAGTCTATCTTTAATTTCTGATCTGTAATACTCATCTATCACCCTCTTCTTTATTTAACGGCTAGCACTGATGATGACCTCTTGTTAGGTTGAAAGCACTTTGCTATAAAGAAATATATTTTTGTGGAGAGACTTCTTCCTCTTTTATTAAGATGAACTCCATTAAGGCTCACCTTAGTTCTTCTTTAGTATTATGTTCGACATTACCTTTCGTCTAAAATAAACTATCTGGAGTGAATAAGTATAAGAATCTTAAAAAATCAGGCACCTCGGACCTTATGATCGACCTTAAGATCCGATCTCAGGTACCTCATCCATATGATTCGCTACGTTCATCCTCCCTACTTTAAACTCGCTTCGCTCGTCCTCAGAATATACAACTCCGTAATTCATCCCTTTCCGATTTTTACAATTTTTAAAAAAACGTACATACGTCATTTAATAAAAATTGAAATATTGCTGCTTATGTAATGAAACTAGGAACATATGTTAGTTTTAGACATGGCTACATACATACCAAATCATAATTCGATCGCGTTATTTTTCCGTGGTTTATGATTTTTTTAAATTGTTACTAAATTATTATTGCGGGTTAATGACGTGATAAAATAGTTATTTATGCCATAAGGCTGAGAAGTGTGTCTTTATGTCACGGCAATTAGATTTACCGACGAGCGAAGCGAGTCGGGAAAAATTGCCAAGACATAAAGACATTCTCAGCCGGATGGCATACACTATTTTTTTTGAGGTAGCACTCATTAAATAAACTGCGCTATATACTTAATTGAAAAAAAAAAACAAACGTCCAATTAACTCCATATTATCGTCGTCATTGAATTCATCCATAGCTTCACACTTTTACTCAAAAATGTAAAAGCTTTACAAATAAACACAAAAAATTGACAATTAGAACAACTTTTAAAAACGAAAAAAAAATTAGTCTACAAAAAACAGAAACAAATGAACGTTTTTAAAGAAACCTCATAAAGCTTTTACACAGATTGTTTTTGAACACGCTACATTACAGTAATGGCGGCAATATATGAATTACTTTTACGTCCTAGGAGTTTTTTACATTCATTATTGTCCTCGGAGGTGAAAAGTACTAAATAACCTCCTATAACAATAATGATTGGCTTCTCATCCTAAAAACGGTCCAATAAAGTGCTCAATTACGTACTACCTCAAAAAAAATATTTTCCGAATAGTTCAACTACAGCGGTACAAAGTTTAAACTCTCTAGCATAAATACACTGGGCGCTGCGATGATAACAGACACACACACACACACACACATACACACAGACAAATTTGAAAAAAAAACACTCAGGAGGCCTTAAAAACGGCTGAAACAGATAATCCCGGTTTCATCACAATATTTTTCCTTTATATCTACGGTAGGTATAAATGAGGAAAAGTAAAAATTACTTGAGTTACTTTAATTACGTGAGTTAAAAAACTCACGTAATATTATCAGGGTTGCCAATAAAATTAAATTAAAAAAACTAAACCCTAAAAGGCTCATGCGCAGTTATTCCAATTGTAGCTATTTTTATTATTGAGCCATCTATCAGCTGATTACGCATGTCTGAATTTTTTTACACAGGTTAGTAAAGAGTTTCCCTACTTGGTTTATATGTTGCTTTTATACAAGTAAAGTCCTATATACCTACGGTATAAATGAGGAAAAATAAAAAGCCATTCCTAGTCGTGTAGCATATGCTATTTTTTTCGGGCATACTAATAGTAAACAACTATTTACAAGAAAACCATTATAATGTATAAAAATTTGCCGGTACACTTCTTTCGATCGTCTTGTTGGCCAAAAGTGTAAATTCCGGCGGCATATTTTCAATTTTTGAATCCATGATTATTAAACACTTGATAATAAATATTTAATAACTCACTTTTCTAAAATAACAAAACTTCGTTAACGAAATCGTTCGATTATGCTTTTAATAAAAAAATTAGGAAGAACAAGGAAGTTAATATTATAACTTGGTTATAAACTAATCATTTGAAGAACTTTACCAGCGTCAGAAAAAAACTCTTTTACAGTCGCAGTAAGTAAAAAACGCATTTCTCTCACTTTTTGAGGATGTAAAGTGCCTACTTTACAGTCGCCTGAAAAGAAACCCATTACATCATTAGCATTTATTTTAAAAATTATAAAACTTGGAAAATGTTTAGATCTAGTTGGTCCATGGCTTGCATCTATATCCCTAGTCACATTAAGTGCGACTAGTATATCGACGCTCTTTGTCTGATTACAAGTGTTAAGCAGCTTTAAGCGAGGTCAGTACGTGAATGGGTGACCGTTGATAATAAAAGAAACGTTTTACTGCCTGAGGACGAGCGAAGCTAGTCAAATCAGACGAGGGAAGCTTTTGAAGTACCCCGCGCCTGATTTTTAAAAGTTCATTTCAATTAATTTCTTATTACTTAAATGAGAAAGAATTTAAACCGTAAGGTCGTCTTGTTTAGTTCGAGGTCTTTAAGTTCAAGTCCGTGCCTTAATCAAGTGAACTAAGGATTAGACGATGGGTAGTGCTTTATGAATTGGATATGGTTTACGAGATTCGGTGGGGGTCCCCTCCTGGCAAGATCTGTCTCCGCTTACCAGATCTCATCATAAGGACAGTCTCCTTTACGAACGTACGTGTTAATTGTTCCCTGTTTGCGCGACTGTACGAAACATAACTTTTTAATACTTGTTACTGGGAACGTACGTAACATCCAACTTAATAATTATCTTGAATAAATAATAATAACTAAATTAAATTAAGTAACTTAAAAACTTCCTTAACTTAATAATTTCCTTCAATAAAGTATTAGATAAGAAATCGTTGGGTACCCTTTTTGTGTGATTATACCTAATATAGGACTCATAGTGTACTCCATTTGTGCGAACATACGTAACATCAAACTCTTATTGCACCGGCGCAAAGGCAAACTCAAGTAACAGATATTAAGAGTGTTTTGAGTTAAAACGTGTTTATTATCAATATTTATATATTTCATCACCTTTCGTAACAGTGTTGAACTGTTTTTATGGTTGTACGTGTTCGTAATAGTTTTCACTAATTTAGTTTTGATATTATCGTTTAGTTTTCACCTTAGTTTTGTGCTATTGATTTTCCCCGGTGGACCGATTGATTTGTGAAAGGAAAATGTGGCCACACATACTTAACAGACAAACTCGGTATGTTACTTATCTTTATGTTTATTTTGTTTGTTTTTTTGCGAAATTCTTAAGCTATCACTTGCTTGTAATTTTTTTAGACAACAATGTATTGCGTGTTTATTTTTAAAATGAAAAAAATACACATTGTAAAATGCGATTTTCTTTTAATTTTCTATGTCCAATATTATGTCATTGAAATATTTATTCATTGGCTCATAATTTTATTGATCAAGTTGGCGTTGTATTCCCTATTTGAGTTTTTATGAATTATCAACAGAAAATGGAGGAGTACTATAATATTAAGAAAGTAGTTAAAGTAGTAGGGAGACCGATTCCATTTGTGATCTTAATTCTAAATTTTCATCTTTTAAAAGAGCCAAATAAATTAAGGTTAATGATGGACTTCTGCAAATTAAAAAACCTCACAAGTGTCATTCTCTATTCATGTTCTCTAACTTTTTATATTTAATTTTAGGTATGTTTTAACACACCTAGAATGTCATATCTCAGATGTCTGAGGAACCATTACCGAACACGATTGGTCATCTCTAGTAACCATTAATAACCACTATACACTACTAATAATCTAACCTTCTTTTACAAAGTTATTTTTAAGCATTAGCTGGTATTTTCGGATTATTTTACCTGTTTTTTGTTAAAAGCAGTTGATTTTTGTTGATGGTGGGTATTTTTGACTATTGAAGATGGTTTTAAAAAGCCAAAAATACACGGCAATATTGCGGGGGGACAGAAAAGACCCAAAAATTCGCTCAAAACCTCCTGGGTTTCATAGTTCGTATTATAATTTTTTAGTCCAAAAAAAGAATCCGCATCCAAAGACTCCAATCCATCATCCTTCGCAAAATTACAGATTCCCCCTTTTATGTATCCAATCTTATCCTTCATAGAGACCTCAACGTTCCTTATGTCCAAGAGTATATTTCTTCACGTTATAAAAAATTCCATGACACCCTACTTGATCATACCAATCCTCTTATCCAAAACCTTTCCTCGAGAATCATTCCAGATAACCCTCCTCGCCGACTTAGACGTCAGTGGCCCAGAGATCTTTTACAAGACTAAATAATTATGTAAAACAGTTGTTTACTGTGCATACATTGACGGACGAAGATAGGCCTGGTGTACGCACGCTAAACTCTGTCCAAGCCTGAAAGTGCAGTCGCTGGACTGTTTCTTTTGTCATGACTTACAGGTCAAAACTACTCTTTCCGCAATATCACTAGATACACTCTTGCTGTAGTTGTGATAATAATAAAAAAAAAATAAATAAAAAAAATCTAGTCCCATTGATCTGAGTTTTCTTAGTTGCCTCTCTCCTTTACGAAAAAACCAAGACTTCATGAACAAAACTAACCCGGTTTTGTTTCTCTTACCCAATATGGTGAATAGATGGATAGTCACGGAAAAGTTTTTCCATGATATTATAATAATTATACAGCAATGTTCTTTGTAATATAGCACATTTTTTGTAAATATTTTTACGAATACAAAAAATAATTTTTATTTACAAATACAAAAATTAATTATTTAGTAAGATTTTTGATTTAAGGTTAAAATAGGTCTTAATCTAATCTCAAAAGATATGAAAGGGTAATGAGGACTTCCCCTTCTTCAGGGTTCCAAAAAAATCCCAATATATCTCACATATATATATATATATATATATATATATATATATTATTTATATATATATTATATATATATATATATATATATATATATATATATATATATATATATACATATATATAATATTTCCTTCTAATTTCATCGAGGCCCAAAGGCCAGTGGTCCAAAGTCCAAACACCCCTTGCAGGATTTATTCATTAATGAGATGAAATAAGGTCAAATAATTTTAGCTACTTTTTCTCCCAAAAATTACGCCTATGAGGTTGTTTAGATTACGAAAAATAGGGGAAAGAAGTGGGAGATGAATTTGTTAGGCTTTCTCATATCAAACATGCCTATATATATATATATATATATATATATATATATATATATTATATATATATATATATATATATATATATATATATATATATATATATATATAATATATATATATATATATATAATATATATATATATGTATATATGTATTCATATGTGTATATGTATTAGGGGCGCCAGTTAAAGACTTTTCCTACTTTTTTACTAGAAAGGTCTAATTTTTTTTAAAGTTGTCCTACTTTTCTACTGTTTTTTTGTTAAATTTAAGTTTCGTATTACTGTATGAGGGCAAAATGATTTTTTTGGTGGGGGGAGGGGGCTACTTACTAGCTTCTCTCACTATAAGTCAAAAAATATGTATACTGCCCCCCCCCCCGTCTTAAGTTTTCCTCCCCGACGTTAGTTCAGTTAATTAATAATCTGTTATTGATACTAAAATAACGATTGTATTTGTGTTGATGTCAATCAGACCCTATTGTTATATGAATGCTGAGAGGTCGAGTTAAATTGATTATAAAGAAAAGCAGAGCTGAATAGTTTAACCTTGTTAAGGCTTTTATTGAAATTCAGCTTTGTGTGATCCCTCGAGATCGTGTCGTTGTATTGCATCCAATGATGGAACTCACTGTTTAATAAAACATGAATATCGACAGGAAAAAACAGTTTGATTAACGCAACATGTCAAACGTTTTATCTGAAGCGAAGGCAGTGCACCCGTTAAGGCCAGGTCATTTATCAGGATTTTTAAGGATATTATCACCCTTATCGTACGAATTAATGTAAAAGGCATGAAAATATTATTTCTCTAGAGACAGCTAATCGGTTTTTACTTTTCCTACATTTTACCTCGGCACTGTACACGCCATGACTGCCGAAAGCTGGTTCTGCATAGTAAAGTTTTTAATTAGTGGGCAGACGTTGAAGTGTTAGTATTATATCTATTATTATGTAAAATAGATAGACTCTAATGTTTTTTCGTCTATTCTTAATATTTTGTTATTAATGTTCAAATAAGTTGGATGACAATTTAACTATGGGATCCGGTGATGAAGGATAATTATTGTTTGTTAAGGCAGTTGATTTGTAGCTGAGCGAGACTGTCTCAAACAATAATGTCTATAGTCTGTATGTTTGACTTAAAAGTTTTATAGCCAAAGCTGTCTCTCTAGCTAATAAGACAAGGTTAGATCAACCTGACCGTGAGACACTTAGAAGCTAACATCTTGTCAACCGTCCCACTTTATACTGTCTTGATGTCAAGGTCATTTATAACAGCTGAGTCTTTTATACATATACAAACACACACAAATATATATATATATATATATATATATATAATATATATATATATATAATATATATATATATATATATATATATATATATATTAAAAATCATCCTTGACTGAGGTCATAAACCCTTTAAAACCTGTCAGGTCATTTTTAAACAAGCCGGTGTTTTTGAAAAAATAGTCTAATAAGGGTTATAATTTCCCGGGAAAAAGTTTATATTATGTCTTGTAGGGTTCTGAATTGAATAAAACTATTCTTCAGTCTGCGACCAGTCCAAGTAACCAACAAGTCGTAAAAGTTGCCAATAACCGGAAAGCAATAAATACGATCGATAAATAACAAATTTAAAGTAGGTTATCGTTTTTAATCTTTTTTTGGTCTCTGAGTCAAATGAAACCCGTTTGGAGTTGATACGAGCACTCAAAGTTACCAAGGTTCGAAAATTGACAAGATCAATATTTTATTATTGTTTTAAGAGTACAATCACTTGGTTGTTTCTCTTACCAGACTTTTCAAACCAATGAAACTATATTTTATGTAATACTTGTATCAATAATTGTTTTTGTATTACTTAATATAAAATATCAAAAATATGTCGTTTAATTAACATTATGCATGATTATAATCTGTTATGTGTGTTGATACAATTGTATACATATGTGTTTATACATGTTATTTGTTTATAATATGTTATAATATAACATAGATAAATGTTTATAACCTCAGCTGCGGAGCTGGTGATGCCAAAAGCCCTTTATCCTTTTTGCTAAAGGGAAGCAAAAGCATCCTTTATCCTTTTTGCTGCTTTATGCTTTTTGAAATTTTCTAAATGTTTTTGTCAAGTTTTTCTCATTTGTAAGTAGTCTAGCATTTAGCATAGATTAAATAAAAAGTAGTTATTAATGTAATATAGGTTATTAATTTTCCTAATTAAAACAAAGAGAAAGTAAGAGTTAGAAATAAAAGGAAAAGTGATTTACGGGTGTAATGTTGGTCACACTGGGCTTTCAACTGTCTGTGGGTGATGGGAAACATTCCCACAGCCTTATGTATCAGCAATTTATGTGCAGAGTCTCTAACTTTTTTAATCATGATAAAATTAATGTTTATTAAAACTGTGCTGCACGGACGTTCTTCGTAGAACTTGTACCGAATATTTTGTGATTACGTAGATTGAGGTTGTCCTATGCGTGCTTAGTTTGTTTTGTTAATCTGTTGTAATGATTTGAGATTTTGCACAGATGCTTAACTAATGATCCTAATGAGTGCAGTGTTAATTTGTGCACTAACTCTAGTACTCAAACACTAACACTCAGTAGTACTAATAAATAAATAAAAAGCATCAGTCTCTCCACAAAATATATTTAAAAAGCAAACCGGCTTTCAACCCACAAAGGTCATCTTCAGGCCGGTGAGAAGAGAATTATTGAGCCTGTGAGTCCTTGTTAGTTATGACTGCGACATAACAGTTATGACTGTCGCAGTCATAACTAACAAGGACTCACAGGCTCAATAATTCTCTTCTTACCGGCCTGAAGATGACCTTTGTGGGTTGAAAGCCAGTTTGCTTTTTAAATATATTTTGTGGAGAGAATGATGTTTTTTTTTTATTAAGATTTACTCCACTTGCGCTATCTTATTCATAGTACTCAGTAGTACTTTTGTACTATCTCAAGTATTAACTCTCTGACATAAGCACAGAGGGATATATGCTTGATACACATCGACAATCACATGCAAATATAATTGGGCTGAAAATACCTTAGAACAAAGAAATATATTACTAGAAGAGGCACCCTATACCAATATATTGAAAGGCTAGGTGTTAAGGTTATAATTAATCTATAATTAATATATAGTCATCTTTTCACACATTTGTTGTGTTTTGTGTTATAAACTTTTTATTGTACAAGTTTCTTGATTGTGTGCTGCTTATTTGACGTTAATTATAACCGAAGATGTTCAAATTGTTTTTCGATGTTTCGGGGCCTCTCTAGTAATAATATCTCTACGACTCAGAACATCTTAAAACACCTAAAACGGATACTTTAAGTAATATTTCGGATCCGGAGACCTAAAGTCGAACAGAATTCTACAAAAATATTGTATGTCTATATACATGTGGTTCTTTTCCTACTTAAATAAAAAAAGGCAGACATTTACAAATTTTATTAAAATCAGATTTTTTTCCTGAAACATATGGATAAGATAAGCGATTCTCTTAACTTCTCCGTTTGAAATAATTCTTTGACGCTCATTTCCTTTAACTTGTTGAAACAGCTTTCATCTTTCACATATTAACTCGTAATGATTGGCGAGACTCCAAGCCGCTCATATGTAAGCGATATCCAGCCGATTTGTTTTTGAACAGAATTTACGGCGACACTCAGCTTTAACCGGCTTTTTTCCTCGTTTGTTTTGCCTTCTAATTCTGTAAATTATATCTCTTTTCTAATTATAAATTAATTTATTAGATAAATTTGTCAAACCTGTATAGTATTTTATAAAGAACTTTCGCAAAGATTCACATTTATAATAAAATAAATTTGATCTTAGCTTCTAGCTAAGTATATACCTCACCGACCTCCGTGGATGAGTTCTTTTAGTATTAAAACTGAACTTTCTCAACACAGAGGTCTGTGGTTCGCATCCCAGCTTACGCTCTTAGATTAGATATGACTTGTTCAAATAAATTATCGTAAACTTTAGAATACAGTTTGAGACTATATCGGTTGCCACTATTACCTGATGTTGTTCCTGCAGGTAGCAGCAAGGCTCTTAACGGACATATATACATATATATATATATATATATATAATATATATATATATATATATATATTATATATATATATATATATATTTATTTATTTATTTATTTATTTATTATACATCTGTGTGGATGAACTTATCAGGAAATAAATCCTGGGGGAACAATAAGTAGATCCGACGGGACCATAGAGCGCCAATGAGGCATGATGAAAATTAACTAAATACGTGGCCAAATGCGATGTTATAACAAGTACTATTATGACGAAAAACAATACAAATTAAAAATGCGAAGAACCAAGATGTCCAAGAGGTTAATTACAAACCAGGGAGTGCTTAAGCTTCCCTTAGAATCGCCTATGCGCGGAATACAGTTTATGATCGCGTTTATGATGAGTTTATTACGCCTATGCGCGAATACAGTTTATGATCGCGTTTTGATGAGTTTAATACGCTATGTGCGGAATACAGTTTATGATCGCGTTTATGATGCGTTTATTACGCCTATGCGCGGAATACAGTTTATGATCGCGTTTATGATGAGTTTATTACGCCTATTGCGCGAATACAGTTTATGATCGCGTTTATGATGAGTTTATTACGCCTATGCGCCGTTTATGATCGCGAAGTTTTATACCTATGCGCGGAATACAGTTTATGATCGCGTTTATGATGAGTTTAATACGCCTATGCGCGGAATACAGTTTATGATGAGTTTATTACGCCTATGCGCGAAATACAGTTTATGATCGCGTTTATGATGAGTTTATTACGCCTATGCGCAGAATACAGTTTATGATCCTGAGATATCATCTGAAATGTCCTCTGAGTGACACAGCATAATTGCTACGCAGGATGTATGCCTGCACATGTCTTTCTTGCATTCTGGATGTACTCTAGAAAAAACTTATTATTCCAAAATCAGCAATTATCGTCGAGATTTTCAGATATTGTATTGAATAAGTCAAGACCAAGATTAGTGAAAGAAGAAATTGCAGAAAATGGTGTAAACCTTCCAAATAGATTAGTATCCTCGTTCGTCACAAATCCATGCATTATATATTTAGAAGTATATATTTAGACAAAAATCCGGCGTAAATAATATTTCTCGTAAACAAATATTTGTTGTAATCTCCCTACCACTGGATGGGGTGCAGTTTTTAAAACTTATTCGTACAAACTCTTGCCGCGTAGTGGGGAGCGCTAGTTGTTACCGGGACTCGCTCTATATCACATCGGCCTTCTCACCAGCGTATTTAACTAAAAATACGTACTTTAAACTTTAATTACAAATAATATTAATAATTATAGTTCAATTTATTATTGTATTATCTATTTTATTATTTTATTGTCTTTATATTATATAATTTTGTTGTGTTGTACAACGAATTCAATTCGCTTTTAAACGCTAACCTCAGTTATAAAAATATTTTTTAATCAATATTTTATTTTCTTTATATTTATAAAAAAGCTCATTTTCCCTTAAAAATTTTTAATTTTGCATTATCACTAGTTAACTGTTGTTATTCAAAGTAAAACCATAATTTTTAAATAAAATTTTATCAATATTTCAAAAACTATAATTAATTCAAAAATTAGATAATTTGTCTTATTAATTTCTTAGACAATAATATTTTTTGTTAGCTTTGGAGTTAATTTTTTTTAATATATTTACTGTTCGTAGTTTATTGTTGATCGTCAAATTTTTTAATTGTTTAAAGTTCTTAATTCTGGATACTAAAAGTTAATACATACAAGAGTATAGGTAAAAGATAATTAAGATAAGTTATGTTTTTGAAGTTGGTGACTTAAAGTTTTTATTTAATAAACTTTTATATGTGGAAATTAATTAATGGAAGTTTATAGTTAAATGGTATTTAATGAAATTAGTTTTATAATTAATTATTTCAAAGTTATAATTAAATTTTTAATTAATGATGACTGATCAGACTGATGTAGAATCGCCTCCGACTCCTCCAATAATGGAAACTAAAGAAGAAAAGTAAGACTCATTTCCTTTAAGTTTATTATTTAATTATTAATACAGAGTAATTAATTATATAATATTAATTAGGTAATAATAACATGACTATGTAAGATTTGATTAAGTTTCTTCTGAGTATATCCAAAATTAAAGAATCTTAAGTTACATATTATAGAGTATCTTTAATTAAAAAAATATTAGTTGTAGAGTCTTTGGATTGCTTATTGTGAGCTATCTGAAGACTCTGGAACTTATAATATAGAAGTTTTTTGTTATTATAGAATATATTTACAGAAAGAGAATTGTTAGTTGAGGAGTTTTTTGATGGCACGATAGGACATCTAAAGACACGCATAATATATATTGTATATATATATATATATATATATATATATATATATATATATATATATATATATATATATATATATAATATATATATAATATATATTTATATATATATATATATATATTATAAGTCTGTACCAATACCCTCTACGATATATGTGGGTTCAGTTGTGCTTGAGGTTTTCGGGGAAAAGAGCACCTACCTCTTGTTCCGCCCTGTTTAGCTTACTGCCCCAGATAGACTGGACAAAAATTGGCACACCCCGGCGTGCTTAGTAGGTCCGCAAAGTAGAAAGACCTCGAAATGGTCTTCTAAAAGTCGTAGGCATCCTAAAACTATAGGGACTGGTTTTAGCTTAATTGGACCGTCCTAGGTCGAGGATGACGTCATCACCAATGAGCAAAAGTATGTTTTAAAAGAAATATATATATATATATATATATATATTATATATATATATATATATATATATATATATATATATATATATATGTATGTATGTGTGTGTGTGTGTGTGTGTTTGTGTGTGTATGTATATTATTTAATATACCGTTAAAATTCGCTAATGGCTAGCTATGATTATACCTGTTGTGATGTTTCTTCATGATGTTCGAAATCTGAGACAGAGAAGCCTAATTCCATTTTAAGAAGTTTATTATTTATATTAATTTTATATTGTAAAGATTACCTAAGATATCAATTTACCTTTGTCCCAAAAAAATATGGCTGGCTGTAATAGAGATATATTACTATAGGGGACATACCCTATCTCAGTAAATTGTAACCTTATTCTAACCTATTTCTTGTGTATGCTAAGGTTATAATAAAAGTTGTTGACTTTTCTTTCATTATTACTTTTCCTCATTTATACCGTAGGTATAAATGTTTAATAATAGGTTTTATTATATCATCAACCGAAGGTGATCAGGTTACTTTTTCGATGTTTTAAAAATTTAACCTATAGGGCCCCTAGTAATCAAATCTCTATGCTGGCCGTAAAATAAGGTATATTTGTTTACTTTTAAAAGAGCTAATTGCGTCTTCTTTAGCTGCTGTGCAAAATGTCATGAATACATTCCAATGTCTGGTCGCTCACCTTGACACGATAATTCCAACTTGATTTACATTGTAAAGATTTGCTCGTCTAACTTTGTCTGATGCCCATATTTGGAGTTTAAGTTCCACTAAATCAATTATTCTCCTTGAAGTATATATATTAGGTTTCATTTCAACCTAACACGTAAAGATGAAAGTTTGATGAGTCATCTTTCGTTTTCCTTCTCTTTATCACTTTTCCTCCGTAAACTTCGACTCGAGTTAATTTTCCTTCTTCTCGAGTTCCGTTACCTCCATAAACTCTCTCATTTTCAGAATTTCGTGTTAACCTTATTCTAAAGGTTTGGTATTACTTCGGTCTCGCTGCTCTTAACCTCAAAATAATAAACAAGACAATTGTCTACAGGGTTATTGACTTCGATATCCCAACACTAAACCTCAGAATAAAACTATGATCTATTTTTTTCTGAGTTCGAGTCTACCATGACTGAATTAATACCTTCTTAAGCTTTAGATAATAAGGACATTAAAAAGGACGAGCGAAGCGACTCCGATTTAATGAGGAAAAGTACCGAGTTACCCTGTACCAGACTATTACTTTTCCTCATTTCTACCTTAGGTATATAGGAAAAGTATTGTGTTTGCGACAAAATCCGAAACCAAGATGAAACCGGAATTATCCGTTTTAGGCGTTTTAAAGGCTCCTGAGTGGTTTTCTCAAAGTGGTCTGTCTGTAGGTGTGTCTGTTATCATCGTTGCGCTCAGTGCATTTATGCTAGAGAGTTGAAATTTTGTACAAAAATCACTACCGCTGAAGTGCTATTCTTAAAATATTTTTTATGACGTCATTAACCCGCAATAATGACTCAGCGAATCATTCGAAAAATCATAAAACGCGGAAAAATGATGCGATCAGATTGAGATTTAGCACGCATGTGACTATGTATAAGACTAAATATGATTATAATAAGATATGTATAAGATCTCATTATGAATTATATTATTTTAATTTTTCATAGTTCATATTATTTTTAATATTAGGAGTAGTTCAATTTTTATCGAATGACTTGTGTAGGTTTGAAAAAAAATTAAAATATTGGGAAACAACCCAATTAAGTTGAAATTCGGTACAAGTGTATATTATTACCTAATAAATAAGTTCATGACGTTTCGTATTAATATCCATGATTTTTGTTGGAACATATAAGGTAAGGAGCATTAAGCGTGATCAATGCTGTATGGGTGACCGCTGTGAATGATACAGATGCATTTACTATCTGAAGACGAGGCAAGCGAGTCCTAAGGCATGTTTTAGTATAAATTTGGCGAACTGTATTACTGAGGACGAGCGAAGCGAGTCCGAATCAGGGAGGATGAGCGTAGCGAATCTGATGTAATGAGGAAAAGTTTCGAGATATCCCGTACCCAATTATTCTTACTGGATTTAATAATTTTTATAAAATTCAAAGTACGTAAATTAAAACGTGGCTGTATGTATTCCAAAACAAAAACATGGCACATCCTCTGCCTGGCCCCCTGAAACACATAGAATGGGGTAGGAGGATCTTCTCTCTCACCAGCTGAGTAATACATCCACTCCCTCTAAACCCACTCCTTTGCCTTCATTAACAATATTATTGTGCCAGGCGCCAACAGGTATAATTCAACAGCATTATTTTCTTTTGTTTTTGTTTGAGCATCCATTTAACACCCAGTCAATAAGAAATTTGTTTTTACTTTTCCCCATTTATTACGTAGGTATATGGAAAAAGTATTATGTTTGCAAAAGAATCCGAAACCGGGATGTCACCTGAATTATCCGTGGTTTTCACTGGTGAAAACCAGTCGATTCACTAGCATCGAGAGTGGTCAGTGCCTGGATAGGTACCGCTGGGAATGAAATAGATGTATTTACTATCTCAGGACGAGCGAAGCGAGTCGAAAGACGTGTTGCAGTATACATTTAACGACTTGTAAATAGTCTGATGACAAGCAAAGCGAGTCTGAAGTGGGGAGGATGAGCGTAGCAAATCGAATGTGTTTAAATTGAGTTTAAATATTAAAACCTTTGGTTAGATATCACATAAATAACCTTCACCTAACATCTAAAGATAAAAAAAATATTATAGAATGTCTCGCTGGTGCAGTCATTTGCTTCCATTTTTTGCAACTAGGTACTATTAAAGCGATCAGGACGAGCACATAAATATATTACTGGAGAGGACTCTCTATCTCAAAACAGAGAACAAGAGCTTGAATCTTACTTACGTCCATTAGGTCTCTGAGTAACCTCCTCTATGTTAAGAATATAATAATTCAATTGTCGTAGACGTTCTATTATAAACGTTAATGTAATTTAGTACTTTCTCTTGGATTCAATAATCCAAGGTGTTTAGAAGAAGAACAAGAAATGTTGGCACAATATAGTTGTGCGAGAGACACCTAGGAAACAAGAAAATGCAATGCTACATTTGTGAACTGTTCCATCATTCGAAATTCGTCATTATTGGTAGCTCGACATATTGTTATGTCCCACTCTGTTTCGTTACGTCTAACTTATTAGGGCTAACATGCTTGCGGTAAGATAGGACCACTCTTCTCTGGAAAATATACATCACATTATATTCTTCGGTATTTTAATTAAAGGTCAGAGTGAGTTCAGGCTCTTTCGGCGCCTTGATGAGTTAGACGTAACAAAACAAAGTGGGACATGACATTATGTCAAGTCATCAATAATGAGGAATTTCCAATGATGGAATAGTTTCCAAAATGTAGCATTGCATTTGCTGTTACATTTATAGGTGTGTCTCTCGCACAATTATATTGTGTCAACTATTCATGCATAGCTAAACTCAGTAGTATCAAATTATAAAAGAAATGTTAATGGACAGCAAAAAAAGGTTAAGGTTGATGAAAATAAGGGGTTCAGGCTACTTTTACAATGTTTCAAAATCTAACCAGTAAAACCTCTGTCGTAATAATATCTCTATAGAGTCCAGTATTGGTCGCTCCATACATGGAATCACAGTTACCAATATAATATCAAGAAAGAGAAACACAAAAACCTTAGAATAATAATATATATAGAGGGCACAGGACCGTAAACACAATGTAATTCCACTGAATAACACGAAAGCCGGTTGACTGGTGGTCATAAGTGAGGTAACGCCCTAACAAGAAAACATTATTTTTAATATGTGTCATAAATATCCATTAATGAAGAAAGATCGTAAATAACAAATATAATACTTAAAAACACCTGCTTGAGTATTTAATAAAAACCGGTCTTAGATGGCTCAAGGATGGCGGAACACAAGAATCAACATTTATTTGACGAGGACTACTTTTAATATAATTTTAATAAATACGTTAAACTACAATTTAAAATGCTTAAAAATATTGTAAATGCACCGTATTTATATTAGTATTTTATGAATAATCAATCATTAATTAATAATAGAACATAATAATCAGCAACGGAAGTATTGCCCACGTTTTTTTTAGAAAATTGTATATTATTAGGGTGCAGCATTACTTAGGTGCCCAGTGAACCGCCTTTTCGTGTTATCAGTAATGCTCCTTCTATATATAGTATTATTAAGCACAAAAACTGAAACGGGGTTTGTGGACAAGTGACGTTAACACAGCTGACTCAGATAAAAATACCTAGCATGTATTCTACATCGTAACATTATCTAAAACATACCCGTGATAACCGAGATAAGACGCCGACATATCTTCCTTTACTTTGAACAAAGAAAAGAAGCTAATTTACAGAATCACGTAGCTCCGTTATCTATACAGCTATACTTATACTACTAAACAAACTACTAATTACACACAGGAAGAGATTTAGACGTAAAAGAATATTACTATTTTTACATTTCCTCATTAATACCATAGGTAAATAGGAAAAGTATTGTAATTATTTATTTATTTATTTATACAATTTTTAAAATGAGCCATCAACAGATAATTCCAAAACAAGGCGCTCAGGTATAATAGAAATTACATAGTTAAACATAACAAAAGAACATTAAAATGATTTATAAAAGAGACTAAAATCTGATTGGGACTAGTTATGAAAATTAGACGATGATAACTTACAATAATTAAAGGCTTAAAAATAATACTATAAACAAAGAGACTAAAAAAAACACTATACACTAAAAATAAATTCACTAATTCACTAGTCACAAAACCATTATAAAAAAAAGACACAAATACTTTTGAGCTAACAATTATATCCAGTAATTAAGGCTTAGATACTAGAAGTAAAAATAAACTTATTTTCCTTTGGAAATTCGCTTAGAGAACTAGAAATGTAATAAGGATTAAAAATTGCTAAAAATTAGAGGTAAAAAAGGGGCAAAACAACTTACAATTAAATAACATAAATTAATAATAATATCTTGGAGATATATTAAAATTCTAAACTGACCATTGACGATCCCCCATTAAGGAAACGACTGTAGTGAGAGAATGGACATTAGTAGAGTCAATGGGCAAGGAGTTGAGAGAGGACCCACAACGGACAATATGGTTAAGATTGGATAGATCACGAATATAAAGAAATGTAAGAAAATAATATAAGAATATATTATAATGATGAATATAAAGAATAAAATTATAAAAGAATATAAAGAAAATTAGGAAAAGTAATAATGAAGACAGCCAGTTCTAGTTTTGTTAGATTAATTTATTTCATCAGAGCTTTCGCACAAGCGATGCTTAGCATCCTCAGTGAATCTAATAACAGTAAACAAAACCATAAACCAATTTATCTTTTATGATCTTGCAAAAATCATGGATATACTTGCATTAAAACGAAACTTATTTATCACGTGTACACTTGTACTAAATTTCAACTCATTTAGATTATTTTTCCAAATGATCTATGTTGATAATGAGATAAGAACTTGGCACATATTCGTCTCTATATATATATATATATATATAATATTTTATTATATTATATATATATATATATATATATATATATGTATATATATAATATAGCTACATGCGTGCTCATCAATCTCAAATTGATCGCAACATTTTCCGTATTTTATGATTTTTCAAAATTTTTGCCAAGTCATTATGGCGGGTTAATGAAGTCATAAAAACTTATTTTCCGGATAGCACAACTTTGCCTAAAGACTGATTTTTTAACAAAACGTATATATTTACTATCTGAGGACGAGCGAAGCGAGTCCGATGTATAGAGAGGATGAGCTTAGCGACTCCGATGTGGATGAGAAAAAGTTCCGAGGTACCCGAACCCGATTTTTTTACTAATACATTTGAAATACACTTCTATCGTGACAGTATGCCACTTAAACCAGTAATATGACTAACAGACAGATGGCCGCGAAGCGGCCCTCTGTTCCAACCCATAGGAAGGCCTCTTGTTTTTAAATCTGGGTTCACTAGAAGCGTACAAATATTGGTAAAGAATTCACATAAATTGGAGCTTACTTGTGAATAGAAGATCTCTTGGTCTGACAATTGTGCTAAAATTTAAAAATAAAAAATGTTTATTTATTGCAATAGAAATACTAACATGGCGCAAGGTTGATGAATATTCATAGATTTAGTTTACTTTGAAATCTGAGTTATATAACTCTGAACCTGCTTATTTGAATCGCTGCAGTTTAATATTAGAGTTGCTATATTGTCAGATACTTGCCACAGCATCGGCTGATTAGTCTCTAAAAATGTAAAAAATCAAAAAAACTATGTAAACATGTTTAAATTGTATTGACTAATAAATGGCTATTCTATTCTATTCTATTCTATTCTATATTGTCAAATATAAGACTGATGTGAGAAGGTTTGAAACGTTATCTTTCTGTTTTCTAATAAATTCTTGTATAATGACCCTATTTAGAAGTGAGTTTATAGGAAGACAATGCCATAAAGACATGGGATGGATATAATTATCAAAACGCCTTATTAATGAATATTTCCTAATTATTATTGACAAGCGATATTGGAGGGACATGATAGGTTACTGACCCATAGCATATCGCAAGATTTTGGGTCTCATCAGAACCG
>JACMZG010000022.1:20042074-20054574 GCA_018340805.1 Microvelia longipes
TATTTAACTAAAAATACGTACTTTAAACTTTAATTACAAATAATATTAATAATTATAGTTCAATTTATTATTGTATTATCTATTTTATTATTTTATTGCCTTTATATTATATAATTTTGTTGTGTTGTACAACGAATTCAATTCGCTTTTAAACGCTAACCTCAGTTATAAAATATTTTTTAATCAATATTTTATTTTCTTTATATTTATAAAAAAGCTCATTTTCCCTTAAAAATTTTTAATTTTGCATTATCACTAGTTAACTGTTTGTTATTCAAAGTAAAACCATAATTTTTAATAAAAATTTTATCAATATTTCAAAAACTATAATTAATTCAAAAATTAGATAATTTGTCTTATTAATTTCTTAGACAATAATATTTTTTGTTAGCTTTGGAGTTAATTTTTTTTAATATATTTACTGTTCGTAGTTTATTGTTGATCGTCAAATTTTTTAATTGTTTAAAGTTCTTAATTCTGGATACTAAAAGTTAATACATACAAGAGTATAGGTAAAAGATAATTAAGATAAGTTAATGTTTTTGAAGTTGGTGACTTAAAGTTTTTATTTAATAAACATTTATATGTGGAAATTAATTAATGAAAGTTTATGGTTAAATGGTATTTAATGAAAGTTAGTTTTATAATAAATTATTTCAAAGTTATAATTAAATTTTAATTAATGATGACTGATCAGACTGATGTAGAATCGCCTCCGACTCCTCCAATAATGGAAACTAAAGAAGAAAAGTAAGACTCATTTCCTTTAAGTGTTATTATTTAATTATTAATACAGAGTAATTAATTATATAATATTAATTAGGTAATAATAACATGACTATGTAAGATTTGATTAAGTTTCTTCAGAGTATATCCAAAATTAAAGAATCTTAAGTTCACATATTATAGAGTATCTTTAATTAAAAAAATATTAGTTGTAGAGTCTTTGGATTGCTTATTGTGAGCTATCTGAAGACTCTGGAACTTATAATATAGAAGTTTTTTGTTATTATAGAATATATTTACAGAAAGAGAATTGTTAGTTGAGGAGTTTTTGATGGCACGATAGGACATCTAAAGACACGCATAATATATATTGTATATATATATATATATATATATATATATATATATATATATATATATATATATATATATATATATATATATATATTTATATATATATATATATATATATATATATATATTATAAGTCTGTACCAATACCTCTACGATATATGTTGGGTTCAGTTGTGCTTGAGGTTTTCGGGGAAAAGAGCACCTACCTCTTGTTCCGCCCTGTTTAGCTTACTGCCCCAGATAGACTGGACAAAAATTGGCACACCCCGGCGTGCTTAGTAGGTCCGCAAAGTAGAAAGACCTCGAAATGGTCTTCTAAAAGTCGTAGGCATCCTAAAACTATAGGGACTGGTTTTAGCTTAATTGGACCGTCCTAGGTCGAGGATGACGTCATCACCAATGAGCAAAAAGTATGTTTTAAAAGAATATATATATATATATATATATATATATATATATATATATATATATATTATGTATGTGTGTGTGTGTGTGTGTGTGTGTTTGTGTGTGTATGTATGTATTATTTAATATACCGTTAAAAATTCGCTAATGGCTAGCTATGATTATACCTGTTGTGATGTTTCTTCATGATGTTCGAAATCTGAGACAGAGAAGCCTAATTCCATTTTAAGAAGTTTATTATTTATATTAATTTTATTATTGTAAAGATTACCTAAGATATCAATTTAACCTTTGTCCCAAAAAATATGGCTGGCTGTAATAGAGATATATTACTATAGGGGACATACCCTATCTCAGTAAATTGTAACCTTATTCTAACCTATTTCTTGTGTATGCTAAGGTTATAATAAAAGTTGTTGACTTTTCTTTCATTATTACTTTTCCTCATTTATACCGTAGGTATAAATGTTTAATAATAGGTTTTATTATATCATCAACCGAAGGTGATCAGGTTACTTTTTCGATGTTTTAAAATTTAACCTATAGGGCCCCTCTAGTAATAATATCTCTATGCTGGCCGTAAAATAAGGTATATTTGTTTTACTTTTAAAAGAGCTAATTGCGTCTTCTTTAGCTGCTGTGCAAAATGTCATGAATACATTCCAATGTCTGGTCGCTCACCTTGACACGATAATTCCAACTTGATTTACATTGTAAAGATTTGCTCGTCTAACTTTGTCTGATGCCCATATTTGGAGTTTAAGTTCCACTAAATCAATTATTCTCCTTGAAGTATATATATTAGGTTTCATTTCAACCTAACACGTAAAGATGAAAGTTTGATGAGTCATCTTTCGTTTTCCTTCTCTTTATCACTTTTCCTCCGTAAACTTCGACTCGAGTTAATTTTCCTCCTTCTCGAGTTCCGTTACCTCCATAAACTCTCTCATTTTCAGAATTTCGTGTTAACCTAATTCTAAAGGTGTGGTATTACTTCGGTCTCGCTGCTCTTTACCTCAAAATAATAAACAAGACAATTGTCTACAGGGTTATTGACTTCAATATCCCGACACTAAACCTCAGAAAAAAACTATGATATATTTTTTTCTGAGTTCGAGCCTACCGTGACTGAATTAATACCTCCTTAAGCTTTAGATAATAAGGACATTAAAAAGGACGAGCGAAGCGACTCCTTAATGAGAAAAAGTACCGAGTTACCCTGTACCCGAGTATTACTTTTCCTTATTTATACCGTAGGTATATAGGAAAAGTATTATGTTTGCGAAAAAATCCGAAACCGAGATGAAACCGGAATTATCCGTTTCAGGCGTTTTAAAGGCCTCCTGAGTGGGTTTCTCTAAGTGGTCTGACTGTAGCTGTGTCTGTTATCATCGTTGCGCTCAGTGCATTTATGCTAGAGAGTTGAAATTTTGTACAAAAATCACTACCGCTGAAGTTGTGCTATTCGTAAAATATTTTTTATGACGTCATTAACCCGCAATAATGACTCAGCGAAATATTCGAAAAATCATAAAACGCGGAAAAATGATGCGATCAGATTGAAATTTAGCACGCATAGTGGCTATGTATAAGACTAATATATGATCAAAGTTTCATTTTAATATTAGAAGTGGTTCAATTTTTATCGAATGCCTTGTGTAGGTTTTTAAAAAAATTGGGAAACAATTAAAATAAGTTGAAATTCGGTACAAGTGTATATTATTACCTAATAAATAAGTTCATTACGTTCCGTTTTAATACGACAAGTATATCCATGACTGTAGCGGTGTCAAGATGTCAAAATTGACAGTTTTACTTTGAGTTTTAATTTAATTATTATTGTTCATTTTTGTGAGTTGTAAAATATATTTATTCGTATCTCTTCTATCTGAGAACTTGCACAAATGACTCAGCAAAGGTTTCGAAAAATGTTAATACGCGGAAAAATGTTGCGATCATGTTGAAATTTGGCACACATTTATCTATGTTGAAGAAAGAGAAAAACAAGCCGATAGGCGTTGTCGATAATGTAATAGATAGATAACAATAGTAATAGATTTGGCTCACATATAGCCATGTATAAGACATATTACATATGCGCTATTTCATCTCATTATCAACATTAGTAATAGATTTGGCTCACATATAGCCATGTATAAGACATACTACATATGCGCTATTTCATCTCATTATCAACATTAGTAATAGATTTGGCTCACATATAGCCATGTATAAGACATATTACATATGCGCTATTTCATCTCATTATCAACATTAGTAATAGATTTGGCTCACATTATAGCCATGTATAAGACATATTTACATATGCGCTATTTCATCTCATTATCAACATTAGTAATAGATTTGGCTCACATATAGCCATGTATAAGACATATTACATATGCGCTATTTCATCTCATTATCAACATTAGTAATAGATTTGGCTCACATATAGCCATGTATAAGACATATTACATATGCGCTATTTCATCTCATTATCAACATTAGTAATAGATATCATGTATAAGCGCTATTTCATCTCATTATCAACATAGTATAGATTTGGCTCACATATAGCCATGTATAAGACATATTACATATGCGCTATTTCATCTCATTATCAACATTAGTAATAGATTTGGCTCACATATAGCCATGTATAAGACATATTACATAGTCATTATCAACAACATATAGCCGACTAACATATGCGCTATTTCATTTCCTTTAATGTCGTCATCAAAAAAAATATTTTCTGGATAGAACAACTAGATCTAAGTATTGATTTTTGTACCCAATTTCGACTCTACTAAGAATACTATTTCGACTCTACCCAAGAATACAATTTCGACTCTACCTTGAATACAATTTCAACTCTACCAAGAATACAATTTCGACTCTACTAAGAATACAATTTCGACTTTACCAAGAATACAATTTTGACTCTCCTAAGAATACAATTTCGACTCTACCAAGAATACAATTTCGTCTCTACCTAGAATACAATTTCGACTCTACCAAGAATACAATTTTGACTCTACCAAGAATACAGTAGGTGCTACGATGATAACCGACACACGCACACATACAGACAGACAATTTCGACTCTACCAAGAATACAGTAGATACTACGATGATAACCGACACACGCACACATACAGACAGACATCTTTGTTATCACCCCTAAGGAGGTCTTAAAAACACCTGAAACAGATAATTCAAGTAAAATCCCAGCTTAGGGATTCTTAAGTGCAAACACAATATTTTTCTTTAAGAATTAAGTTTAATTGACTGTGATAAATCTTAATTAGGAAAAGTAATTATGAAGACAGCAGTCTGAGTTTTATTAGATTAATTTATTTCATCAGAGCTTTCGCACAAGCGATGCTTGGCCATCCTCAGTGTATCTAATAACAAGTAAACAAAACCATAAACCAATTACAAAAAAACAGAAATAAAAAATACGTACCAAACAAGGCAAAAAACAAATGCAAGTTAATATTAAAATAATCATAGCCCCTGCTTACAATTAGTAATATAGTTACCCAAACATATTGTAAGTTTGGGCTATGATTATTTAAATATTAACTTGCATTTGTTTGAATTGTTTTTTGCCTTGTTTGGTATGTATTTTTTATTTCTGTTTTTTTTTTTTGTAATTGGTTTATGGTTTGTTTACTTGATATTAGATTCACTGATATTTGATCTGAGATCTGAGATTCATCTGATATCGATGATATTAGATTCATTATATTCACTGAGGATGCCAAGCATCGCTTGTGCGAAAGCTCTGATGAAATAAATTAATCTAACAAAACTAGGACTGCTGTCTTCATTATTACTTTTCCTAATTACAATACTTTTCCTATTTACCTATGGTATTAATGAGGAAATGTAAAAATAGTAATATTCTTTTACGTCGAAATCTCTTCCTGTATGTAATTAGTAGTTTGTTTAGTAGTATAAGTATAGCTGTATAGATAACGGAGCTACGTGATTCTGTAAATTAGCTTCTTTTCTTTGTTCAAAGTAAAGGAAGATATGTCGGCGTCTTATCTCGGTTATCACGGGTATGTTTAGATAATGTTACGATGTAGAATACATGCTAGGTATTTTTATCTGAGTCAGCTGTGTTAACGTCACTTGTCCACAAACCCCGTTTCAGTTTTGTGTTTATATTTCTTGATATTATATTGGTAACTGTGATTCCATGTATGGAGCGACCAATACTGGACTCTATAGAGATATTACTACAGAGGTTTTACCGATTAGATTTTGAAACATTTTAAAAGTAGACTGAACCCCTTATTTTCATCAACCTTAACCTTTTATTTGCTGTCCATTAACATTTCTTTTATCATTTGATACTACCGAGTTTTCCAAAGCATGAATAGTTGACACAATATAATTGTGGGAGAGACGCCTAGAAAATGTAACAAGCAAATGCAATGCTACATTTGGTAACTGTTCCATCATTCGATATTCGTCATTATTGATGGCTCGACATAATGTCATGTCCCACTCTGTTTCGTTACGTCTAACTCATCAGGACGCCGACAGAGCCTGAACTCACTCTGACCTTTAATTAAAATACCGAAGAATATAATCTGACGTATTTACCAGAGACGAGTGGTCCTATCTTACCGCAATCATGTTGGCTCTAATGAGTTAGACGTAACAAAACAGAGTAAGACATAATATGTCGAGCTCACAATAATGACGAATTCCGAGTGATGAAATAGTTCCCAAATGTAGCATTGCATTTTTCTTGTTACTTTTCCTAGGTGTCTCTCGCACAACTATATTGTGTCAATATTTCTTTTTCTTCTTCTAAACACCTTGGATTATTGAATCCAAGAGAAAGTACTAAATTACATTAACGTTTATAATAGAACGTCTACGACAATTGATTTATTATAACCTTAACATTCTTATGGAGGAGGTTACTCAGAGACCTAATGGACGTCTGTAAGATTCAAGCTCTTGTTCTCTGTTTTGAGATAGAGAGTCCTCTCTAATAATATATCTGTCTGCTCGTACTGATCGCTTTAATAGTACCTAGTTGCAAAAAATGGAAGCAAATGACTGCGCCAGCGAGACATTCTGTAATCTTTTTTGATCTTTAGATGTTAGGTGAATGTTATTTATGTGATATCTAACCAAAGGTTTTAATATTTAAACCCGATTTAAACACATCCGATTCGCTACGCTCATCCTCCCCACTTCAGACTCGCTTTGCTTGTCATCAGACTATTTACAAGTCGTTAAATGTATACAGCAACACGTCTTTCGACTCGCTTCGCTCGTCCTGAGATAGTAAATACATCCATTTTATTCCCAGCGGTACCTATCCAGGCACTGACCAGACTCGATCCTGCTTATCTTTTATGATCTTGCAAAAATCATGGATATACTTGTATTGAAACGAAACTTATTTATCAAGTGAAGGTATATGCTTGGACTAATTTTCAACTCAATTAGATTAGATTTTCCGAAATGAACTAATGCTGTATATATATATATATATATATATATAATATATATATATATATATATATATATATATATATATATATATATATATATATATATATATATATATATATTATATATATATATATATATATATATATATATATATATATACATAGCTACATGCGTGCCAAATCTCAAATTGTTTTTAAATCTGGATTCACTACGGGCGTACAAATATTGGTAAAAAATTCACATAATATTGGAGCTTACTTGTGAATAGAAGATCTGTTGGTCTGACAATTGTGCTAAAATTATAAAATAAAAAATGTTTATTTATTGCAAGAAATACTAACATGGCGGCAAGGTTGATGAATATTCATAGATTTAGTTTTTACTTTGAAATCTGAGTTATATAACTCCTGAACCTGCTTATTTGATGACTGCAGTTTAATATTAGAGTTGCTATATTGTCAGATATAAGACTGATTTGAGAAGGTTTGAAACGTTATCTTTCTGTTTTCTTAATAATTCTTAGTATAATGACCCTATTTAGAAGTGAGTTTATAGGAAGACAATGCCATAAAGACATGGGACGGATAAAATTATCAAAACGCCTTATTGATGAATATTTTCCTAATTATTATTGACAAGCGATATTGGAGGGACATGATAGGTTACTGACCCATAGCATATCGCAAGATTTTGGGTCTCATCAGAACCGTGCTTAAGTTTACCCTTTTACATTTCTTAACAAATTTTTAATGAAGAATTACCTTATAAGGTTGGGTTCATGGAAGAGGGTAGAGATAGGGTGAATTTTTTTAGTAAAAGGGGGGACTCACTGATCAAGAATATATATATATATATATATATATATATATATATATATATATATATATATATATATTATATATATATATATATATATATATATGTATATATATATATATATATATATATATATATATATATATATATATATATATATAATGTTTGTGTGTGTATATTACTTGGTTATATTGAGCATTATCTGCCTCCGTAGCCGCGGTCGTATAGTACTAGACTTCTGCACCGGAGGTCCGGGGTTCACAGCCCAGGCTATGCTCTCAGTTTTTATGAATAGAATTTGATGTAAAAAGATTTCGCCAATTTTAGCTTTACTTTGAGCATAGTAGATGTGACCCACCCGAGGTGGTTCCCGCAGGGCGAATACTCTGAAGTGCCGAAAGGCCCTAAAACGGGCATTATTATTATTATTATTATTATTATTATTATATTGAGCATTATTAGGGTGAGTAATCATTTAGAAGTAACTTGCATCGCACAGGCTTGGAAACACCTGCCTTTAATATGTTATTAAATAATACTTTACAAATATGATACGTCATTTGATGTTTCGAAATGATCTCTTATCTTCATAGCTAATGTATTTTAATGAATCATGGAAATATTTATGAAAACAGTCTCGTATATTGTTCGTATATAATCTATTTATTTCTCTTACCATATAATGGTTGCGTTTTATTGATAATGAAATGATCGTTTGGATGAATTAGTTGGTCTTTATCTAGCTGTGAGGGAACTCATCAGTGATTGATTGCAACCTGCTGAGTTGCCCATTTATATCACAATAGTCAATAGCTATAGGATAACAATTCTATCGATTGTGTTGCGTGTTGTCTGTATTTGTTTTGTATTGAGTATACGAGTGAAATGGGATAATTACTACACACTAAGCATTCTTGGTTTTAAGGGGAATTTTAAGGTCTAAATTCTTACGCGGCTTCTTAATATTTCATTAGCATCATCTAATTTTAATTCTATCCAGACGTCCGTCTTTTCCGTTTTATTCGACCATTTTTTCTATAATTAACTAACGTATATAGAAATTTTAATTTTAAAGAGTTTTTTTTTTAATTTTCAACAGCATACTTGAATGAAACACGCAGATTTATCCTCTTGTTTAGAATAATAATATAATAATAATTGTACTCAATGTTTGAATTTGATTTAAGTCGCCATTTTTAAAAAACGGATCTCGAAACGATAATGCGAGAAGTAAAATTTGTGTGTGTTAAAATGTTTCATAGTATGCTTAAATTTAACCTCGGTAACAATGGTTACAAAATTATTAGAGAGTGGTAAAAATTCAAATATTTTCGTAAATTAGAACTTACCAATTTTCGATACACCAGGTCTATGTTTAGAACAACATTTTTAAGGATTTAATGTTGGCACTTCTGAAATCTTCCACCTATTATGACTAAACATATTATTTTCGAGGTTTGCATAGAGATATATACTAGAGGGAGCATAGCCTATCTTAATACATTGAGAGGCCTGAAACATTTTTAGTGGGGCTCTCAGGGGCTCTGTGTAACCTCATTGAAACCTCCTCCAAAAGGGAGTTGAGGTTACAATTAATCAATTGTTTTGGACTTCACACAGATTGTTTGTGTTGTGATTTGTATTTTAAACATTCTACTATATAATTTACTGTTTTTTGTTCTGTTTATTTGATGATAATGATAATCGAATGTGGTCAGGTTACTTTTTCGATTTTTCTAGTAATATATCTCTATGGAGGTTTGTACAAAAATAATTTCGTACAAGTTTAACACCACTCTAGTGCTGTACTCCTCTCTGGCGCTGAACTATATTCTAATACTAAATTATTCTAAAAAGATCGATCAATTAGTACTCTAATTAGTCAAATTTGCATCAATATGTCTGGAAGATCGCGGAGGTGCTGTGAGATCATATTGCGCAAACAAGGTTTGTTTGCCAATGATTTTTTTAACTTCCTTCTTTGTATGTTTTCGAGTTAATTGTTTTTTAATAGATAGGAATGGAAACTAATCGATTTCAATTATGTAAAATTATGAACACGCCGTTAAGAACTTTACAAATCCAAAAAAAAAAAAAATTCAACCTTCTTCTTGTTTTTGCGATGTTATTTGTTTGCAAAATCAATGGCAATTTGCAAAATCAAAATGGCGGGCTGTTTGAAAATTATAAATAAAATTTAAATTCGGTTCCTATAAATCCCAACATTAAAGCAATATTAACTTATTTGTAAGAGAAAAATTTTCAAAGTTAGTTCTTTCTTTTACTTGAGTCCGACCAAGAAGTTTTAAGACGAAGGAATCACTTGCTTCGTGCTTTTGAGTATTGTCAAAATCAGTGTACTCAAAGTAAGTTAGGGGTCATCCACTACACAATGGACTCACTGGAACCGCAATTATTGACATAATTACTATGCGCCACTGATAGCTCAGTTTGTTAGAGTGTCAGGTCGATTCAAGAAACCTGGAATTATCTCTAGTCTCAACATAGCCCAAATTCAAATATCAGTCAGGCCACTTGCTGTTTACGCTAAATAGCAGACGTACTGATGTTACCTTCTCCTCAAAATGAGAGTAGAGCTGATTAGAGTTGAGCTGAGAGCAGGGCTGATCAGAGTTGAGCTGAGAGTAGGGCTGATTAGAGTTGAGCTGAGAGTAGAGCTCAGGAGGTTCAATGAATTTTATGTGGTCTTCAATATTAAGCCCTCGCTTAATTTTCAGGCTTACTAATTGGAAAGTTGATAAATGCTTGCTTGAGAAGCCACCACTTCTATTAAAATAAATTGTATGATGCGCTTCTCTCACTTGTGTTCTTGAACTCTAGAGTAAGAGCTGTTAATGCTATATTGCATTGTACAGGTTAGAATTACTTCATTTGCTCACTATAAAGGTAGATTGAGGCAGATGAAGCGTTGGAACTAAGTAGGCCTCTTAAGACTGCTGTCTGACTCTAGAAAAGGTAGATTAACTGATTAAAGTAGTTTAAGTCGACTAAGGCTTATAGTTTATTTTTATAGTCGAAAGTGCGTCCTGTAAGTAAAAATACGAGCTATCAATTTTGAACATTTGTTATCATCTAAAATATCAGAAAAGCATGTGGGCGTGACAATGGTTTGGTAAACATAAAATATTTAATAAGTCGATGTGTTGCAGGTACGAGAGACTGCTGAGGCGAGCCAGAACCGAGGACCTGAGTGAGATATCGGGTATAGGCTGTTTGTATCAGTGTGGCACTGACAGACTCGGCAGACCCCTCCTCGTCTTCGTGGGCAAGTGGTTTCGCTTCAAAGACATTAACCTGGACAAGGTAACCCTAGCATTATTTTTAGTTCCTGAGAAAGTGAGTTAGATTTTTATCAGAGAGTGATTCTTTTGACAGGAATTGAACAAAGGAATGCATTGTAAGGGTTTTGGCATGTGTTGAATGAGACCAATTACAGTTCAATCAGAATAACCAAAGTGATCAAATATGGAAAAACTCTCCATATTTATACACACACACACTCATATATATATATATATATATATTAATATATATATATTATATATATATATTATATATATATATATATATATATATATATTATAATATATTATATAAGGTTTAAGAGCAAAATGTATATTAAAAACAAATAAAAAAAGAAAAGGGGCACTTTTATTGAAAAGGGAACCTTTAACAGTGATCCTTTTTCTTTATAAGTACACATAGGGTGAAAGTATAGACCAAGTGTTGAACATAATGAATTTAATATAAATAAACTGGAGATATTCAATCTCTAATGAGGCAGGATGTGAAAATACACGGACACATGATGGACCTCTTTTCTCTAAAATTACCATAAATAAGTAAATATGTATTGAAATAATAATTATGAAATATTCTCAAATTGATAATAAAGTAATAAATAATTATAAATAAATAATGTTTATTTATAATTATAATTATGAAGAGTTGAAGTAAAAACTTAAAAACCTAAAACTAAGAGCAACATATATAGGCAACAGAGACGCAAATTTGATAAAAGAGTTACAGAAACATGATAGTAAAGACATAGTAATGTTTTACTTACTTTGAAAACACTAGTAACTCACAAAAAACGTGAGTGTATGATAAAAAAATGAACAGTGATTATTTTACAAAAAAAAGATATTAACAGGTTTAAGGTATTTGTTAAAATGAAATAGAAATGTCAAATAAAAATGGCAAATGTCATTAAAATGCCCTCACAGCACAGGCCACGCCTCTAGTGAGGGATATTCCCTAGATTAATTATCAGATTTAAAAAATTGTAAATTATTAAATAAAGAGAAAATAAAAAAAAAAATTGTAAGTATGGAAAAAATACATAACTTGATACAAATGTAGCGATAGAGCATGGAGTTGTATGATATAAGATAGTGTTGTACAAGTAACTATCTGGAAAAGGTTACTCCCCTCATAATGAGGTAGGGAGTAACCATCTAAAGAAGGTTACTCAGAGACCTTCTTTAAATGGTTACTCCTCTTTGTTAGATCTTTGTCTTTCCCCCTATTCTAAAATAAAGGCTCAAAAGAATAAAGATAAATAAAGGCTCAAAATAAAGATGTTTCGGAGTTTAGAAAATAAATAAATAATATATATATATATATATTAATATATATATATATATATATATATATATATATCTTAACTACTGATTGGTTGCAGGCCTTGC
>JACMZG010000022.1:20059574-20161744 GCA_018340805.1 Microvelia longipes
ATTTTTGCCTGATCCTGACTGTATTTAGTACAATCAGGTTAGGTATTTTCAATCTAACTCTAAACAAAATTGGCCTGTTATGAAGGTTTAGTTATTAAATAGACATAAATTAAATATATTTAGGAGGAATAAGTCTAAAATTATTATAAAAACATTTTTTCCAAGCTTTTAGTATAATTTTATATTTTTTTTAACCAGAAGAAACAAATTACATTCACATGGTTATTTACTAAAAGAAGTTAAAAAATCAACTGTTTTCAAATAACAATCATTTTTCAAATAACAATCATTTGTTTTTCAAATAACAATCAGTTGTTTTTCAAATAACAATCAGTTGTTTTTCAAATAACAATCAGTTGTTTTTCAAATAACAATGAATTCTTTTTCAAATAACAATGAATTCTTTTTCAAATAACTATGAATTGTTTTTCAAATATCTTTCTGTAAACAACCGTTTAATTTGTTTTTGTTTTGTAGCCTTAAAAAATTATATTTAAAGCTTCGAAAAGCTAGTCGGGCCTTTATTAATCCTATATTTAGTTGATAATTTAAAATTAGAAGCCCCAATAAAGTTCTTCAAAGGTATAAAGTACTATTTGACATGTTTTTTTTTTTTTTTTTTCAATTTGATGTGTTAACAATTGTTTATTAAATATTTTATTCTATATTTGTTTATGCTAATGCTCTAATAAGTTTTGTGTAAAATCGTCTGGAGAGGTGAAAATTAAAAAATAGAGGAGAAACTCTACTCACTTCATAGGTTTTAGGGTTTAGGCCAAGTTGATCTGTTAAATAATCTAGTTGTGTGATCATAGATAATTAAAGAAGAATGACCTTTCAGACCATTCATGGGTGAAAGGTTTCAAAAAAAGTCACTCTATTTGATAAAAACTCTATGATTGCATTTTTTACAAATTCCAACTGCCTATCCTTATACACTAAGAGACTTATACTACTAAATAGAGGATACAAGGGCTCTAGCTTGGTACCATAACGGTACATAGGTGATATCATTTTTTTTATTTCTCATATATTAATTATGATTTCACGCAAATATTACATAGCTCTTTGACTATTTTGTCGTTACACTATTCTTTTAGTATTTTGAATTTAAAGTTTTAATTATTATCTATCACAAATATTCTTTAATTATCTTTGTTGTTTAAAGTGACGTCTCTGAAAAATGTCTGCCGTTTGTATGTTGCATTATAAACTAGTGTGCCAATAGGGATTGTAGAGGGGTGGGAAGTCTCTATACTCTGTAGAATAGGAGTAATTACAGCTATGGTGCCTAATGAATATTACCACACTACTGAACCCCTTATCACTTTTGTTATTTAACTCTAGTCCTCCCTTTATTAGTATAAATCTCTTTGCTTTGACATGTGGATAAACTGTTTGTTATTAATAAAAACAATTTAAAATTGAATCTTTTTAAATTACTGCTGAGTTTTTACTATAAACTATTCAAAACATAGAAAATTATAGTTATAAGTGAAGAGATATTAATGAAAAAATAGATGAAGAATCCCATGTTATAACGGGTAAAGTTGGGACTTGTAGGCCAATTTTAAAGTGTTCCCTTCATATCTTAATAGCACTACTTAAATCCTCTAATACCTTATGCAAGATGAGTTTATTTCTAAATTCTCTCTTGATTTCTTATCAGAAATTTGTTGTTTAGCTTTATTATTCTGATACTACATACGTTACTTCCTGAAATTAGAACTTTTTATCTCAAATTTTTTAATTATTTTTTTTTCACAAATTGCAAAATTTCATATTAGACATTTTATAGTATAATAATAATAAATATATTTTTTTATACTTATACAATTTTTTTAATTAATTTCTTGAATTATTTCTTTTAGTTTGCATTTTATTAATTATTTAATAAAATAATTAATTATTTATTTAATGATATAATTTTTACTTATAATACTACTTATTCAAACTACTACCGCCGAAATTTATAAAAAATAATTAAGTCGTTGCTGTAGAGTCTCTGTATACTCCCCTCTCTTATAAATCCTTTTATTATAATAATAATAATAAAACTTTTGTCAGTATTTATTTTGTGTCAACGATTTTCATTCAAACTATTTAAATTGTTTTTAAATTAATTAAATTATTATAGAATCACATTGTTAAATTAGTTAGATAGGTTTCGTACTTCCACTGGTCCCTGTACCCTGGTCTCGTAGGATTCTAGTTAGAAGAGTATTTGTAAGCTTTGTTGATGCTTTTGTTTTCTCTTATTAGAACTTATACAATAAGCATAAAAGTTATGGGTAGTTTGTAATGCCGTCTGAAATAGAGGTGCACAAAGCCTTATTTTACCAACATAATTTAGTGTTCTCCTTAGACATCTGCTATTAAGCCTTTTTTACTTTTCCTTATTTGTACTGTAAGTTTATAGGAAAAGTATTGTGTTTAAAAAAATCCGAAAGCAGAATTATCCGTTTCAGATGTTTTTAAGGCATCCTGAGTGGTTTTTTCTAAGTTGTCTGTCTGTATGTGTGTGTGTATGTGTCTGTTATCATCGTAGTTCCTATTGTATTTATGCTAGAGAGTTGAAACTTTGGTGAAAAAATCAGTCTACTGCTGTAGTTGTACTATTTGGAAAATAATTTTTTATGACCCACAATAATAACTCATCATAAAACGTGGAAAAATGATGAAATTTAATAAGTGTAACTTTATAAAGTGATGTTTACGGTTGACCTCACTTCTAAACCCTTTAATATTTCACTCACCGCTCGCCTTATTATCAAGGGATCCTTATGTACAACAAGCTTGATTCTTCTTTAAAAAAACTCAATGAAGATACTTTCAAAAGGAATGTTAAAAAAATTTAATTGCTAATTCATACTACTCAGTAGATGATTTTCTCAGAGATAATCTGTGAAGAGCCTCATCTTTCTTCTTTTTTAAGAAATCTTTCTTCTTTTTTAAGAAATGTTTGACAAGAAAATACAATTATTTAATAATGTTGTAACTTTTGATAAATATAAATAAAAAAAAAAAATATTAGCTGTAATTTCAACTATAAACATCATAAGGTTTCACTATTAGCCCATCAATCAAACAAAAACAGGAGAACCAACTATATCATGCTAAATATTTTCATTAAAGCTTGCAGATGACTCAGTTAGTTAGAATTCTATAAAATCCTTCTTAAATAAAATTGTGAAATTTTTTGAATAGTTTTAAGTTATAAATAAATTAGTTAAAAATGTAATGGAAACTTTAGAGGATAATGTATTGAATAATTGTTAATGCGGTTTTTTATATGTAATATTGAGAGTTATGAATGGGTGCTAAGCCATTTTTGTTTTAAGGTAAGTTGTGGTCAACTTTAACAATTTTGACAAATAACTGATTTTAAACAGATATCAAAATATATGATTTTGAATGAGCACTAGTGGAGTTGTTCATAATGAAAGGAATGAAGAAGAGAGTCTCTCCACAAAACTATTAATTTATTCAAAGCGCTTTCAACCTACATGAGGCCATCATCAGTGCCAGAAATTATTAAAAGAAAACAGCTAAAAGAAAGAAATTATATAGATATAAATGAAATAGAATTAGTAATATGCTTCCTCTTCTTTTTCGACTCAACGATGTCGGTGAGCCGAATAGATTACTAATTCTATTTAATTTTTACGTATATAATGTCTTTCTTTAGCTGTTTTCTTTAATAATTTCTGGCACTGATGATGGCCTCATGTAGGTGAAAGCAATTTGAATAAATTTATAGTTTTTTGGAGAGACTCTTTTCTTCGTTCCTTTCAGATATCAAAAATTTTGATGGACTGACTTTGTTATATTTAAGTGTTTTAGGCCTGCATTTAAAGAAATCTTAACCCAAGGGTTCCTGAATGTAGCATAAAGTATAAAGAATGTCCCTTAGAAAAATATATATTATTACTTAATAATATGTAAATATAATTAAAATTTCCTATACAAAAAAGTTTATAGAAATATCCTTCTTTAAAGGACCTCCTGAAGGAAAGAGGTCCTTAAAATGAAGAACCCTTAAGGTTGTGTTTTTTGTATTCCCCAAAGTACCAACAAGCTCCAAACATTTTGAAGGTTATTAAGCTCTTTGTTAAGGTGTTTTTCTCTAGTGGTAGTAATTCCTTAAGACCTCTTAGGATCCTATAGTATAGCACATGGTAATCAGTTGACAGCATAGGATAAATAATGGGAAAGAGCCAATGAGTACTCCTGGATATTAAAACCGCTCCGCCAATTTCATAGCAGGCTAACCTCATTGTTTTCTCAACCCAATTTCTCATGCTGTCAACTGATTTTACCCATCTGTTATACTGTAGAATAACCATAAAATGTAATAAAAATCCATCAGTCTTCTTTAGAAGATAGTCTTCTAAAGAAATAGCTTAGGTAAGGATTATGTCTTTAAATACAGACTAGTGTTTGATCCTACTGATTATAAATCATTAATTGCAAATGCTGAATAATTACAAATAATTTACTATAATACGGTTGGTTTTGTTGAGTTGAGACCTGACTAAATCAAGAGAAAAGGCTTTCTAATGGTTTGTTTGACTCAACTCTTTGGAGTTATCAGCACATACCAATTGGATTAGGGCATTCTATTGGTTTCTTTTGACCCCACCCTTGGGTGGTTAGTGCTGATCACTTACCAATAAAATTTTAGCATTATATTGTTTTTTAACCCCGCCCTTTAAATAGCACTCACCAGTAGAATTCCTCACTCAATGATTTTTGTCGGACTGCCAACTGATAAATACTAAAGCTATGAGAATAGATAAGTTTTTGTCTGATACTTTTTTATACGAGGTTGTCCATATCTTACCTTACACTACTTGTTCGATCCATTTTAAATTTATATGAATTGTAATTTCTTTTTGTGGTTTCTTTCATTAATTTCCTCAAAATTCTAAACAGTGATGTAAATTGAATTTTAAGAATGACAATCTTTCTCTAAATAGTCAAATTTGAGGTCAAATAAAGATGAGGGTCTGTCTTCATCCTCATAAATATAAAAAAAGATAAATGAGACTTAAAAAATGGTTTCCCTTTTCTCTCTGGCACTGATGATACATTTTATGAAAGTTGACTTTGTTAGTTCAGAATCTTTAATAGTGATAGCAGGTGGTTGTTACCTGGTAATGGTAACTAGGAAGGAGTGATAGGTCACCTAAGAAGTACTCCGCGATAATCGGACCTTTTTCTAACTCCCTTAGATAGAAAATACTCTTCTTACTGTGTAAGTCCTAATATGTATATATATATATATATATATATATATATATATATATATATATAATAAAATATATATATATATATAATATATATATATATATATATATATATATATATATATATATATATATATAATATATAATATATATTATATATATAAGCTACTATTGAGCATCCTTTATTTTGCCTAAACTCAGGTTCATTTAGGATTTGAGATCTTTTACACGACCCTGACATTGTTCAAGGCTCATAACTACCAGCTTAACACCCTCTTCAAAGGACAGTATATGAATCCCTATCCCTCGCATGAACTCCTAGAGACTCTGACTGGAATTGAACCCCATATGCTAACCATTAAACCACCGCACTCTTTATCAAAAACAAGAATATAAAAGTGAATTGTTTACACAACTATTTAATTCTTGCTATTAATTAGTCGCAACGTAAAATAATGGTTTTATATGAAAGATTCTCATGTAAAACAGGGCAAAGTTGGAATTCACAGGCAAATTTACCAGTGTTGCCTTTACTTCTGGATATTAAAATAATTTTACAGTTTGCTGCTTATTATTTTTAAAATTAAAAACAGTACCCATTCTAGACTATGGTTTTTTAGAGTTAGAAATATTAGTATTTACCATTGTACAGCTGTTTGATTTGTTAATTTGATGATTTGTTAGCTCTTAATGATCCTAGTTAATGTAAGATTGCACTTCTTGTTTACTAATTGTCTTTTCTAATCTTCTTGGCATCTCTGTGTTTTATTGCTTTTTTGTACTGTTTGTATAGAATTCAATTTGTTACGTTATTACTTTAAAATATTTATAATGTTGTATTTAACTAATTGATTTGATTATGATGCTTTTTTTTTGCAAATATCTATTAAAAATTAAGCTTTTTTATTTGAAAAAGTTATAAATTGCATCCATACTTTTATACAGAAAATTTGTTTGGTGGAATCCAAATGTGTTGGATTTATACAGGAAATTGGTTTGGTGAAATCAAACTGTGTTGGTTTTATCCAAAAAATTAGTTTGGTGGAATCCATCTGTGTTGGTTTTATCAAGAAAATTGGTTCAGTAGAATCAAACTGTGTGTGTGAAGGTTTAGGTTTTCCGGTGGTGACTGCGTCAATGTAGATGAAGAATCTGACGTTTTCCTTCCACTGTGAGAGGCATCTTCAGGGATGTAGGACATCAGGGATAGAAAAAAAATGCTCTACAAAACTGAACAGTTAGTAGAGCAATTCAGTTCAGTTTTGTACTGAACTGTGGAATCAAACTGAACTGAATTGCTATACAAACTGTTCAGTTTTGTAGAGCATTTTTTTCTATCCCTGATGTCCTACATACTTAAGATGCCTCACACAGTGAAAACGTCGGATTCTTCATCTATATTGATGTGTTCACCCCAGGAAGACCTAAATATTCATGATTATAACCAGGGAAGCCTACGCAGCTTATTATCAAACTGTTTTGGTTTCTTCCAGAAAATTGGTTCTGTAGAATCCAACAAAAAAAATTAGTTTGGAAAACTGTTTTGATTTCATCCGTATAGTCATAAATTCGATGCAATAGGGACTATGTACAATCAGTTTTCATAATAGAAAATATTGATCAATGATATTAAAAACAAATAAATGAAACATTCAGTTATGAATTGGATTGATGTTAAAGTAGATAGCCATTTTAATTCCCTTAATTTGAAGTGGAACCCATATAATTGGAGCTAGACATGAAGCATTTAATGAAAACGCTTTATCCCTTTGCGTTCTTATCACATGCCTTTATAAATTATTAATACTTTTCATTATTTTCTAAAAAATATAATTAAAACAATAATGCAATTACAAAAATAATGCTATAATAACATATTACACATAAAAATAATGTATTAAAAAATAAAAATGTAATAAACAAAAGAATAATTTTATAAACTGAAAGAATTAAACATTAAACAAAAAATGATAATAATATATGATAAACAAAGAAAATAATGCAATAAGCGAAAGAAATAAATGTAAGAAACAAAAATAATAACATTTTAAACAAGAAGAATAATGCAATAAACAAAATAAATAAATATAATTAACAAAAAAGAATGTTGCTATAAAGTAAAGAAATACGTGTAGTAAACAAAAAAATGTTATAAACTAAAAGATTGATGAAAAATGTAATTTAAGGCAATCACACTGTAACTCTCCGATTTTAAATAGTAAAAACGTTTTTATTTATTAGTATTTTATATTTTTTTTTTTGTTTAATATTTTTATTTGATATTTTTACTGCATCCAAGTGGTTGTTTATTTTATGAACTTCTTTACAGTTTTTAATGAAATAATTGTTTTATTATTTTTTGTGAAAACAAAATAACAATATGTGTAGTTTTTAAGTTGTCAATTTGCAACATAAATTGTCTGGGATAATAGAAATATAAGTATATAGAGATGTCTGTAATTTCATACAACTAAGTGAACTGATGCAGCCATAAGAAAAATATTCATATCCTATAAAACAATTCAATTTGTTATAACTTATTGAAGAACATGAGTCTTTAAAGGTATAGTTAAATTGAGATGGCAGTGTATACCTTGTATTATATGACTATTAAGTGGTCAAGTTATAATTTATCCTGATTGATAGAGTAAAAATACAACTACATCGAGATGACAGTGTTATTCCTTGGGGCAGGATAAAGTAACTCATTCACTTACCTTTTCTTTTTTGGACTTAAACAAAATAAAGAGTGTAATTTTTATGTAGACTACTTAGAACCTAACTTACTTATATGTGTCCTCATATTTACAAACCTTATTTTCCAAGATTTCTTCTCGTTGGCATCTCTATCTACTATATCTCTTAGAATGTTAACATGGTATTTTTATGTAGCAATATGTCTCTGGCATTCCTTTACCCACTTAATGTTAAATTAACTTTATTTGTATTGAATATTTCTCTATTATTTTATCTACTAATTTTTATAATGTTTTATTTGTTTTTCTAAACTAGTCAAAAGTTGAAGATTTTCCTCCTCGTTGTAATTGTTAAGGGAAAACAATATTTATTATTACTATTAAATATAATGTTAATTACTGTTTATTTCTGCTTGATTTATTTTTTCCCTTTAATGTAGTTTAAATTTTATCATCAGAATCATTAAAATCCGCATCCTTTGAAAAGGGACTCCAAGCCCAACTGTAAGTCAATTTGTCTCGCTTTTTCAAAGGAATTTCAGAAAAATTGATAAAACATTCTAATAATCAGCATAAGTTGAGCTTTGAATGTTTGCCAAATATGTGGTGTATGTATGCACGTTACATGGAATAATTGGTAATAATGATAGAAGAACCAAAGGAAAATGACAAACATGGTAAGACTGTGTGAAAAAAAATCAATGTATTCGCTACGCTCATCATCACTGCTTCAGACTTGCTTTGCTCGTCTGTCAAATTTATACTGCAGCATGTCTTCGGACTCACTTCTAACCCCTCCCCCACCACCACCACTTATCAGATAGGTCCCGCTTGATCTTGGCTAAAAAGTGGTCACCCTAAAGGGGGGAGCTGAACTCTCGAAGTCTTTCTGAATTCGAATTCAAAACAAAACTTGGTATATGATGAGATGTTGGGAAAAGTACAAGGCCCATTATTTGTGTTTGACTTCATCAATCCAAGTAATGGCATCATGAATAAGAAATTTTGAAACTTAAAATGGCACCTCCGCCGCATGGCGGCCACAGACTAAAGGCCTGTATTATATTCAATTGGCTACCAAAACCTATATGTTTGTATAGGTTTAGGCACTGTATTCAAGAGTGTCTAGTTTTTAAAACTATATATCACTGTTTTTTATATAGGTACTGTCTACTACAGAATATACTAGACCCGCACAACACTCCACATCTGAGCCTGAATCTACACTTTAGATCTGGATTTAGATTTAATTTAATTTATCCACCCAAGTTGGCAACACTAAATGCCGTTATTTTGAAAGTTTCAAGGAAAATTCTGCACTCTCGCCGCCATCTTGAATAGTTACCTGTGATTTAGCACTTTATTTTTTTACGTTGTACCATAAAATTAAGTGAAAGTGTATATTTTGGACGATCACTAAACTCACATCCAGCATATGAGGTTCAAGAAAACAAACTCTGCAGAAGATGGAATGATCTATACCATAATCAGCAACTGAACTACCGGACTCGCGAGCGCGTCTTCGTTCAGCTAAGTGTTTCAGCTTAATTACATATTGGCCAAATTCACTTAAATTCCCTAGTTTATAACTATTACGTACTTAAATATACATGGTACCTGTTTATATATTAGGAATTCTATTTAATGTATATAAATCAAACATATATAACCTGCTCTATTACTTATGCTACTTTGTTTCCTATTATCATTATTTATTTTTACATTAATTTATTATCGAACCAGATATCTGTCTTGAAAACCCATGAAATTATATATATTGGAAATTTGATGTGGTTTATTTGTGTACTGAAGACTTATCCCTTCCAGTACTTAGTATTCACGGAAGTTTTGCATCCCTTAATTGTAGTTCTAGTCAGGCGCAAGCCCCTGCCGCTACAGGTACTCTAGTCTAGAGTGGCTATAAACAGTTTTTAAAACCATATAACACTGTTTATATGTGCCTATATGTTATATAGGCACTCTACTCTAGTCCTTACCTGTTAGGGGAAACGGATGAAAGATGAAGTTCTGCTTGGCGTAAATCTTAAATTAGACTTTATATAAATTATCATTTGGTTGGTAACACTGATTATTTTGTTGTCAAACAAAATGTCACTGAACTTTTATCAAAAAGATGGGTAGTGGCTGTATTTGTAGTATTTTATAGTAAATTTAAAATAATTAATTGTATTTTAGTCATTATGTGAGTTGAATTGATTTATCTCCTCCCAAGTGCCTTATATTTATTTGTGTAAGTTTTTAAATGTAAATTTATACTAACGAAATCCTAAGTTATTCTAAAGTTGATATTAAATTTTTTGGGCCATTCTTATCTGTTTATTTACTTTATTAATATGAAAATAATCTAGTTAATAAAAAGATTATAAACTGATTTACGGATTATTTTATTTTATTTTACAGATTTGCTGTTAGATTAAACCCAGCCTTCTAAATATTTTAAAATGTATATTTTATAAATAAGCCGGATTTTTATAGAATTTGATACATGACTTCCAATGAATCAATTTTGGGTTTTAAATTTGTTGCCGGGAAGGACGAAGTGCTAAGTGTTAGGTGCGCGAGCAGGTAAGTGTTATCAACCTGACATTGTTGTTATCTTGAGTTGTGTAAGAGATAAGGTAGACATGCCTTGGTATTTGATAACAGTCTACTCATGTACCTTGTGGTCAAGTGTCTGTGATTGCTGCTTAACAAGGTAAATGTTACATATTCAGGTAATCAAGAATTAAATTCTCAAATTCATGATGTGCTTGACTTGAGTAATTATCATCTGATGATATTTTTAGATGAAAACAAGTTTAATGATTCGGGAGTTTCCAATCTCTCTGTGGGGTCTGTCGACCTTGTCATTCATAACTGTGTCTCATTTTAATAGCCTTTTAAAAGTAAGGTGGTCAACATTTAATCTTAAACCACGTTAGCACGTATTGACAATTTAAAGCTATAGGACTGTAACCTGGGGCATCAAAAATAAGTAGGGGCGTAATTATAATTAATATCGAAAAAAAAAAGCCTAGGCTGCCAACATTTAGGAGCCATAAATATCCATAAAATTTTATTTTTAACAAAATATCTTTTATTGTTGAATAAAATACAATAAAATATAAATTGCAAGAAATAAAAAAAATCTTAATCGTTTTACTTTTCCTCATTTATACTGTAGGTATATTGGAAAAGTATTATGTTTGCAAAAAACATCCGAAACCGGTATGACACTGAACTTATTTAACATCATTGCTCACAGTGTAGTTATGCTAGAGAGTCAAAACTTTGTATGAAAATTAGTCTATCGCTGTAGTTGTGCTGTTTGGAAAATATGTTTGTATGATGTCATAAACCCGCAATAATGACTCAGCGAAAATTTCAAAAAATCAGAGATTTGGCACCCATGTAGCCATGTATAAGACTGACATATGTGCCAAGTTTAAATTATAACAAGTATAATACTTTATGTATTATAGATAATGTTGTCAGATTTCAGATTAGCAAGGCTGATCTGGCAAGCGAGGGAATTTTTTTTTCTGAAATTATGTGTTACAGATAAAATAGAAAATTATTTTTGTGTGAAGTAAGTTAGGTTATGATAAATTTTGAAGCAAGAAATATCACTTAACAGCAATGTTGCATATATATACATTTTAAATCATCAGGAAATCAAATATCCATACATCAACTCTTCATAAGACAACACAGACAGTTTATGTTTTTGTCATATACATTTACTTGAACTATGAAAACAGCTTGTTTAAAGACCAAACATAGGATAACAATATGAATTTAAACAATTGAAAAGTATGTTTAGTTTTTGAAAATTTCTTCCTCAAAAGTTGCAGTTTTTTTAACATTATTATATAATAGACAAAACATGTTTGCATGTTTTGTAATTTATATAAAAAATTATCTAAAAATAGGTGATAGCGGTACATTTTAATTTTAAGTGGAGTTTAAAATTTAAACGGGACTGTCCCGAATAATTTGGGATGCCAGGCAGGCAACCCTAATTTTGATTCTATGTTCATAACATCAGTGATAAATTCGTATTTTATCACTGTTCATAAGATACGATTTTATCACGATTATTTTAGCTAGGGGGGCAGAGCCCCCCTAGCCAAGCAGGGTTGTAGCAAAAATTATAGGGTCATTTCATCACCAGCCAGGCAAATCTACAAAAATCTTGTCAGGTGACCGACTCCGATTCCCTGAAATTTTAGTATGTTGTATCTCCCATAGGTAGGAAATGTTTCCCAAAGTAATTTTATTTTAAATTGATAATTGTGACTTTGAGGGGGGTTCAAAGTTCAAAAAATTTCAAAATTCGGAGCAAATTTGGTAAAAAGTTATATTTACATTTTATGGCATAGCGCCTTTTAATATTTGTGATAAGAAGGTGGTTTTGGTCTCATTGTAAAGGTAAAGAGTTCCTTTACAAATAAAATGCTGCAAGAATGTTGTACCAATTTCCTGGAGAGCACTGTTCTGATGGAAAATAACCTAAAATTTTCTTAATTTTTGAAAATTTAATTTAAAAATTTGGCTATATAAATAAACGGTAAAAGTTAAACTACTGCTTTTTTAAAGAGTCTAACCCAAGTAGTTTATGCTCAATTTTTTTCGAAATTTTTCTGATGCATTGTATAAGCTAAGGGTGAGTTAAAAAACTCAGTTTCAGAAAAATTTCCATTTTTGACCTCAATTTACTCCAAAACTCCACACTCAATCTTCATGAAATTTGGCTGATTTTCAGTCCATACCGTCTAGTTTTAAGAACATGAAAAAATATTTTTAAACATATTTGTGTGAAAGTCAAAATAGCCCTCTTATGAGCCGAAATTACACCGTAATTTTCCATATTTTTGCAAACTATGGAATAAATTTATTTGTTAGTTTTTGGTCATTATGCATATATGTATACATAAATTAGTATTAATAAACTAAGTTTACAATGATGTAAACTGCTCTTCTGTTGCGAAAGGTATATGTTGTGTTTTGATGTGACGTCACTGAAAAATGCCCCGCGACTTGTTGGGTGCATTATAAATGTGTGCTCCGAGGGGTTGGGAGTCTTTAGGAGACACTATTAGGAGTAAGTTCCATTATGGTACCCTATGGAAACTGTCTCACTTTCTAGGTCCCTAATTATTATGTTGTTATTTATATATGGCCTCTCTTTAAGTATTAGTCTCTTTCACTCAAACCTACCAGTTTCCTTCCAGCTAACAAGATATGTATAGGCTGGAAAAGAAACTAATTGTTAAGTAGTGCAAGATGTGGCAAAAAAGAAATAAAATGCTAAAGTTAGTTTAACTCTTATCCATTTGGTCCTGAGCTGGAAGGAAACTGGTAGGTTTGAGTGAAGAGACTAATACTAAAGAGGCCATATATAAAATAACACATAATAATTAGGGACCTAGAAAGTGAGACAGTTTTCCATAGGGTACCATAATGGAACTTACTCCTAATAGTGTCTCCTAAAGACTCCCAACCCCTCGGAGCACACATTTATAATGCACCCAACAAGTCGCGGGCATTTTTTCAGTGACGTCACATCAAAACACAACATATACCTTTCGCAACAGAAGAGGCAGGTTTACATTATTGTAACTTAGTTTATTAATACTAATTTATGTATACATATATGCATTAATGACCAAAAACTACAAATAATTTATTGCATAGTTTGCAAAAATATGGAAAATTACGGGTTGTAATTTCGGCTCATAAGGAGGGCTATTTTTGACTTTCACACAAATAAGTTTAAAAAATATTTTTCATGTTCTTAAAACTAGACGGTATGGACTGAAAATCAGCCAAATTTCATGAAGATTGAGTGTGGAGTTTTGGAGTAAATTGAGGTCAAAAATGGGAATTTTTCTGAAAAACTGAGTTTTCTTAACTCACCTTAGGCTATACAATGCATCAGAAAAATTCGGAAAAAAATTGAGCATAAACTTACTTGGGTTTAGTCTTAAAAAAAGCAGTAGTTTTAAACTTTACCGTTTATTATAAAGCCAAATTTTTAAATTTAAATTTTCAAAAATTAAGAAAATTTTTAGGTTATTTTCCATCAGAACAGTGCCTCCAGGAATATGGTTACAACATTCTTGCCAGCATTTTATTTTGTAAAGGAACTCTTTACCTTTACAATGAGATACAAAACCACCTTCTTATCACAAATATTAAAGGCGCTATGCCATAAAATGTGAAATATAACTTTTTACCAAATTTGCTCCGAATTTTGAAATTTTTTGAACTTTGAACCCCCCTCAAAGTCACAATTATCAATTTAAAATAAAATTACTTTGGGAAAATTTCCTACCTATGGAGATACAACATACTAAAATTTCAGGGAAATCGGAGTCGGTCACCTGACAGCCTCTTGCCTGGCTGGTGATGGAAATGACCCTATATAAAAACTATGGTTCAGGCAAGGAGAAGCATTTTTTTAAATAAACTTATAAAAATTAATTTAAATTTTAATTTTATAAAAATAATTAATTAGTTGTTTTTATAAGAATTTAGAGCTTAAAGGTAACTTTTGTCTTAAAAAATTAAATTTGTTTAATTAGTTCGACATATTAACTTTGTGGTGATATTATTAGTCAAATAAAAACTAAAAAGTCCGCCATATTTAGTTCATTTCATTTCAATAATAATTTGTATTTTGTTTTATTCTTTAAGTCTATTCACTCCATAATGTGAACAAAACCTATTAAGTTAAGTTTAAGTGATGGATATATACAGTGTGTCCCCGGATAGGGTTCCCTATACGTGTAAATGACAAAAAATTCCATTTTCCTAAAAAAATGCATTCTTGATAAAAGCTCCTGCATTTTTAAACTAACATTTTTCATATTTTTTAATTTTAACGGTAGACTCAAAAACTGCAATTTGAAAAATGGACAAAAAGTAAAGTTAGGCTTAATTTTGACTTTTCGAACAAGTATTCTTCATAAAAATTGTTTAATTGTCTCCCTGAGACAATTTTCCATAAAGAATTTAAAATAAAATTTTTCAAAATTCACCCATTTTTGGAGTGGGATTCACCCATCACCTACATTTTGAAAAAATTAAAAGTGGTTCAATCTGGATAATTGATACATCGTTTTAAAGGTCTTGACTAGTGGAACAAAAATGTTGTATTGTAAACTTTGATTTAAGTAAACTAACTGAGATATTTTAATAAAACGGGAAAGTGTTTATTTGTTATTGTTTTTTATTAAATAAATATAATAAATAATTTTATTTATCTACTCACGGCAGCAAAATTAGCCATTACTGGACTGTTTTAAGTTGCAAAATGTAATTTTACCTACACTGTCAAAACAATACGGGAAATATTTTAAAACAGTACGCAAAATGTTTCAAAACAGTACGCAAAATGTTTTGGTAATGAAAAAAGTACTAGGGAGTTATGGCTCATTTAAATAACATGGGAAAAAAGTCAAAACTCCCTAGGCGGGAAAATGAATGAGCGGAGGTTATTATTTTACAAATTATTGCGTGAATTTCGGTATTGTTTTATTTTGTAAAACTATGATTATTCTAGCTTGTTTCTAGTATGAACTTTCTTATTGTTACTTAAAATACGATATTATTATTAATGTTTATAACATTTATTTAACATTGTTTATCTAATAATATATAATGTTTTGGAAACAAATTGGCAACACTGATAATTTGGCATTAAATTAAATTATTTAGCAGCTGTTTATGAATCGGCAGATTTTAATGTTTAAGTCGTCAGATTTGTATTTTATTTCAAGTATATAAAGTTACAAAAATAGAACGTTATCAAAAACTAAATCTGTAAACTAAAGTTAAGTTACTAAAACATAATGAGTGAGAACAACAGTGAAGTGAATAAAGATACAAACATTGTTGATATTGACGAGTTATTGGACCACACTCCACCTGATATTGTCAGCGTTGCATCTACTTCAAAGCAGTCTTTACTGCCTAAAGTAAAATCTCGCAGCAAGTATTAAAATAATCTCTTGTGTATTTTTCTGCCGTTAGTAGATAAAATAGTATATGCTACTATGCAGCAAAGGAAACATTGCAGACTCGTGCAATTAATTACCTGCCTCGGCTTACGCCTCTGCAGGTAATTCGCCATTTGCCAGCCTCAGCTTCGCCTCGTCTGTCAAATGGGTTAATTACCTGCTCGGCTTACGCCTCCCTTTTCCATAGCCCACCCTCGCCTTTGGCTCGGGGGCTAATTTAAAACTCGTCTGCAAAATTCCATTTTGCTGCCTAGTAGCATAATATACTATTCCTTTGACCTTTTACAGGGATTAGACATCGTCAATGAATTTAACAATACATATAATTTAGTTGATATTTCAAAAAATAAATTAAAAATTTACATAGTTTACTTTGGGTAATATAACATTTAAACAAATAATAATTATGTTTAGAATATTTAAAAAAATTAAAATTTATGTTCTAAGTATTCTGTATAATCATAATATTCTTTTGCCATTAAAATTTGTTTAATTTCTTGCTTAAATTTTTTAATATTTTTAACACATTTGGTAACTTATTATACATTTTGGAACCCATATACATGGGTTTTTCTGTATTTTCTAATTTAAATTTATTGATTTCTAGAACATTGGTATTCTAGTATAGTAATTACCTTTTTTAGTTTTTAAACCAGTCAATATATTTATAAACAAAAAATTAAAATATTATAAATGTATGAGATGGTACTGTTAGGAGTCCTAGTTTTTTAAATTTTCTTACAGGATTCTCTGGGTTTTAATCTTAGGATGGTCCTAACTGCTCTTTTTTGTTTTATAAATATATCTTGCTAGTTACTAGAAGCCCCCCACTGTACTATAGCATAAGATAGTATTGAATTAAACCTGGCATGATAGAGAGAAAAGAGAGTCTTCTCATCTACTATTTGTTTATAGTACTTTAACAGGTACTTAAATCGAATTTTACAATACTACCATTTTTGTTCCACTACAAGACCTTTAAAACAATGTATCATTTATCCAGATTGAACAACTTTTAATTTTTCCAAAATTTGGGAAATGGGTGAATTTTGAACAATTTTATTTTAAATTTTTTTATGAAAAAATTGTCTTGTTTAATTCATTAAACAATTTTATGAATAATATTTTATTTTGAAGTCAAAATTAAGCCTACTTTACTCTTTGTCCATTTTTCAAAAATTGCAGTTTTTGAGTCTACAGTTAAAAATAAAAAAGTAAAATATGAAAAATCTTAGTTTAAAAACATGCAGGAGTTTTTATCAAGAATGACTTAGTTTGAAAAATTATTTTTTTCGTTATTTACACGTATAGGCAACGCTATCCGGGGACACACTGAAGATTTTGTGCATATACACCTAGTAAACACCTGTTGAATCAATGTGATATAATTGAGAACTATTGGGTTGTAAAGATTTAAGTTTTGTTTGTTTGAATATTAGTTACTAATTGTGTAGTATTGTACTTTTGAACAATTGAATCAGTGCTAAATGATAACATTGATTGATTCATACTCTTCTCTTGGAATAATACTATAGTATATCACACGGTGATAATCAGTTGGCATCATGGGAAAATAATGTGAAAGAGCCTATGAGGTTAGTTCTGGATGTGAAACCACGCCCACAATTTCATATCAAGCCAACCTCATTGGTTCCTCAAGACTACATTTCCACACTGTCAAATGATTATAACTGTGTGTTATACTACAGTATAGAAGGAGCATAACTGATAACAAAAGTTAGACTAGAGACCAGTTAATAACTCACCTAGTAAACTATTAGTAAACAATTTTAGAGCTGTCATAAATAGTATTTTACTAATTTATTTAAATATTACTTTTTTCATTTAATTTATGACGATACTAAGTTTTACTACTTGCAAATAAAATATTTAAAAAATAAAGTTATGATGTATTTTTAATCAATTCTGTGGTTATCTTCAGGCTGAAATTTTTATATTTAGTACTTCAACATCGCAAATTAATAGTCAACACTTTTATTGACTGCCTTGAAGAGGACTGGGGGTATAATTGTAAGACACATTTATTTTTATATTGAATTAATGATAGATTGTATCTGTGTAGTATGACAGTAGATGAAGGGTCTAAAACGGAAGAGGAAGGCAACGGGGAACCATTGCTGTGGAATGACTCAGCCCTTTCTTCTACTCACCAGTAAGTACCTTTTATCAGTCATACTTTTCTCAGTCCTAGAAATAGTATTCTCAGAAAGAAAGTGACAAGAGAAGTAAACTTTTCACTAAATTAAAAATCACATAATGATGCAGAATAGACTTCATCATGCTGCAATGTCATGGCCATAGAAGGCCAATTCTAAAATTCCTTGGCTTTGATTAAATATTAAGGTTCCATTGACCAATGCCTTAGAAATCAATATAAATAATCAGGTGCTATGACTATTGTTTCTCCCTTGGCTTTGGCATAGATTAAATTTTAAGGTTCCATTAACCAATGCCTTAGAAATCAATATAAATAATCAGATACTATGACTTTTGTTATCCTTGGCATAGATTAAACATTAAGGTTCTAATTGACCAATGCCTTAGAAATCAATATAATAATCAGATACTATGACTTTTGTTATCTCTGGCATAGATTAAACATTAAGGTTCTATTGACCAATGCCTTAGAATCAATATAAAATAATCAGATACTATGACTTTTGTATCCTTGGCATAGATTAAACATTAAGGTTCTATTGACCAATGCTTAGAAAATCAATATAAATAATCAGATACTATGACTTTTGTTATCCCTTGGCATAGATAAACATTAAGGTTCTATTGACCAATGCCTTAGAAATCAATATAAATAATCAGATACTTTGGCTTTGGCATAGATTAAATATTAAGGTTCCATTGACCAATGCCTTAGAAATCAATATAAATAATCAGATACTATGACTATTGTTTCTCCCTTGGCTTTGGCATAGATTAAATATTAAGGTTCCTATGTGACTATTGTTTCCTCACTGTTGTTTAAGTCACTGTGTCATTGTTTATAGAGAGGAGTATTCAGACGTGTTTCAAGAAAAATGTCTTAACATAGAGTACGGAGGGGTACAGTACCTGCAGCAACCTGGTTATCGTAGGTACCTGCCCTCCCTTAAACACCTCATACCTGTCAGGAGAAAACAAAGGTACCATCTTACTTTTCTTTACATGTTTACTGGTGTATAGTGCAAAACATATTCTGTATTTTTCAGTTTGAAAGCCTGACTTTGGCAGATGTTATCTTGTTAGTTAAGATTATCCTGTGATTAAGAAGTTTTGATAAAATGGCTGTTTTGAAGTATATATTTGTTATTCAAAGCTCTGTGGCGGTGATATAGAAGGACATTACCACTACTTTTATTATTTTTTATTTATTTTTATTTTATTTTATTTATTTATTTATATTTTTTATTATTTTTATTTTATTTTATTTATTTATTTTTTTTTTTTTCGGTTTTGGCGTTGGTTCTAGGTGTTGCAAGTTTTCTTGCAACGTTTGAACCCACAGCAAAGCTTTGATAAAAGAGAAGGGGGGGGGGTAAGATGGGAGAGAGCCGGACAGCTCAAAATAAGACCTAGCTTGAAGTAATCTGACTACTTGTAACGTGTCCAGGCTAGGTTCCACGGAGTAAGTTTTGGTTAGTATGACCCTGAGTCCAACACTGTTGACAGACTGCTGTCTTTGTAGGTAAATGCATTTCTCTCTCTCTTTTTTAAAAGAGTTAATTTCTTGAACTGGTAAAGTAAATCTAGATGAATAAACATAAATCTCACTTTTTGGGTAACATTTTTCCAGTTAAATAAATGTTGAAATAGTAATGCTTTCTTCAATAATTTTGCTGTCCTTGTTTAAATCTGATTTGCTGTACTGTGTTTTTTTAATTTGTTTTCTCACAGAAAAAAAGAAAGTCTTGGTGTGGACGAGTCAGGACTCTGGTCATTCATCACTGTGAGCTGGCTAACCAGATTCCTGGTAGCTGCATACAAGAAACGGATGTCTGTAGATGATATCCCGACCATATCTCCCTATGACTCCTGCCAATACAACGTAGAGAGGTGACAAATAAGTTTATTTTGTTATAATTCTATAAAATATACTAATTATATATTTTATTAATTGAGACCAGGACAGAATCTCTTGTCTAGTTTTCTACTAAAGTATAATAAATAAAATTATTTATTATACTTTATTTAATGTTTAAGGATTGTACCTCCTCTTATGTCTGTACATTTTTTGTATGGAAATAAAGATATTATTATAGTAATTGATAATCTATGAAAAATGATTTATACAATCTTCCAAAAGAATTATAACAATAATAATGTGTTATAATTGATTACAAAGGTAGTTAAACATTTAACGTTTTCCAAATAAAACTGCTTCACAGCAAGATGGCCACACCAGATGAAATCTTAATGATCGAGCAAAACATGCAGTGAAATTGAACTTATGGTTGATATTTTTTTTATTATAAATTCCTTTATTTTTTAAATATATAAACAATATTATAATTATACAAATTAAAGTTATTTTGCCCACATTAAAAGAGAAAAACCCTTGAGCTATGTGGGCATAAAGATATGCTTTGTTCATTCCACCACACAATGTTATATTTATCATGCTGGTTTTTTTACAATTTTTTACTTTTTTTGGAATGTTTTTTTTTACATCCTCCAGCAAAGATAATACAACCTAAATAAATCACGAGGTTTAGACAAAAAAAAGTTATAACCTCAAATATCAATAAACTCTGTACTAAATAGAGGTATGTGAAATTCTTGTAGCGCTAGGAAGATGCAGAGGAAACTGTTGATTGAGTTAAGTATACAATAGAAATAAGTAAAAAAATGGGTTCGGGGTACCTCGGAACATTTGAAATTTTTTTTTACCAAGTTTCAGCTCAATTAGATTATTTTCTGATTTTGTGCAAATTATAATGTGATGAAACTTAGCACATATGTTGGCCTTATATATGACTATATGCATGCTAAATCTTAAATCGATCAACAAATTTTTGCTGAGTCATTACTATGGGTTAATGACTACATAAAAAAAAACTATTCTCTGGATAGCACAATTAAACCTAAAGATTTATTCTTGTACCACTAGCATAAATACATTGGGAGATATTATAATAACAGACAAACAAACACATTCAGACGGATAACTTTGTGAAAACCACTCAGGAGGGCTTAAAATACCTGAAACCGATAATTCACCACCCCTCCCAGATTTCATTACTCCTCCACCTGTGAAACTCTAATAATTAGACAGGTTTTTTTTATTTATTATTATTAGTAGTTATTATTTATTCTTTTTTAGAACAAATTAGAAAATGTTCTTTTATTTTGTAGAACTAACGGTTTGTTAGTATTTACATGATCCCTATATTTGTATGTCATATGACAGCCGGCTTTTTATATTAGTGTATCTATTGTTAAATATTTTATTAGTTTTCTACAGACATACAAATAAGTTGATATTTTATTTTCATGATACTCAATATAGATTTCCCACGTTAGCTTGTTATAAAGGTGTATTGCAAGGATGCTGATGCTTTGAGGTTGTTGATGAAGCCTTAAGCTGATGATTATGATTGTATGAGTTATGATTGCAATAATAAACTTGAATTATGATAATAATTAACTTTGGCGTAATTTTAAGTTCCACGTTTTGGTTTTTAAAGACTGAAGATGACCTCATGGTGAAAATATTTTTTTAACAAATTAATTCTTTAGACTAAGACCTGGGTTCAGAATAACCAAGGCCGTAGGCTGCTTAGCTTTACATCCTCTCATTAAAACAGCACTGCCTGTTCTGGCTAGGTTTCAAATCTCAGTCAGGATGGGTCTAAGAGGCACTTGTTTTCATATCCTGTTAGCCAAACAGGAATGCCTGTACCAGTGCCAGCCAAGGTATGAATCCCAGTCTCAATAGTATTTGTTTCGCTTGCTTGGGCTTAGCATTTTGAAGATGCTAAAATTATTTATTTTTTCCCTGAAGAGTTTTTATATTGAATAGAGTGGTTATAATTTGATTAACATGGAAGTTGTGGGGTGTCACAGGTTGGAGTTCCTGTGGCGGGATGAACTAGCTGCAAAGGGACCTAAAGATGCCTCATTTGTGAGAGTGGCGTGGAGGTTCATGAGGACTCGCCTCATAGTATCAGCTTTTGTCTTCTCTCTCTCCATTCTCATAAGTTTTGTTGGAGTTGTAAGTTATTCATTAATACTTTTTCTGCATTACTTTGTATATAGACTTCTGAGTAAAACTTACCTTTACGAGTGATTCACTCGTTATTTCTTTAATGTACAAAAAGTCTTTATTCTTATTATATTTAGCATTAAGTTAGTTTTCTTTTCTGATTTTTATTGTTGGTTTATAGAGCTTTATCCGCTTAGGCTGCTTTCTCTGGTAATGATTACCAGAGAAATTCAGAGAAGACTCTATATTTACATAAAACAAGAGGCCTTAGACCGCTATACGGTGTCATTACTAGGGGGCGCTACTTATACTCTAATTATTCATAGTATGACCATAATTTATTTCCATTAGTTTTGTTATTTGGTTGGCATTAATTGTTAAGACTACTTGGTTAGGAAATTCACAAGGAGAATGTAATAAATAGCCCCAATGTTGTTTATACGCTGCGATCAAAAGGACAACCACACTAATTATCTATGAAAAGAAAGACAACAGAGTTGCCGCCTGCTAGTGTGCGTTAGAGTTCCTCACTATACGGAACGCATACGGAGTAAACCGCCAAATAATTACACCCGCTAAATTAAACCAAACAGGGACCGCAAATTTCTACACATTCCCTTATCGAATTACCGCTATACCACCTTCCCTTTATTCTATATTTACTGTTCTCTATAACATCTATGTGCCCATTTAGATACCCAATAGAGCCAGCATTTTACTCTTATTTTGGTAGAGCTTTACTTGGCCCTATTGCTGGGTTAAATAGCTACCCCTACTAGTGTAGCCAATACTCATATTCATTTTTATCGTTGGAATTTATGCGAATTTATGTCCTTTTACTTCTTTACTGTTGTGTTACAGACAGTAGTAATGAGGAAGCTGTTAGAATTTGCTGAGAACCCTGATGCTCCCTACATGGAGGGGCTTGCGTGGGCTCTCGGACTCACTCTCTACGAACTACTCCGCAGTGTCTCTTACTCCATTACCTGGATCATCAACTTCAGGTACTTCACACAACTTGAAGGCTCATGATAAAGTAATAAATACGGGGCCTTAGGCCACCCAGGATCCTTTCTGTGGCCACAATGCTCATGTTTTGTTATGGCTTTGAGTATAAAATGTACAAAAATTGCAATGGGCTCTTGGACTATTTCTTATAATAAGTATATTATTATTAAATATAAAAACAAGATTAGTTACACAAAAGTCCTTTATTTTTTAATATATAATAAAACTAAGCTTTCAACTAAAAATTAGTCATCATCAGAGTTTAACAAATATAAAATAAAATACAATTTTACAAACTACTTCATATTGCACGGTTGTATGGTTGGTAAGCTATGTTTAAAAAACCGTTAAAAACTGTTACATTGAAGAATTTAAAAAAAAAATATAATAAATCAGTGTTACCAATAATTTTAGTCGAAAGCTTAGTTATTATTATATATTAAAAAATAAAGGACTTTTATGTAACTATTCTTGTTTTATTTATATATTTTTTTATAAGTCTACAAAAAGAAAATTTTTAAGTATATTCTTATTATTTATGTGTTTGTTCTAGAACTGCTACAAGGATACGTGCTGCCTGCCTGGCTCTCATGTACAAAAAGTTGCTGAGACTGACATCCCTGGGAGATAACTCTGTTGGAGAGGTAAGCAACTTTTACTTGCAATTAATACCTGTCTCTCTTCTTATGTCAATGTTCAGAAGTGTTCTTCACCCCCAGTGTACTTTTTTCTTAAAAAGGTTGTAACTTTATTAGTTGAGAGCTCGAGTGTTGCCCCGCCTGCTGATGATGGCGTTATGCTGAAACCGGTCCAGGGATATTTATATCCAACAGCAAGTATCGACAGTAGCTGATTCTTCGATTATTTTTTTATATTTGCTAAATATTATAAAGAAACAAACCAAGTTTTTATTGTTTTGATTTATGATAACGGTACCTTACAGATATGGTGGTAGCAAATAGGAACTTGTGCAGAAAACTTTTAAGGTGCTTCATTCCAATTTATTCTTTTGGGTTTTATTCTTAAATCCACATGTTGTATTGTTGCAGATGATTAACATATTCTCACTGGATGGTCAGCGTATGTTTGAGTTGGTGCTTTTTATACCGCTCATTATCAGTGGTCCCATAGTGGTTATTCTGGGCGGGATCTATATCTGGTGGATCCTGTCTCCCTGGGCTCTCGTCGGCTTTTCCTCATTCTTCCTCTTCTATCCTCTTCAGGTTAGACACTCAACTAATATAAAATACTTTTATTTCAGAAAAAATAGAATTACTTTGTATTTGTATAACCTCATATTAGTTTTACTTTAAAGTATTTTTAATATCAATTGAATTAATAAAGACTTCAGGCCTTTTTTATTAATAATAAATTGACAAAGAGCTTTCTCCCAGGGATCCTGAGCGAAAGCTTCCTTTACCCTTTTTTGTAATTTTATTTTAAATTTATTTACTTAGTTAGAAAAAAACATTCAAAATTTTATTAATTTTCAAACTTTCTCATTTTTAAGAATTGAAGAAGCTCAGGATCTCTGGGCGAAAGCTCTTCGTCAATTTATTTTCAGTATATTTTAATTAAAAAGGACTGAAGTTTCATTAATTCAATTGATATTACAATTTATATCAGTCCAAAAGCTCCAAAGTTATTAAAAGTATTTGTGATTTATTTAAAGTAAACAAATGACAACTATGTATTACAATGATTAGCTTGAAAACCAATATGTTTTTAATTTTTTTTGAAACATTTACTGAGGGGTACATTTTAGATGCTTTAAATAAATCACTGAAGAACATCAAATCCTAAATCAGATCTTTAATCAGAACAATAAATCCCTAATCAGATTTATGATCAGAACATCAGATCTATAATCAGAACAATAAATCCCTAATCTTTATGATCAGAACATCAGATCTATAATCAGAACAATTAATCCCTAATCAGATTTATGATCAGAACATCAGATCTATAATCAGAACAATAAATCCCTAATCAGATTTATGATCAGAACATCAGATCTATAATCAGAACAATAAATCCCTAATCAGATTTATGATCAGAAGATCAGATCTATAATCAGAACAATAAATCCCTAATCAGATTTATGATCAGAACATCAAATCTATAATCAGAACATCTACAGTCAAAACATTAAATCTCTTCTCGGATCTATAATTAGAACATTAAATTAATCAGATCTAAAATTAGAACATCAAATCCCTATAAATATTGGGACAGCATTATCTGATACTTTTGACATTGGTCTTTTCCCCAAATAAGTTTACTCTTGCAAGTCATATTTACCATTATTTGTTAGTAAGTATTACCCAAATATCTTTGCAAAGTTTAATTAGAGCCATTACCATACCATTACCATTACTATTGTCTATTTTAGAAGCTGCATTGAATCATAAGAAATTTAATACCAATATTAAATTATATAGGACTATTCGGGTAATTTTTCACTAAACTGTTGATTAATACAAATCATAGATTTTATAAAAAAAAATGTCAATGAATTAGTAGTAGAGCAGTATAGGTTAAATAAATAACCAACTGGCTGCTCCAGGATAGCACAACTTGACCTACAGCTTTCAAGTTTCAACTTTTTAGTTTAAATACTCAGGGTATTTATGTGATGATAACAGACATACACTCATACAAACCGGCAACTTTGTGAAATCCACTTAGGAGGTCTTAATAACAAATTGGAGGATTTTATTAAAAAATTAGAATATGATTTTTACTTTTGTAAAATTGTAAAATGGTTTTTGATAAATAATCCGTGCTACAGTGTAGAAGAGTACTTTGCCTTGTTTCCCTAATAGTGTGTTGTTTTTTTAAAAAATTGTGTTTGCTAATAATTTATTAAGCTTTGACTGTGATATCATGAGTGATTCTAGTATGTTTTAAACTCTTCCTAATTGTTTGTTATGTTCCTGTATTGTTCTTTTTGTAATTTTTATTTATTTTTAAAACTTAATTATTTAGTAATAGGGTTGTCTGTGATAAGTAGATTTAATGGTTTAGGAATATTTATTGATATTGATATCACTCGTTGATTTTAGTCGTAACTTTTTAGAATGAAGTAAATGTATTTATTTTAAATAACAATGATTTGTAAAACTTTGACGACTTTATACTTTTAAGTCTCTACAATAAAGATTTTATTTATTATTTACTTAAAACGCCTGAATCAGACTATTCAGGTGAAAACCAGATATTTTTTTACAAACACCATACTTTTCCTTTATACCTACGGTATTAAAGAGGAATAGTAAATAAACATTTAAGGTAGGCTAGCCAAAACTTTATATTATTGTGTTAAGGAATATTTATTAAAACACTTTGGAGCAGCTTTATTTCAATGGCCTGTGTATGTCCTCAGTTATTAATTTGTAGTTATTTGTATGTATCGATACATAAAAAGCTTTGGTCTCAGGATTGAGACCTAAGCTCACCCACTATGGCTTCAAAAGGTTGCAGATCTTTCAAGGGGCCTTGTTTCTCCCTTCTACCAGATGTCTATTCCTCTGCTATGAAGCCAATGATAAAAAACCGCTGAAGTTGTCAAGATCAGCCGTTATTGCTAACAAGAGGTATTATGAAGACGTAAATCGAGTGGGTTGAAGATCTTTGATCCTCCAAAGCCTTTCTGGGTGGGCCCAGAACTCAATGTTTCTTTTAAAGCGATAATGTTCAACTATCTGAAACAATAACAATAGTTTTTAAGCAAAATTTTATGCAAAAATGAAAGCAAATTGATTTTGTCTATACATGTCATTGATGGATTTGTGACGTGATTGTTTCAGTATGCACTGTCGAGGCTACAGGGGTATATGAAAGGGAAGTCTGTTGGTATCATAGACGAGAGACTCAACAAGATGTCTGAGATCCTACACAGTATCAAACTCATCAAGATGAATGTATGGGAAAGACTTTTTGCTAACAGTTTGAATGGTGAGCACTTAAACGATACTATGGCTTATAGAGAAATATTATAATTACTCCTTATAGTCTTAAATCTTTTGGTTATTGTATAGTATTACTATAAAATACTATACTATACAATAATTTTTCAAAGAAATTCGCTGACTTTGCATTAATTAACAATTTTTTGGTGTTTTGAAAGAGCCATAACTTTGGTTTTAGTTATCCGATTTTGATGATTAAACACTCATTTTACAGAACATTTTATCAGCTTTGAAAAATGTTCTTTTCATGTTTTGCACACGACGTAAGGGAAATTGGTGCAGTTTTATAAAATTTTGAGCATGCACAATCATGAAGGGGCTCCACTCTGGATAGACAGACTATGTTTTTCTTCACAATTTAAAGTATATTTTTAGAAAGAATTGGTTTGAAGTAGTACAAAATGAGTCACTTTTTATCTGGGTCCGGCTCTTGGACTATTAATGCTTTGACTGTGATTCTTAGAAGCACNGACTACCACCCTTAGCTTTGGGTAAACATGGACATTCGAGGACTGAAGTAATACCACCCTTAGCTTTGGTAAACATTGACATCTGAGACTGAAGTTAATACCACCCTTAGCGTTGGGTAAACATGATCATTCTTGAGACTACCACCCTTAGCTTTGGGTTTAAACTATGACATTCTGAGGCTGAGTATAGCCACCCTAGCTTCCGAAGTAAACATTGGAACATTTTGAGGCTTTAGTTAATACCACCTTAGCTTTGGGGAAAATGACATTCTGAGACTACCACCCCTTAAGCTTTGGGTAAACATGAACATTCTGAGACTGAAGTAATTACCACCCTTAGGCTTCCGGTAAACATGACATTTTGAGGCTAGTAATACCACCCTTAGTTTGGGTAAACATGACATTCTGAGACTGAAGTAATACCACCCTTAGCTTGTAAACATGACATTTGAGACTGAACTAATACCACCCCTTATCTTTGGGTAAACATGCACATTCTGAGACCCACCCTTAGCTTTGGTAATCATGACATTCTGAGATGAAGTAATACCACCCTAGCTTTGGGTAAACATAGACATTCTGAGACTGAACTAATACCACCTTATCTTTGGGTAAACATGACATTCTGAGACTACCACCTAGCTTTGGGTAAACATGACATTCTCGAGACTGAAGTAATACCACCCTTAGCTTTGGGTAAACATGACATCTGAGACTGAAGTAAATACCACCCTTACTTTGGGTAAACATGACACCACCCTTTCTTTGTAAAAACATGACATCTGAGACTACCACCCTTAGCTTTGGGTAATATGACATTCTGAGACTTAATACACCCTGCTTTGGGTAAACATGACATTCTGAGAGAACTACCACCCTTAGCTTTGGGTAAACATGACATTCTGTGAGAACTACCACCCTTAGCTTTGGGTAAACATGACATTCTGAGACTGACCTAATACCACCCTTAGCTTTGGGTAAACATTGACATTCTGAGACTGAGTAATACCACCCTTTAGCTTTGGGTAAACAGCTTCTGAACCCATTCTGAGACTGAAGTAATACCACCCTTAGCTTTGGGTAACATGACATTCTGAGGACTGAAGTAATACCACCCTTAGCTTTGGGTAAACATGACACTTGAATAATACCACCTTAGCTTTGGGTAAACATGACATTCTGAGACTGAAGTAATACCACCTTACTTTGGTAAACATACATTCTGGACTACCACCCTTAGCTTTGGGTAAACATGACATTTTGAGACTGAAGTAATACCACCCTTAGCTTGGGTAAACATGACATTCTGAGACTGAAGAATACCACCCTTAGCTTTGGGTAAACATGACATTCTGAGACTACCACCCTTAGCTTTGGTGTAAACATGACATTCTGAGACTGAGTAATACCACCCTTAGCTTTGGGTAAACATGACATTTGAGACTGAAGTAATACCACCTTGCTTTGGGAACATGACATTCGGGACTACCCCTTAGCTTTGGGTAAACATGAATTCTGAGGCTGAACTAATACCACCTTAGCTTCCGGTAAACATGACATTTTGAGGCTTTAGTAATACCACCCTTAGCTTTGGGTAAACATGACATTCTGAGACTGAAGTAATACCACCTTAGCTTTGGGTAAACATGACATTCTGAGACTGAACTAATACCACCCTTATCTTTGGGTAAACATGACATTCTGAGACTACCACCCTTAGCTTTGGGTAATCATGACATTCTGAGACTGAAGTAATACCACCCTTAGCTTTGGGTAAACATGACATTCTGAGACTGAACTAATACCACCCTTATCTTTGGGTAAACATGACATTCTGAGACCTGAAGTAATACCAACCCTTAGCTTTGGGTAAAACATGACATTCTGAAACTGAACTAATACCACCCTTATCTTTGGGTAAAACATGACATTCTGAGACTACCACCTTAGCTTTGGGGTTAAACATGACATTCTGAGACTGAAGTAATAACCACCCCTTAGCTTCCGGTAAACATGACATTTTGAGGCTTTAGTAATACCACCCTTAGCTTTGGGTAAGGACTGAAGTATACCCACTTCTTTGGGTAAATCAGACTGAGACTGAAGTAATACCACCCTTAGCTTTGGGTAAACTGAACCATTCTGAGTTTGGGGTAACATGACATTCTTGAGATACCACCCTTAGGCTTTGGGTAAACATGACATTCTGAGACTGAAAGTAATACCACCCTTAGCTTTGGGGTTAAACATGACATTCTGAGACTGAAGTAATACCACCCTTAGCTTTGGGTAAACATGAATTCTGAGACTGAAGTAAATACCACCCTTAGCTTTGGTGTAAACATGACATTCTGAGACTGAAGTAATACCACCCTTAGCTTTGGGTAAACATGACATTCTTTGAGGACTGAAGTAATACCACCCTTAGCTTGGGTAAACATGACATTTCTGAGACTGAAGTAATACCACCCTTAGCTTTGGGTAAACATGACATTCTGAGACTGAAGTAATACCACCCTTAGCTTTTGGGTAAAAACATGCATCTGAGACTGAAGTAATACCACCCTTAGCTTTGGGTAAACATGAACATTCTGGACTACCACCCTTATTTGGGAAACATGACATTCTGAGACTGAAGTAATACCACCCTTAGCTTTGGGTAAAACATGACATTCTGAGACTGAAGTTATACCACCTTAGCTTTGGGTAAACATGACATTCTGAGACTACCACCCTTAGCACCCTTAGCTTTGGGTAAACATGACATTCTGAGACACCCCCTTTAGCTTTGGGGTAACATGACATTCGGAGACTACCACCCTTAGCTTTGGTAAACATGACATTCTGAGTATACCACCTTATCTTTGGGTAACATGACTTCTGAGACTACCACCCTAGCTTTGGTGGAAACATGACATCTGAGACTGAAGTAATACCACCCTTAGATTTGGTAAACATGACATTCTGAGACTGAAGTAATCCTGACATCCAGTTAGCTTGGTAACATGACATTCTGAGACTGAGTAATACCACCCTAGCTTTGGGTTAAACATGACATTCTGAGACTACCACCCTTAGCTTTGGGTAAACATGACATTCTGAGACTGAAGAGTAATTACCACCCTTAGCTTTGGGTAAACATGACATTCGGAGACTACCACCCTTAGCTTTGGGTAAACATGACATTCTGAGACTGAAGTAATACCACCTTAGCTTTGGGTTAAACATGACATTCTTGAAGATACACCCTTAGCTTGGGTAAAACATGACATTCTGAGACTGAAGTAATACACCCTTAGCTTTGGGTAAACTGACATTCTGAGACTGAGTAATACCACCCTTAGCTTTGGGTAACATGACATTCTGAGACTGAAGTAATACCACCCTTAGCTTTGGGTAAACATGACATTCTAGACTGAAGTAATACCACCCTTAGCTTTGGGTAAACATGACCTTCTGAGACTGAAGTAATACCACCCTTAGCTTTGGGTAAACATGACATTTCTTAGACTGAAGTAATACCACCCTTATCTTTGGGTAAACATGACATTCTGAGACTGAAGTAATACTTACCTTAGCTTTGTGTTAAAATGACATTCTGAGACTGAACAATACCACCTTATCTTGGGTAAACATGACATTCTGAGACTGAGTATACCACCCTTAGCTTTTGGGTAAACATGACATTCTGAGACTACCGAAGCGAGTCCAAAGTCGTGAGGAAAAATACCGAGGTACCCTAAACCCGATTTTTGTTTTATTTTGAGTTTGACCAGGTACCTGTCAGGTACTTGACAGGAATCCGATTTGATTATACTTTATGTTTTTAGATGTTTATAATTTGCAGATATTCGAGAGAGAGAACTGTCCTACATAAAGAAGAATATGTATTGTGTGAGTTTCTCATCATCCTTGTCTGCCACAGTGCCTTACATCTCTGCCATGCTGACATTCCTGGCTCATATTGCTGCCGGACATACATTGACAGCATCTCAGGTATCATATCTCTTCTTGTCAGCATAGCTAACTTACTTTCTAAAAACAAGTAATGAACAAGAATCGATGTTCTTGCCTAGTTCACAACTTTAGTTATTATATTTAAAAAAATTCAGAAAATAGTTTAAAAAAACTGAGGTGCCCATCCCTAAATTGAAACTGAAGTATTGCTTTGTTAGAGTACCTTTTTTGGCAAGGAGGTTTGTCAGGTACAATTTTATATAAATAGGAATCCAGAATGCTTCAAAATTTTCCTATCCTAGGTATTAGATCAGATCCATTTTAAAACCATCTTCCCTTTCCCAAATACTCATCGTGTTTACTAAACTACCTTACCAACAAGTACACTAAGTTCAGTTTTATTTAAATGAGTGTCCATGGGGCCCTTAAATTTGTGTAACCCAGGGATTAGATCACAGCCATTCTACAACCCCCCCCCTCCAAGTACTCATTGTGTTTTTAAACTACCTTACCTACATTTAACAAGTCATGCTTCTCATCTGTGTTGTTCATTTGCTTTCCTTGCTTCTGCTTACTTGTTATTGTTGTAAGTGTTTAAATTAATAGCTTTGTATTTTGTAGTTAAATAACAACTAAAAATAAACTAACTTATTACTTAGTTATTAAGTAACTTTATTTACTTATTAACTAACATTTAATAGGATGCAGAGATGAAATTTAGTTGGTGTGTAAGAGAAATATATCTTACTTAGTACTTAATAATTTTCTGAAAAACTTAATTGATATTTTCCGAGTACCTTTACTGGGATAGTAGGACCATGAGGTGCATGCCAGGGGGTGTAAGGCCATGGCTTATGGTAGTCCATTAATACTATGCCAAAAGTAGACTATTTGGTCTATGTGTAAGGTAACTGGCCCTAGTTGGGCCATAGTGCAGGCCTTATAGTCCCACCTCACCTTAAGCCTTCATAATTTAATGATGTAAGTAGACATTTGTTGATCAACAGGTGCTATTGATAACACCTTTGTTGATGACATTTCCATTTGTGCCTGCTCCTAATATTTGCAGATAACAAAACTTATAAAAGCTGTTGACTCGATGTGTTCGTATACCTTGCCAACATGTGAACTAATCAAACAACATGTCAGCCAATGTGCTATGAAGTTGTGCTATTACTATCATTGCGTGGTGGTGGTTCGTTGCCTTGGTTACAGGGGTTCAGTGTAGTTGCCATGATGATGTCACTGCTTCGGAGCAACAAGTTATTTTCCAAGAAAGACCTGTGCGATGTCTACCACTTCATCACTTCGTTCCACCGTTTCAAGGTTTATCCGTTATTTAATTCATTATTGCTTGTTCTCTGACATGCTCAAAGAGTCAGCTGTCAATAAGATTCACGTTGCCATATTCCTCGATCAAGCTGCTTAGTAAGCTTGATGACTAGCTTGGTTATGAGTTTACCATCAAGTACCTACATAACCTGAGTACAGACAATGGTACAATTGTTTGATTTTAATTCCCCTTCTGTATAGAATCTCTTATGAAACAACTCAATTAATGTTTGCCAACAACTTTTTATTTTATGATAATTATTATTGAGTCATCATTGGAGCATCTTGTTTTGGAAGGGAGGAATGAATAAACAAGAATACTCATAGTCTTTAGTATCAATAACTTTTTCATTTTCCTCATTTATGCCGTAGGTGTATAGGAAACACCGATTTTTTAGGAAAATCCGATTTTTTTGCTAACACAATACTTCGTGTTAGCATAATAAATATTTTGAAATTTGGCTTGCAGGTATCCATGTATAGGGTACCTGCAATGCTGATAATGAGATGACAATTGGCATATACGTTAGGCCAATTGTCATCTCATTATCAGCATTAGTTCAATTGTTATCAAATGACTTGTGAACGTTTTTTAAAAAATTGTAAACAATCGGGAAATAACCCAATTGAGTTGAAATTTAGTACAAATGTATACCTTTACCTTATGAATAAGTACACCAAGTTTCGTTTTGATACAACATGTATATTCATGATTTTTGTTGGATCATAAAAGTTGAGCAGCATCGAGTGTGGTCAGTGCCTGTATGGGTGACCGCTAAGAATGAAAGGATGTATTTTCTATCTGAGGACAAGGACAAGTCTGAAGAGGCGTTGCAGTATACATTTAATGACTTGTATGTTGAGTAAAACAAGCAATTGAAATACGTAATTACTAAATTAAATTAAATTAAAAAAAAAAATTAAATTAAATTACCTAATCTTTTAAGTTTGATTATAGACTTTTATCATTTGATACTACCGGGTTTTTGCAAAAACATGAATAGTTGACACAATACAATTGTGGGAGACTCCTAGGAAATGTAACATGCAAAATGCAATGCTACACTTGTGCTCTGTTCCATCTCAGAGCAATAGGGGAATTAAAAAAAATATGGTAATATAGCCTTAGCTACTAAAATATTGTATTTATAGATTTATATAATGTTAGATCTATAAGTATATCTAGATCTAGATAAGTATAAAGTCTGTAATATGAGTATAGAAGATATAAGTATAGCCAAGTAATCCACAGAAAAGTTGGACTGGAGGCCAGTTCAACTGTGTTCTTAATTTGATGATACAGATCAAAAAGCATGATATTACAATTTTAAAGCTTAAATTAGCTTTATTATAAGTCAAAATATTATTTTTAAGTATTAATACAATCAAATAAAAATAAATCTTTTAAAAGGGATCTTTATTTAGATTTTGTGATACTTCGTTTGTAAAATAGCATAATTATTTGGATTTTTTAACTTAAGTCATGTGAAATAATTAATTTGAAACTTATTTAATTAAGACTTTGTTCAAAATTAGGTTTTAAAATAAAAAAACAGTATAAGCATATCTGAGGTAATAAAATGTGGTTGAACTAGTCTGACTCTTTTTTATCAGTAGTGCTTTTATTTACAGTAATATTTTATGATTGTTTCTGACGAGTGTCATTTTGTTGTTGATCAACTAATAATTAGTGGTCATGTTAAGTTCTGATTGTTAGTAGGAGTTATGACAACACTGACTCCATAAAATAAAGAGCTAGTACTTAAGAGGATTTATGGCGACACTGATTCCGTAAAATAAACAGCTGATAGCTTAGAGAATTTTCAGTGTCAATGACTCCGTAAAATAAACAGCTGATAGCTTAAGAGGATTTATGGCAACATTGATTCCATAATCACCTGTTTGTTTGGAGGAGTTAAGGGGACACTGACTCATGAGTAGTTGTTTGTGATTAAATCCAATTTTTTAACTCTTTTTAAAATGAAGCTGCTGTGCAGCAAAATAGCTACGAATTTAGACTCTTTTGAAATTGTGAAAAAGAGGAGGTCACAATAGGAGCTGGGCACAGTTCAGGTTTCTTATCACTATGCGGATTAAATAACACCAATTAAAAACACGCATACAAATAGAACATTAATGTGATAAAAATGCTTTGTCCTGCTTCATACAGATGTACTGTTAGGATATTAATGTTATGTTAAATTCCTAAATGAAATTGTACACTTATAAGAGCCTTCTTTATTTAAATGAATATCTTAGCTTAGCTTATATTTATAAAATAGAAATCTGGTTATATTTTCCCCATGATGGCCACTACTCTCTTCTGGTACTATTTTTTATAGTTTCAACCGATATATATTTAAATAAATAAATGATAATATAAGATATTACTGTACTCTTATTTAATGAAATTTTTGAAAAATACAACACCAGGCAGTGGCATTGATTTGAAGCGGCTTCATTTTAAAAAGTTTGTTTTGAAAAACAATCATCACCATAAATAACAGGTGTTAGTATTTGATTTCTCATTTCAAGTTATCCCAATGCAATAGACAGCTGAACTAACATAGTCATGTTGGTACTGTCATGTAGTACTGATGGAAAAGGCTCTTCAAGCTCTCACGTTTATAGTGAGATGTGCTATAGTGATGGTATAGTAAAATAGAGCTTTCCGCTAAGACAGGGTGTAGTATTAATCGAAAAACATTAAACATGTAAGATGTCTCATTTTTCCAATCTCAGTTCTACATAAGTTAAGTCATGTTTCAACTTTATAGTTACCTTTTTAGAAGCACAATTTGAGAAGTATGTTTAGTTTAAAATTTCTCAAATTTCGTCTTTTTTTAAGCACCTACAAAATTGAAACAAGAATTTAATTGTGAAGAGTTGATATTAGAAAAGAAGTGTGGTCTTTAATGTTTTGCTTAGATATATTTTACCAAATATAGTTCTGTTTAATTATTAATTTTTCTCCCCCTCTTAGGAAAAGAGGTCTAATATAAAGTTGATTTCTTTAAAAAAAATATGATGTAGAGCTTATTCATTTACGTTAAATTATAGCTCTTATTATAATTTTTTAAATTTTCTTTGCTGATTTCTAATTATCCATTTATATAAATGGATACTTACGGAAACCCTCATAATGAAAGTTTTGTTTTGTACCTGTAACTGATTTTGACGTCTAGTTTAGTTTTTATGACTTTTGCTTGTTAGCTGTCTTTGCAAGGTGTGTGAGTTTCAAGTATGGTTAATCACACTCAACTACTATTACATGCAGACCAAGTAGGGAGAAGAAGGCAATTTTGTCTGACATGTGATGAGTTCCACATTTTTTCCTCTAGGAATTTGGCTCAACATTTTTAATGGGGTGCAGCTATCTTTTACATGTAAACAAAACATTTACGCTATTTTTATTTTTTTACTATAAAATAAAATAAACTTACTTTAAAATTACTTGAATCCTTCCATCTTTAAGTAGACAATACATTATTGATGTAATTAAAAACTTAAAAAATGTATCATTTATGATAATGAAAATAAAATCTGGACACAAGAATCCTCTTTTTGAGCTAGTTATCAGGTGAATATTATTACATGGGGTTTTATGTGTCGTTTCCCTACTTGGTCTGTTTCTTTACTTTTAACTCACAAGCTAAGTTAACTCAGAGTCAAGTACATATCTGGTGGCGTTGCATGCTCTCTATGTTTAGCTTGTTCTTTTCTTTTTTACCTACTCTCTGTCTTTCACCTGTGCTGTTAACACTAACAAGGTAGTGAATTTCATAACTCACACTTCCTGTACCAATTCCCACTCACCAAATATAAATATATGCTACTTGAATGATAACACCATTAGTTCTGTGATATGGTCAACTCTAGTAAATAAAGTAATTAAGATCTCACTATCCTCTATATATTGATCAATACCTACAAACTAATAAATACCCAATGAAGAATTATCTTGGCAAAATACCACTACCTTTGTCATAAAATTTAATTTAGTTGACAGACCTGGCTTGAAAATTGCACTGTCATCACTGCTATGTTGATAAACCTGTCTTAGTATATTTTTAGTTATTAATCTAACTTTAGTTTTCATGTCTTATCAATGTTCTAATTATACATTTATTGGTATTCTACTTCTGTGTTTAGTATTATAGTCCAAGAGCCGGACCTGAAAAAATATCACTCATTTTGTACTACTTCAAACCAAATTATTCTGAAAATATACCTTACATAATGAAGGAAAAGCATAGTCTGCCTATCCAGAGTGGAGCCTTTCTTATGATTGCCCATGCTCAAAATTTTATAAAATCGCACTAATTCCAGTTTTCTTGGAGTAAGTGGCTCCCTGTTAGTCGTGTGCAAAACATGAAATGACCATTTTTAAAGCTGATAAAATTTCCTATAAAATAAGTGTTTAATCATCAAAATCGGATAATTACAACCAAAGTTATGGCTCTTTTAAAAACACTAAAAAATGGTTAAGTTATGCAAAATCAGTGAATTTTTTGGCCATTTAACAAATGTCATAACTTTAGTTGTATATATATTTGATTTTGACAAAAAACACTCGTTTTATAGAAAATTTTATCAGCTTCAAAAAATGATCTCATCATGTTTTGCACACGACTTACAGGGAGCCACTTGTTCCAAGAAAACTGGGATTAGTGCGATTTTATAAAGTTTCAAGCATGCGCAATCATATGAAGGGCTTCACTCTGGATAGGCAGACTATGCTTTTCCTTCTTAATATAAGGTATATTTTCGGAATAATTTGGTTTGCAGTTGTACAAAATGAGTTACATTTTTTAGATCTGGCTCTTGGACAATTAGAGTTATTCTATGACCACTGTTAAACCAGTGGTGTGAAGGGAAGCATGGTGTAGTGCCACAAACCTGGTAAGCTTGACAGTGTCAGATTTTATACAAACGATAAGTGGGCCTGTTGACCCAATGCTTTTTTATGCTACATTTTCTCTAGTATAGATGAAAGGATGGGTCATGTAATAGCTAACCAAGGCATTACTTAGTTATGAAATAACAGTAATAATCATCTAGTATAACATGATGATTATTATTTATAATTAGACAGCTGAAAAAACTGTTTCTAATTTTGTACCTTTTATAATCAAAAGCTATGTCCATGTTAAGTGTCAGTAAAGTCTATGATAGAGGCAGGAACTATTAAAAGGTTTTTCCTATGATCCCGTTCTTTTGACTTAAATCCACAAATATCTTGAATTCTCTTTATTTATACTTGTTAGAACTACGACCTAAAGAGGAATAAAGCCTTTATTTTATTAATAAATTCAAACAACATGCAATAGCTTAAAGTCATTACAATGAGTAAATAATACAAATTGATTGTGCTGTTCAATAATAAGATATAAATCATTATTTACTAATAAAGTCACTACAATGAGTAAATAATACAAATGATTTGCTGTTCAATAATAAAGATATAAATCATTATTTACTATAAAGTCACTACAATGAGTAAATAATACAATTGATTGTGCTGTTTCCATAATAAGATTATTTACTAATAAGCAAGAGTAATAATATTGAATAATAAGATCACTACAATGAGAAATAATCAAATTGATGTTACTAATACAAAAGTCAGATACTTTATAAATTGGTATCTTAATAAGCAATTTTTTTACACTTATTGTAAAAACATCTTAACATCATCTTTTAAATTTAGCGGCAAAGAGTTAGACATAACCACCCCTATGGATTCAGAAATTTTTTATATAGTTTGTTGTTTTATTTTTTTTTATTAGGCTTAAAAGAAAAAAAAATCTAGATACTTTATTACTAGAGGGCCTCTATTGGTTAAATTTTGAAACATGAAAGACGTAACCTGAACACCTTTGACAATCAATATAATTAAGTCAACGGTTACTGTTCCTTTAATAGTACCGATTAAAATACAGAACAAAACACAAACATGTGTGGAGAGGAGATGACAATTGATTTAGTAAAACCTTAACTCACATCTAGAGGAGGTTTCAACAAGGTTACACAGAGCCTCTGGGAGTTCCAAAAGGATTTATCAATCTTCTCAATGTAAAAAGGTAGGCTATGCCTCCTCTTTTAATTCATCTCTAAAAAAATGTTTTGGCCAAAAACAAACCTAATATAAGCTAGCCAAGTGTATAAACGGTAGATATTATAAACCTTTTTTTTAAATTTCCGCCTCTATAGACTTGACCTAAACTTAATATAGACTTAACTTGTGTTTGTAAACGTAAAGTCCAAGAGCCTTGCCCAAAAAATGTACTGTTTCAAACCAAATTTTTGTCCGAAAGTATAACACCAGTGAAGAAGAAGAAACAGAATCTGGCTATCAAGAGTGGAGAACGTCGTAGTAATTTTAGTTTTCTTTTACCAGAGGTTGAGTGTAAAGAGAACATTTTTGTTGCTTATCAAATTTCTAAAAACACGCGTGTTCATTTTTAAAAGTCAGATAAATGCAACCTAAATTATGATGTTTGTAAAATCTATCTATCTATTTCAATTTAATGTCCGAATTTAATATTTTGGACACTTTCGTTTTCTTCTTGTTTCTTCCATCTTTAATATTGTTTTTGATTTCTGCTTTCTTGTTATTAATTTTTTTAGATGTCTGTAATCATTCCATGTCAAATGAATAAAAAAAAGTACTTTTTTGGACTCGATCTCCCCTATTTCATTATAATTTTGGTTGACAGGTAGGCACCATAGAAGGAAGAAAAAAATCCACATTTTTGGCTCATTTGGTGCAGCCATATTGCTGCTGTAGGGTGGTGAATTTTCGAATAATGTGATTTTTCAAATTTCTTTAAAAATGGCTGTATCTAAAAATTCTACATAGGGTTTTTACTTTGGTGGCATTTGAAAGCTTAAAATTGGCCCTTTCAAATAGTTTCAGCATACTTTTGGATAATTAATTGCAAGTTTTTATTATGAACAAATATAAAATTATTATGCTAATATCCCAAAAAGCCAATTTCTAAAATTTTTGAATAATTCCTAAAAAGAGCTAAAACTGTTAGTAAAACGTCCACAAAGTTTCATTTTGGGAGCACCATGGGATTGGGCACAGCAGTGCATAGCCGTGTGTCAAGGTATGTCAAACTGTAAAAAGTTAAAATTTATTGCATAATCATAGTCACTGTTTTTGCAATTTCTATTAATAATTATGCCAAAATTCACCTTTTTTTAAAAAAATTCACCTTCCTACTGCGGGAATATGGCTGCACCAAATGAGCCAAAAATCTGGATTTTTTTCCTCCTATGACCTGTCAGCCAAATTAAATTAAAATTGGAGATATCACATGTTTTTACCTGTGTTGATTTGATATGGAATGACCCAGGTACTTCTTAAAAAAAATCTAATTTATGCAAGGTCGGTGCATTCATCTGTAAAATGTCTATTATTGATCCATTTTTATTTTAATATTTTTGCAAACGTCATGGCTTTAGTTGCATTTATATGATTTTAATGAATAAATAAAAATTTATAGGTATTTTATCTGCTAAAATGTTTAAGTATTCAACATAATCAACTGAAAAACCTCTTGTTTAAAGTAAAATAAGTATGATTTTCAACAATTTTGAGTGTCCACAATTATATTAAATGCTCTACTTTGTACATGCAGACCATGTTCTTTCATCATCATCATTTGAGGTATTTGTTTTTAAATTTGGTTTGAAATAAAATATAATTAACTATGTTGTTCGGGCCTGGGCTCTTGTACTACTTTAGTGTAAAATTGTGTGCATGATAGTAGCACTAGGTCAGTACAGAGCAGAGAAAGCAAACTCGAATGCAGCATTTCAGATGTATCAATATTAATATTTGAAAACAATAATTACCTCTCTCTTGGCTTTAAAAACGCACTTTATCTCCAGTAAATTGATACTTCTTACAATGGTAACTTCATTAGCAACATACAATGGTAACTTCATTAGCAACATACAATGGTTATATAATTAGCAACATACTATGGTAACTTATTTACTTACAAATGGTAACTTCAAACAGTTAAATTGGAGTGAACCATAATGTGAAACTAAATGGATGATTAAAGCCTTTTAGCTCTAATTAGAAATACCCTTGCTATTCAGTCCATTCATTTAGAGCCATTTTGATTATCAGAAATACCACTGCTAGTCTGTTATGGGCCGTAAAGCCTATTAGTAATACCTTTGCTAGTCTTGTTATGGGCCGTAAAGCTATTAGTAATACCTTGCTGTCTGTTATGGCCTTGAAGATTAGCCTCAATTAGTAAATACCTTTGCTAGTCTTGTTATGGGCGTAAAGGCTATTAGTAATACCTTTTGCTAGTCTGTTATGAGCCTATTAGTATACCTTTGGGCCCTATTAGTAATTACTTGCTAGTCTGTTATGGGCCGTAAAGCCTATTAGTAATACCTTTGCTAGCTGTATATTGGCCTTTGAAGCCATTAGTTAATACCTTTGCTAGTCTGTATGGCCTTGAACCTATTAGTAATACCTTTGCTATCTGTTATGGGCCTTGAAGCCTATTAGGTAAACTGCTAGTCTGTTGGGCTGTGAAGCCTATTAGTAATACCTTTGCTAGTCGTTATGGGCCTGAAGCCATGTAATACCTTTGCTAGTCTGTTATGGGCCTCCTGAAGCCTATTAGTAATACCTTTGCTATCTGTTATGGGCTGAAGCCTATTAGTTACTTTGCTAGTCTGTTATGGGCCTTTGAAGCCTATATAATACCTTTGCTAGTGGTTTGGGCCGTGATAGCCTATTAGTATACCTTTGCTAGTTGTTATGGGCTTGAAAGCTATTAGTAATCTTTTGCTAGTCTGGTTATGGGCTTGAAGCCTAATTAGTAATACCTCTTGCTAGTATGTTATGGGCCGTTGTAGCCATTAGTAATACCTTTGCTAGTTCTGTTTGGGCCTTGAAGCTTGAGTAATACTTGCTAGGTCTGTTATGGCTATGAAGCCTGATTAGTATACCTTTGTATCCTGTTATGGGCCTATGAGCCTGATTGGTAATACTTTGCTAGTCTGTTATGGGGTGAAGCCTATTAGTAATTACCTAGTCTGTTATGGGCCGTGAAGCCTATTAGTAATACCTTTGCTAGTCTGTTCAGAGCCTAAGACTGTTTGTTCAGATCTTTGCTCATTAAATGTCCCTGCTAGTTTTGTTCAGAGCCTTGTGCTCCAATAGAAATGTCCCTAGATAGTTTGTTAGAGAGCTTTTGTAGCTCTTAGAAATGTACATGCTAGTTTGTTCAGAGCCTGCTAGCTTCATTAGAAAGTTGTCTTTTGCTAGTTGGTTCAGAGCCTGGTAGTCATTTAGACAATGTCCTGGCTAGTTTGTTCAGAGCCTTGTAGCTAGTAGAAATGTCTTTGCTTAGTTTTTCAGAGCCTGTAGTTTCATTAGAAATGATTTCTGCTAGTCTTGTCAGAGCCTTGTTAGCTCCATTAAAAAATGTCCCTGACTAGTTTGTTCCAGAGCCTCTGAAGCTCATTCAGACAATGCCCTGCTAGTTTGGTTCAGAGCTGTAGCTCATTAGATATTGTCCCTGCATAGTTGTTTCAGAGCTTGTAGCTCATTAGAAATGTCCCTGCTAGTTTGTTCAGAGCCTTGTACTCATAGATGTCTTGCTAGTTTGTTCAGAGTACCTATTGTAATACCTGTTGCTAGGTTTGTATGGCCTGAGCTGATAAGTTAAATTACCTTTGCTAGTCTTGTGGATGGGCTTTGAAGCCTATTTAGCTAATTACCTTTGCTAGTCTGTTATGGCCGTGAAGCCTATTAGTAATACCTTTGCTAGTCTGTTATGGGCTGAAGCAGATTAGTAATAACCTTTGCTAGTTGTTATGGCGTGAAGCCTTAGTAATACTTTGCTGTCTGTTATGGCTTTTGAAGCCTATTGTTACTTTGCTAGCTGTTATGGGCCTTGAATCCGTATTAGTCAATACTTGCTAGTCTGTTTATGGGCCGTGAAGCCATTAGTAATTACCTTTGCTAGTCTGTTTATGGGCTTGAGCCTATTAGTATCCTTTAGCTAGTCGTTATGGGCCTTGAAGCATTAGTAATACACTTTGCTAGTTGTTATGGCTTGAAGCTATTAGTAATCACCTTTGCTAGTCTGTTTATGGGCGTGAAGCCTTAATTAGAATACTTTTGCTGTCTGTTATGGGCCGTGAAGCCTATTGTAATACCTTTGCTAGTCTGTCAGAGCAAGACTGTTTGTTCAGAGTCTTGTAGCTCATTAAAATGTCCTGTGTTAGTTTGTTGTTCAAGAGCCTTGTAGCTAATGGACAATTGTCCACTGATAGTTTGTATCAGAGGCTCTTTGTAGCTCATTGAGAAAATGATACATGCTAGTTTGTTCAGAGCCTTTAGTGCTTTTAGATGTCTTTGCTAGTTTGTTCAGAGCCTTGTAGCTCATTGAATGTCCTGCTAGGTTTGTCAGAGCCTTGTTAGCTCAGTAGAAATGTCTTTGCTAGTTTGTTCGGCCTTGTAGTGATCATTAGAAATGTTTTCCTGCTGTTGTTCAGAGCCTTGCTTAGCTCATTAAAATGTTTCTCCCCTGCTAGTTGCTGTTCAAGCCTTGTAGCTCATTAGAAAATGCCCCTGCTAGTTTGTTTTCAGAGCCTTGGTAGCTATTAGATATGTCCTTGCTAGTTGTTCAGAGCCTTGTAGCCTCATAAGAATGTTCTTTGTAGTTTGTTCAGAGCCTTGTAGTTCATTAGAAATGTCCCTGCCTAGTTTGTTCAGAGCCTTGGAGTTTATTAGAAAATGTCTTTGCTAGTTTGTTCAGGCCTTGTAGCTCGATTTGGAAAGTGTACATGCTGTGTTCAGGTCTTGTAGCTCATTTAGAAATGTCCCTCTGTAGTTTTGTTCGAGCCGTGTTAGCTCATTAGAAATGTCCCGTGCTAGTTTATTCAGAGCCGTGATTTTTGCTCAATAGAATGTCCCTGATAGTTTGTCAGAGTCTTGTAGCTATTTAGAAATATGTCGCTGCTAGTTGTTAGAGTCTTGTAGCTATTTAAAATGTCCCTGCTAGTTTGTTCAAAGCCTTGTAGTCTCATAGAAATTGTCCCTGTAGTTTGTTCAGAGCTTTGTATAGCTCATTAGAAGATGATTACATGCTAGGTTTTGTCGAGGCCTTGGTAAGCTCATTAGGCAATGTCTTGGCTAGTGTTTGTTTAGAGCCTTGTAGCTTTATTAAAACGTCCCTGCCTAGTTTGTAGAGCTTGTAGCTCATTTAGAAATGTCCTGTATGTTTGTGCGGAGCCTTATGTGTTCATAAGAAATGTTTCTGCTAGTTTGTTCAGAGCCTTGTAGTCATTAAAATGTCCCTGTAGTTTGTTCAGAGCATGAGCTTCATTAGAAAAATGCCCCTGCTAGTTTGTCAGAGTGTAGCTATTTAGATATGTCCTGCTAGTTTGTCAGAGCTTGTAGTCATAAAAATGTCCCTGCTAGTTTGTTCAGAGTTGTAGCTCTTTAGAAATGTCTTTGCTGTTTGTGTCAGAGCCTTGTAGTTTCATTAGAAATGTTCTGACTAGTTTGTTCAGAGCCTTGTATGCTCATTAAAAATGTCCCTGCTAGTTTGTTCAGAGCCTTGTTAGCTCATGCCCCTTCGTAGTTTGTCAGAGCCTTGTAGCTCATTAGATTATGTCCCTGCTAGTTTGTTCAGCCTTGTAGCTCATTAGAAATAGGTTGTGTCAGAGGCTCATAAGAAATGTCTTTGCTAGTTTTGTCAGAGCTATTAGTAATACCTTGCTAGTCTGTTATGGGCTTGAGCTATTTAGTAATACTTTGCTAGTCTGTTTGGGCTTGAAGCCTATTAGTATACCTTTGCTAGTCTGTTATGGGCCGTAAAGCCTATTAGTAATACCTTTGCTAGGTCTGTTATGGGGCCTTTAGGTAATACCTTTGCTAGTCTGTTATGGCCGTGAAGCCTATTAGTATACTTTGCTAGGCTGTTATGGGCCCTATTAGTAATACCTTTGCTAGTCTGTTATGGGCCTTGAAGCCTATTAGTAATACCTTTGCTAGTCTGTTATGGGCCGTGAGCCTATTAGTAATATTTGCTAGTCTGTTATGGGCCTTGAAGCCTATTAGTAATACCTTTGCTAGTCTGTTATGGGCCTTAAAGCCTATTAGTAATACCTTTGCTAGTCTGTTATGGCTTGAGCTATTAGTAATACTTTGCTAGTCTGTTATGGGCCTGAAGCCTATTAGTAATACCTTTGCTAGTCTGTTATGGGCCGTGAAGCCTATTAGTAATACCTTGCTAGTCTGTTCAGAGCCTAAGACTAGTTTGTTCAGAGTCTTGTAGCTCATTAAAAATGTCCCTGCTAGTTTGTTCAGAGCTTGTAGTCAATAGAAATGTCCCTGATAGTTTGTTCAGAGCTTTGTAGCTCATTAGAAATGTACATGCTAGTTTGTTCAAGCCTTGTAGCTCATTAGAATGTCTTTGCTAGTTTGTTCAGCCTTGTAGCTCATTAGAAATGTCCCTGCTAGTTTGTTCAGAGCCTTGTAGCTCAGTAGAAATGTCTTTGCTAGTTTGTCAGAGCCTTGTAGTTCATTTAGAAATGTTCCTGCTAGTTTGTTCAAGCTTGTAGCTCATTAAAATGTCCCTGCTAGTTTGTTCAGAGCTTGTGCTCATTAGAAATTGCTGTAGTTTGTTCAGAGGCCTTGTAGCTCATTAGAATGTCCCTGCTAGTTTGTTCAGAGCCTTGTAGCTCATAAGAAATGTCTTTGCTAGTGTTCAGAGCCTTGTAGCTCATTAGAATGTCCCTGCTAGTTTTTCAGAGCCTTGTAGGCTCTAGAATGTCCTGATAGTTTTGTTCAGCTTGTAGCTCATTAGAAATGTAATGAGTTTGTTCAATAGTCTGTCCCTGCTAGTTTGTTCAGAGCCTTGTAGCTCATTAGAAATGTCCCTGCTAGTTTTGTTCAGAGCTTGTAGCTCAATAGAAATGTCCTGAATGGTTTGTTCAGAGTCTTGTAGCTCATAGAAATGTCCCTCCTAGTTTGTTCAGAGCCTTGTAGCTCATTAGAAATGTCCCTGCTAGTTTGTTCAGAGCCTTGTAGCTCATTAGAAATGTCCCTGCTAGTTGTGTCAGACCTTGTTAGTAGCTCATTAGAAATGTCCCTTGTTAGTTTGTTCAGAGCCTTGAGCCTCATAAAAATGTCCCTGCTAGTTTGTTCAGAGTCTTGTAGCTCAATAGCAAATGTCCCTGATAGTTTGTTCAGAGTCTTTAGCTCTTAGAAATGTCCCTGCTAGTTTGTTCAGAGCCTTGTAGCTCATTAAAATGTCCTGCTAGTTTGTTTCAGAGCCTTGTAGCTCAATAGAATGTCCCTGCTAGTTTGTTCAGAGCCTTGTAGCTCATTAGAATGTCCCTGCTAGTTTGTCAGAGCCTTGAGCTCTTAGAAATGTCCCTGCTAGTTTGTTCAGAGCCTTGTTCAATGAAGTGCCTGTATCAATGTAAAAGTCCCTGCTAGTTTGTTCAAGCTTGTAGCTCAATAAGAAATGTCCCTGCTAGTTTGTTCAGAGCTTTGTAGCTCATTAGAAATGTACTGCTAGTTGTTCAGAGCCTTGTAGCTCATTAGAAAATGTCTTTGCTAGTTTGTTTTAGAGCTTGTAGCTCATTAAAAATGTCCCTGCTAGTTTGTTCAGAGCCTTGTAGCTCATTAGAAATGTCCTGCTAGTTTGTTCAGAGCTTGTAGTTCATTAGATAATGTTCCTGCTAGTTTGTTCAGAGCCTTGTAGCTCATTAAAATGTCCCTGCTAGTTTGTTCAGAGCCCTTGTAGCTATTAGAAATGTCCCTGCTAGTTTGTTCAGAGCCTTGTGCTCATTAGATATGTCCCTAGCATTAGTTTAGTTTGTTCAGAGCCTTGTAGCTCATTAGAAATATGTTCCCTGCTAGTTTGTTCAGAGCTTGTAGCTCATTAGCTAAGATAGTTTGTTCGTAGCCTGCATTATGTCCCTAGTTTGTTCAGAGCCTTGTTCAGGCTTGTAGCTCATTAGAAATTGTCCTGCCTGTTAGTTTGTTCATTAGAAGCCTTGTAGCTCATTAGAAATGTACTGCCTTAGTTTGTTTGCAATTAATTAAATAGTAAAACTTTGCATTAAATATTAAATTAGTTGACAAAATGTTTTCTTTGATATTAAAAAAAAATAATGTTAAACATTAATGAGCCCTTACTTTATATTAAATACAATGAGGAATAATATGAATGATTTAACTCATATTCAATTATTTAATTAAATTTTAAAATTAAATAATCAGGTGTGTGGCACCTTGAACTTTCTCTCACCACATTGGATTCACTACACCATCCTCTCTAAGGACTAGCTTCGCTCGTCCTCAGATAGTAATCACATTTATTTTATTGCCAGGGATTACCCATCCAGGCACTGATCTTGCTCGATGCTGCTTAACTTTTATGATCCAAGAAAAACCTCAGATATACTTGCCATATTATAACAAAACATAGTATACTTATTTTTTATGTAAAGGGGTGCACTTGTACTTAATTTTATCTCAATAGTAGTATTTTCCGATGTTTTTACAATTTTTTTTATTCAACTGGAGTTGATAATGTGATGAAAAACGTGGCTCATATGTTGCTCTTATATATGACTTCATTAGTGCCAAATCTCAAACCATTATTAAAATATTTTTTCTGCGTTTAAGAATTTTTAAGATTTTTGCTGAGTTATTATTGGGGTGAATGGATGCATAATTAGACCTCTAATTAATTGGAACTCTAAAAGTTTCAACTCTCTAGCATAAATATGATGGAAGATACAATGATAACATGACACACACACACACAGAGACAGATAACTTAGTGAAAACTACTTTAGAGGTCCTAAGAAGTCACCAAAGGGATAGTTCCGGTGACATCCTTGTTTCGGATTTTGTTTTGCGAACACAATACTTTTCCTATAAATGCGGTATAGATGAGGAAAAGTATGTTATCTTTTAAACATGGATTCTTTCTAAGAGGAAGTGTCAGTAAAACATTAGTTATCAATTATTAATTTAATGTAACATCTGAAATGTTGCACTTAGTAACAAATGTTGCTGAAATGTAACAACAGTTATTGCTATGTGGTACTGATTTGGTGGAAGAAGAGGCAGTGTGAGCTAGAGTGTGGTGGGTTTGTTGCGTAGGGATTCCCCTTGGTGTCGTTCTTCATCAATCAGATGCGGTTGTCATTGACCTACACCCAGTATGGACTTAGTAACATCATAGATCTCTTCATATCTTGCAACAGGATGAAGGTACAAACAACTCTATCTGGTGGGTAAACAATTTGTTGTTGTCTTTGACATTAGCTACTGGCCATGGTTTTTATATAGGATCTCATTCCTTGTCAATAACGACATAAATAAAAAATTAAAAGTCTCTCCTCAAACAAAGTCTCCACTTTTCTCAATCTTCCACTTTTTCTTTTATTAAGTTGAGCTCTATTATCGCTCAAGATATAACAAAGATTTTGTATGGATATAGATGACAGCAAGATATAAGCTCACAAGGCTTCACAGGAATTATCTAAGCTAAATATAGCCCAAAACAAATATAAAGAGGATAGTGAATAGATACTATGACTACTGATAAAGTTCACACCTAAGTAATTGCTGAAGTTGGCAATACTTTCCGGTTGTGCACGTTTAACGTATTTTGTCACATAAGGTAGTAAGTAAATCTCGCAGGTTGTTTTAGGTTATTATACGACAATATTTTTAAAATAATGTTTTTGTTGTCAGGTTGGCAGCATTACTTAGTGCACCATTCAACCGGCTTTCGTGTTATCAGTGGAATTACATTGTGTTTACGGTCCTGTGCTTCTTCTATATATAGTATTATTCTAAGATGAGATCACTTTTGGAGGTGATCACAATGAAGATAGATAGAGGCCTGGCTGGTGGCTAATTTTAAACACACCATTTGGTTTGACACTTGGCTTATGGCTTTATTCTCTTAACTGGTGTGGTGGGAACTAAAAGAATTTCAAAGAAGCACTTCACCAATGTGGTTTTTTATTCTTCTTTGAACCTTCAACTTCTTAATCTTGTTTTAGCCTAATTATAGATTTAGGTACTCAAGTTTTATTTTTAACTGATATAAGGTTTTATCCCAAGTATGTTTAAAGTGTCAAGAATTAGGTTTTGGTGCCACCACATCAGAATAGTAAATAAAAACATATGTTCATTACCCGCAACAACCAATAAAAACAACACTGTTTCCCCACTAGACCTTTTTTTCTTTTTCTACTTTTCTATTATATTTATTACTTTCGCTTTAATTTCCTTATTTTAAATTATTTTTATTACTTTTATTTTCATTAATTTCTTTTTCATTTATGACTTGAGTTTATTATTTTAATTTGTCTGTGAGAATTGTGGGTTTTGTGTTTTGCATGTATGGTTGGTTTGATTGAAGTGTTGATGAGTTTTCCACTCTGGACAAACTCGTCAAATCTTTGTTGATATTGGGGAATAGATTTGCTTCAATTGAAATAAATCTATATTTCTAAGAGAGTAAATTTACGCTGGCTATTTGGTGCATTGTCGACAGTTTATTGACTATGTAAAAAAATATGTCCCCTAAATGGGTAACTTGAAGCAAAAAGATATTAAAATATGTATGTGTTTCGTTTTATAAATTTCAAGCAGTGAATTCTTGAGGTTATGACATATTATCACCACTGTTTTGCAGAAGACTTTTTGCATCTCACTTGCATACTCTTGCACTTGCTTTGCTTACTCCAACCCTCTTTTATAAACATCTTCATGGATTTTATATATTTTTTTATTTGATGATTGACTTTTATAATGTTTAAAACTAGTTTGTAATTTATAGAGAGTATTGCTTCTGAACGAGACATCTATATATTGGTCCAAGCCTCTTAACAAGACACTAGCTGTCTCCATAACCAACGGCACATTCCAGAGATATTCCTCTTCTCCTCAGACTAATAAACTAAAGTAAGTTAACAAGGACCCTTTCGATAAGATTACCTCTTAGAAGGGTAATTGTGATTAAAAAATATATATATATATATGTATGTACTTTAATATATGGTAGGTATTAATATATGTATGTATGTATTTAATAATTTTATTTTTGTAAAATTGTTGTTAATAAATCACGTTTTCTGGTGTAGATTAGAATAATTGGACCAGGAATCTCAGAAAAAAGAATTTAACCTAGAGTTTTAACCCTGTTTACATACTTGGGTCTAATCTATGCACATGAAGGAATTATTTGGCACAGTCTGCAGACCAGATTTTAGTAAAAATGAAACTTCCCCCTACACTCGTGATAAAGCCCTGGCAGAAACAAACTAAAACATGGGTCAATCTATTTTGACATTCTTGCAGAAACAGCTGTTAAATCTGCTTATATAAATAAGAAACTATTTAAATATCAGCTGGGTTGGCCGGTCTTGAGGTGGCAAGTCTTGAAGACCCTCCTAATGCAAGATGCAAGGCAGATCTGAAATGAGTAAAAATGACTTCACTTCCAGCTGGTATTGAACCAAGGACCTCATGATTAACAAGCGTTGGTTTTAACTATTCTTGCTTGGCTATATTTTTTATCTTACTATTCAAACTGTTTAATATTGCAGTGGGAAGGTTGATGAGAAGCTGCTATCTGCTGATGAGTCAGGTCCTGGATATGTTACAATACTCACCGATATTAACTTTTTTGTACCCAAGGTATCTTAACAAAATCCTTAATTTGACATTTGGCTATGTGGTCTGAACTTTGTTCAAGCATTAAATAACTACACTGTATAATTTAATTCTACCTATTATGTCCGCAAAACTTACCTTTGATTTGAGTATGATTCCTTTAGACACTTAGTGTAACATTAGTCTCATGGACTGTTCGTATTTTATGGTATAAATGGACTGTCTTTCATAAAACTATATGATGGTGGAGAAGTCAAGGAAGAGTTGTCCACACTGTAGTATTGAGACAGATGAGGATGACTTTAAGTTATTGTGAATAATTATGAAATAAATGAGTTATGAACTGTTGATTAAGTTATACATAATAAATAGAAGAATTCATTCCAAAAGATTTATTTAAATATACTAAAAACCTAAGCTTTCAATGAAGGAATCAAGAGGCTATAGTAGAAGCTATAGTAGCTTCAGATACTAGAGTAGAACAGAAAAACCAAAAACCACATTTACAAACCATTTTAACCAAAATCATAAGAACAAGCATTAAAAACTAAAAAAACAAAATAATATATAATAAAAATTTCTGGTGTGGTGGTCCACTAGCCGGGCAAGAAAATTCCTGAAAACTTCACTCACATCAGAATAAGCTAACAGTTCAAACCAGGGTTTAGACAAGAAATTCATAAGAATTCCTGTGATTAAATAATGAACACGTTTATGATGCAAGAGTGTGCTGACTTTCTTTGAAATGTGTGCTTTCTTGCTTATCAACCCAATTTTTCTATATATAATTAATAACCTGAGCAATAGTGTTACAAGTTGTTATTTAATTTTTTCAAAGAAAATAAGCTAATAATTAGCATAGACTGAGCTTAAATAAGTGCAAATAATTTATTTATTTATTTACATACTTGAGGTTACTTTATTACAGAGTTTCTCAATTGTTAAAATTTTACAATTAAATGAAAAAAACAAAACAAGAAAACAAATAGATTATAAATTATTAAATAGACTGCATAAACATAGGCAGCATAACTTGAATAACAAACTTGATTTAAAAAAAAGCATAACATTACATGAGAAACACTAAACATTTAAGGTGGGAATACTAAATTATCAGCTAAAAATTCTTTAACATTATAGTGGGCTTTCTCAAGCAACAATAAATAATGCTGTGCCATGTAGTGTATAAATCCATGGAATAAATATGTGCATTTTTTTTAAAAAAATTAAAAAACAACTTGTAACACTATTGATCAGGGTATTAATTATGTATACTAAAAAATTAAGCAAAAATTGGGTTGATAAGTAAGAAAGCACGCATTTCAAAGAAAATATGCACAGCTTGCAGACGGACCTCCACGCTAGAAATTTTTATTATATATTATTTTATAAATATTTATTTTAATATACATATAGTTTTTTATGCTTGTTCTTATGATTTTGATTAAAATAGTTTGTAAATGTGATTTTGGTTTTACTGTTCTACTATAGCCTCCGAAGATTTGGTTCCTAAGATTCCTAAGATGCGGGCCGCATTCCTTAAATTTTAAAGTATGCCAAACCCGTAACAAAGTGCTGTTAAGCTGGTGTTTTACTAAAGTCAAATTTATTCTCAAAGAATAGGAATTGGGGAACTTTAGCACTAAACGGAAAAAACAAAACGAAGTATCTTCGTCAGATCTTGAAATATAACTAAAAACAAATTTTGCTAGAATACAAGGTGTAAAAATAACTTTAAAAAGTATTCCTATGAAATAAAAAATCAAAGGGATTGTATTTTATCAACTCCTTTTCAGCAATTTACAGGAGGCAAAATAGCTTTTTTTATCTAATTATTGTGAAAATAAAAATTCACTAAAATAATTAGAATTCGCCAAATCCGACAATGAGAATTTATATGAAAGGCGGCCGCTCTTTATCTTACTAGTTTTTGTTTTCCAAACTTAAAGCTAAAGTAACTATCCATTATTTCCTTATCTTGGTATCTAACTTTTTATAATAATTTTTAATTAAATAAATTATTTGCTTATATACCTAATATTTTTTTTATTTTTAATTTATTTTATCTTTTTTCAAAACATTTTAATTTTGCCCGCGGGCCACATAAAAGGCTGGGCCGTAGTTTGCCCAGGCTTGTCCTAGAGTCTAAATAGCTTATTATTAGTTCACCTTAGAAAAAAACTATTTTGTTAAAACAACACATTGTTTTCACTAATATACGACAAAAATTATCAGTTTTTGCAACTTCTAGCAGCAATAGCTTATATTTTCGACTATTGAATGTATAAAAATATTTGGATTTTCTTAAAGGGCAATCATAAGAGAAGTTTTTTCCGTTCTTGGCTAAACATTTGCTCATCCCTTACTCCCTCTATTTATTTTTATTTGAATGATTGTTTCTGTTCAGGGGAAACTGGTAGGGATATGTGGAGAAGTTGGGTCAGGGAAGAGTTGTCTACTCACGGCAGTGCTGGGACAGATGAAGATGATTGAGGGAAAGATCTGCAGGGAAGGCAGCTGTGCCTACGCAGCCCAGCAGCCCTGGCTTATCAACGCATCCCTGAAACAGAACATTGTCTTTGGAGAAAAATTCAACTCTGAAAAGTAACTAACTCTTTCTTATTATTTTTTTCATGATAATAGATCAAAATAGATGATGTATTAGATTTTTCATATTAAACGCTTAGTGACATAATCTAAGAGATAACGGAAACTGGTTTTCAGTTTTTTTGGGGTATTCTGTCTTCATTCATGTTGTCCTACATCCCTGAAGATGTCTCCCATATTGATGACTGTTAGTAATATTTCATAGACTAATGATTTTGTAATTATTGTTTTTTAAATTTAATTAAAACTAATTTTTGAAATAATAACAAAACCATTTTTTTTAAACTTAAAAATCATATAATTTTGATTATTTGTGACAGAACCTTTGCTCTAGGAGTTGTAACTCTTACTGAGGGTCCTCACGAAATTGGTAATTACACATAAATATATCAGAACTATATATTTTTAAAAAATCACCTATTGTAAAAATATTTGTGTAATATGTATTTGTATTTTTTTGTTGTAATTATCCATTTTATTATTATTATCATCTACATTGACCCCATAACCCATCATAAAATAATTTCTGCCTAAATTATGTAATTCTTCTGTTGTACAAGTTTGCTTAATGTGAGCTTAGTTTAGAATTTATTTGCCACGGATAAAACATTTATCAACTGGTTATTTTTAGGTATTTCCGAGCAGTGTATTCGAGTTGTTTGAACAAAGACATATCTGAGATGCCAGGGGGAGACGAGACTGAAATAGGTGAGAGGGGTATCAACCTGTCTGGTGGGCAGAAGCAACGAGTTTCCCTCGCCAGGGCTCTCTATGCTGACAGGTATCTTGTCTTGAGTTACTCTAGTATGCTTATCTCAAAATAAAGCTGTTTGTGAAAGTGGCACTCCTTTTGATGGTTATTACCCTATTACTTCCTTCAATTCACTGGAGCCCTGCAGCTCTTTTAGATGGTCATTCTCCTATGACCTCCTTCACTTTGCTACACCTCTGTAACTCTTTAAGATAGATGGTCACTCCTCTATACCTTCTTCAATTCCCTACACCCAGAGAATCTTATGCTAACTGAAAGGAACATTAGACATTTTTCTAAACAGTATTTTTTACCAGAAACCATCCCCAAAGACTGTGTGTCAATATCTATTTTAGTTTTCATGAAACAGATTGTGGGACATTCTGGAGAAACACCAGATTGGTAGGTTCTCTATCAATATCTGACTTATTGAAGACTGTTAGCTTAGTGGTAAAGCACTTTCCTTACGACCTGGAGGTTAAGGCAAAGACGTTTCCTAACATTTTTCTAACTTTTTCCTAACTTTTTCCTAACATTTTCCTAACGTTCTCCTATCGCGTTTTAAAAGTCTTTTAGAGGCTTCGCATGATTTTATTTAGTAAGAACCTAAGGTTGTTATGTCAAAAAGTGATACCATTGTAAGTAACGTAATATATCGCAAAATATCAATGTTATTAACTTATTACCTGGATTTACGACACACTTTGTCATAAACAACAATGCGACCTTGCTTAGGTTTTGGCAAATGTTAAATATATTAGAAACTTTATTTACATATGTTTTCAGTAAACAGTAGAGTTAACACAAATACAATGTTCAATTATTGTAACAGCTTTCATAAATAAAGCAGTATCAAGCGTTTCAAGTTTGAACGTGGACCAGGTTGTACGAATCCAAAGGTGTCTAAATGAAGACCTGTTAATCAGTGCAACATTGTTTTCATTTTGCTAAATCATTTACACAATTTTGTTTTTCGTATTTTGTCATCAAATTCATTTTTGTTTGTGTAAAATTTTTTTGGTATAATAATGGCTAAATTATTCACACCGGACCAACTGAATTTCCTCTTTGAATCAATAGCCCGCCACAAACAGACCATAGAAAATAAAAAATCTGATTGTGTTAAAAGAATTTCAGGGTAAACTCCCTAATAGTAAGGTAAGTGGATTAACAGTATTATGTAAATTTATTTAGGTAGTTATTAATACGACAAAGTGTGTCGTAAATCCAGGTAATAAGTTAATAACATTGATATTTTGCGATATATTACGTTATTTACAATGGTATCATTTTTTGACTTAACTACCTTAGGTTCTTACTAAAAAAAAATCATGCGAAGCCTCTAAATGACTTTTAAAACACGGGAACGATCATTTAAATTCCGTGGCTTAAAAACATTTCCCTTACCTAAACCTAAGGTGAGTGTTAGGAGAATGTTAGGAAAATGTTAGAAGAATGTTAGGAAAATGTTAGGAAAACGTCTTTGAATACGGGCCTAAGATTCAAATCCAGCTAGAAGGACCTTATATGAGGTTATCCCTTTTTCCCTGGTATAACCACATTTTCAATTTTTTGTTTTCTTGGAAGGTCTTGAACCAAAGTTTAAGGTTGACCAACAAACTGAATTTATATCATTTGATACTACCGAGTTTTGCAAAACATGAATAGTTGACACAATATAATTATGTGAGAGAATCCTAGGAAATGTAAAATGCAAAATGCTGAAGGTCAGAGTGAGTTTAGGCTCTGTCGGCGCCCTGATGAGTTAGACGTAACGAAACAGAGTGGGACATGACATTTTGTCATGTCAATGATGACAAATTTCGAATGATGGAATTGTTCCCAGATGTAGCATTGCATTTTGCTTGTTACATTTCCTAGGTGTCTCTCGCACAATTAAACTGAATTTACTTTAACTTTTACCCAACTCCATAACAGCTCAAGGAAAGTTTTCCTCTATTTGGTACTGCTCTAGACAGTGCAGTGAGCCTGATGAGAATCTGGTTAGACTAGAAGGACTGGTATGTTTGGTAAAGCAGTAGTAGTTTGGTAGAGGTTTTAACTAAGTTGGTACTAGTAGTAAATTAGTAAAAAAATGTATAGTCGGGCTAGATCAGGATATATATAATAGTCTAGGAGCCAGACCTGAAAAAACGTGACTCATATTGAACGGCTTTAAACCAATTTTTTTAAAACTGTATCTTAAATGATAAAGAAAAAACATAGTCTGCCTATCCAGAGTGGAGCTCTTCATATAATTGAGCACAATCAACATTTTAGAAAAACACAAAATTTTAGATTTATTGAAATAAGTGGTTCCTTGTTGGTCTTGTCCAAAATTTGAAAAGAACATTTTTTAAAGCCGAAAATGTTTCCAATAAACCCGGTGTTTATTCATCAAAATCTCATACCTGCAACTAAAGTTATGGCATTGGCAAAACTGTCAAAAAAAATTTAATTTTTGCAGACAGCAAAATTTTTGCAAAGTCTACGTATTATGCTTTTTTTAAGTAATTTTATGAATGCTATAACTTAAGATTTACTAATCTGATTTTGACGAATAAACACAGGATTTATTGGAAATTTTGTCAGCTTTGAAAAATGTTTTGTTTAATAAAATGAAATAAAACAGAGTGTCTCCACTAATGATGTGTATTTGACATAGCCAGCTTTCAATCTTAACAGATCATCATCAGTGCCTAACCAACAAAGTAAAAAATATATCATATAAAATACTCTAAATAAAAATAACATACTAGAATAAAAGAAATACAACAAAATGAAATAAATGCACCATTAAAATAAAATAAGGAAATAAAAAAACATGAAGTAACCAAAATAAATTTAAAAATATTTTTAAAAAAATATGAAAACATTATAAAAATAACTAATGGTGAGCAGTGAAAAAAACAAGTCAGGAGGCTAGTGGTTACAGTTTTGTCTAGAGGTTTGTAGCTGACTGACAGGAACCGAGTAGCCGACGCCAACACCCTTTGTATCAGCGTTATCTCACCACTCTCGCCCCTTTTATTAAGCACCTTATCATCATTTTCTTTGGCGTACTTTAAAATCTACACATTTTCCAAAAAGTTCATGGTATTACCTTTCTGTGTCATGTGGAAGGAAAGCAACCTCATGCTGAAAGTTAACATGGCCTTCTTCATGTATGTGCTGGTAGAACTTACTGTTTGTCCTGCGAAAGTACTCTTTAAGTCTCGTTAAGTATGCTCTACCAGTTTGGCAAAAATATGTGCTGTTACACCCTCCACACCTCAAAGAATAAACACCGCTCTTCTTGCTGGAGTCAATTTTATCTTTAGGATTTGATAAAGAGGTACTAAGTGAGATAAGGCTCTGATATCTCACACCAAGCCCGTTTCTTTCCATTACTCGACTAACTCTCTCAGATACAAGCCCCATACATGTTATCGAATGCCAACCTTTTATTATCTCTGGTAGGGCCATCTTTTTCTCTTTAAATTTTACACTAGACCAACAGAGAACAATTTATTTTCTAGAAATCAAAAATTTTGATTGAGCGCAATCATATGAAGGGCTTTACTTTGGATAGGCAGACTATGTTTTTTATCATTATTGAAGGTTTATTTTCAAAATAATTTGCTTTAAAATAGTGCAAATGAGTCATGTTTCTTTTAAGTCCGTTTCTTGGACTTAATGAGTGCAGAGTAGTTTGAGGGACTAGAAAAAATATACCCTGTGTAAGGGACAACAAAGGGCTTCTCTTGATGCTGTCTGTGCATAAATACTAGAGGTTATCAGTTGAGATGCATTTAACAAAGGGAAAACACTGAAATTACCCTACCGGTTTAACCATTAAAAGTAGCTGAAATGTTGCTAACAGTTATTGTTGATTACAGAGATATCTACCTGTTGGATGACCCCCTGAGTCAGGTGGATGCCACTGTCAGAGAGACCCTGATGACAAGGTACATACATAATGCTCTCCATGGCAAGACTGTTCTCTTAGTTACTCATAACTTAGATGTGAGTTCTCTCTTAGTATCTTTACTCTATTAAATAATAATACACTTTAGTCATGATAAATCAGTGAAGACTGGTGTGTCTCTTTCTTTTAATATCTCGAAATTTGAAAGTATCTCTTGTTTAGAAACTAAACATATAGAACAACTTTGCTGTGTGTTTACTGAGGGAGCTCTGAACAATATGGTCACCAAGTTTTAACAAACTACAAGTCTATTAAATAAAATGTAACAGATAAATATATAATAATGCTATATATATATATATATATATATATATATATATATATATATATATATATATATATATATATATATATATATATATATTATTATTTTAAACAGCCATTATTATATATTATGGTTAAAAAAACAAATCGATAAAATTAACAAATGGAAAAAGAAATGCCACTTCTTTTTCAATTCTAAACACTGTATAAAGATTTATGATTTTTGAAATGTTTATGGGGTCATTTTTGTGGCTTAATTACCTCACATCAGGGTTTGGGACATTAACAAGGTTGATTTTTGTACCAAGTTTTATTTCGATCCAAGAGAGTGTTTGAAAGTTATTGTGTCCCATCAAAACGTCTAGGACACAAAATTTTCAAGAAATCTACTTCCCCCACTCTAACAGTAAAACATATAGGTACAACTCAAAGTGTAATAAAACCAAAAAACATGCTGTCAGTCCAAAAATGTCTTGGAAACAATTTGTAATCAATCATCTAAGATATAATCTTTACAATAAAAAAAGCCCATGTTTTGTTTTTTTTATTCTTTGAGAACTTTGTGTGATGCGGGTTAACATGATAACACTTGGGCCATTAAAAAAGTTCTCATTGAAACCCCTCTATACAGCAGTTAAATACCATTGCCACACTCCTGCGTTGTGCTCATCTAAAACTGGCATAAGTTTTGTTTGAACTATAATATTATATAAAGTTGGGGCTTAACCTGAAATCTGCGATGTTAAAGGTTTTTATAATAACGCTTTAACAACCTCATCCATGGAGGCGGCTTACACATAATATAGTACTTAATTATAAAGCAAGAATCTAAGTCTTAAAACAGCTTAAATGTTGACAAAATCTCAGTAAAACAATCATTTATTAGCATCACATAAAACAATTAAAGAATCAGCTGGTCCGAACAATTTTTTTTGAGCAAGTGTTCTTGCTCAAAATGCGGTCATGTTCTACTTTTTACTTCTTTTTACTTTTCCTTATTTATATTGTCAGGATATATTGCTGCAATCCGTTTCAGGTGAATTTAAAACCTCCTGAGTGGTTTTCACAAAGTTGTTTGTCTGCATGTGTGTGTGTGTCTGTTATCATCGTAATGATAACATGATAGCACTTAGTGTATTTATGCTAGAGAATTTAAACTTTGTACAATAATCAGTCTACAGGTGTAGTTGTGCTATTCGGAAAATATTTTTTATGACGTCATTAGCCTGCAATAATGACTCAGCCAAAATTTTGAAAAATCATAAAACACGGAAAAATGTTGCGAACGATTTAAAATTTAGCACCCATGTTGCCATGTAAAAGAGTAAATACTATGTGCTAAGTTTAATCCCATTATGAACATTAGTTCAATTTTTATGGAATGACTTGTATGTTTTTTAAAAAATTAAAAATAATTCACTTGAGTTGAAATTTAGTGCAAATATATACCTTCACGTAATATACGTATTCACGAAATACGAAAAGTATCATAAAGCATAGACGATAAGATCATAATAACGATGGACGATAATAACGATAATGGATCATAAAGCATCACTGAGCGTTGTCAGTGCTGTATGGGTGACCTCTGAGAGTGAGACGTATGTATTAACTATCTGAGGATGAGTGAAGTAAGTCTGAAGATGTGTTGCAGTACAAATTTGGCGAATTTTATATTCTGATAACGAGCAAAGCGAGTCCGAAGCAGAGAGGATGAGCTTAGCGAATCCGATGTTATCAGGAAAATAGGCTACATAGACTTGGTAATCAAGTATCTAGTCATGTTGACTTTTCAATTGTTTTATTAATTTTTTAAAAAGAGGATGCTCAAAATGTTGTAATAACTTGTTGTTAAAATGACATCTTTCTTTTTATTCTTAATTTAATTTGTTATTATTATTTTTATCATTTATCCATTTGTACTCTTAATATACTTGCTTTATGTTGTTAAAAATTTTTTTTTTGAACTTTCTAAATATCTTTTTATTGTCTGTTTTAAGTTTTTCACTTAAATATTGCTTTTTTATTTGTTTTATTTATGTATTTTTTTTCCTTTCTTATAAAATTAATATATATATTATTTATTAATGATATGAAAATTTTTAAGTTTTTTCTTAATACTAGGTTTTTTCTCTTTTAGTTTGATTTTTTTTCTTTTATTTCTACTTTTAGCAATTATCTCAGTTATAATCATGTTTCAGTTTTTTTTCTCATTATTGTTTTTATACTTTTATGTTTTGTTTTTCTGTAAAATAACTAAAGTGAAATAATAATACTCTTATTATAAAATGGTCCAAGGACCGTATATTGTTTAAATAAATAAAAAGTTCTGAGGTGCCCCGTACCCGATTTTTTTATTAATGATCAGTTTGTGCTGTTGTGTTGTAGTGTCTAAAGAAATGTGATGGTATTGTTGTGATGAAAGATGGAAAAGTGGTGGAGCGTGGGACTCATGATGAGCTGATGGTGGCTGATGGAGAGTACAGATCCATGGTGGATCTATGGACCACCAGCAAACTTACTGTCACCAGGTAATCCATCTAAATTATTCCCTTGTATTCTAAGAGTAATTAAATAAGGATATTTCGCTATGTCCTTTGCATGATTGCTTCTAGTTTTTTTTTCTAAGGATGGATTACACTTTATTTAAAATTACAAAAATATTGAGTCTAAGTTACTCTCTATTGTTCCACTATTTTGGTAATCTGTTGTTAGTAATCTTTTGTTACCAATATTGGCTGTTTTAAAAACCACATTAAAAATCACTGTTATCTAGTAATTTTTCTCCATCTATTTTTAAGACATCAAAAGGGGCACTTTTGGCATGACCCTTTATAATTATAAAGTTAATTACAGAATTACCTAGCAGGTATTCAATGCTGCATCTAGCAAATATACTTTATATAAAATTTCTGAGTGTGGATTGGTTTCCGCCTCTCGACTTCCACTTCTTTCATAATCATAAAAGAGGTGCAATCACAATATCAAGAGTAGAGTAATTGTTGGAATACGCAAATTTATTTAGACTTAAAAATTTATTTATTTAGAGTGAAATTTTGATTAAATATAAGATCTAAATTTTCATTTTGTCTCTTAAGCGCCCAAACACTTAACTTTTATGCAAATTTATTTTATTATTTTTTAAATTATATTAAATTTGAGCCTTGATACCACACATTGTTGAACCAATTTTAAGACTGTAATAGTGACGGTAAGGATAAAGCTTAATTTTTCCTTTTCGATTTGAGTTTGACATTAAAGTCCCTAAGCTATTTGTACTTAATTGAATACAATGAATGATGTGAAAATATGAGAATGTTTTCTCTTAATGAAAGAGGATGAATTACATGAATTTTGAGAAAAAAAAATGTTAAACAAAATTAATAATAATGAATAAAAATCAAATGAAAGTTAAATACAAACAAGAAGAAATACCATAAATGAAAGAGAGGGGAACAGACTGCTTTCTAAAGCTGTCTTTTTTCCGCTTTATACCTTTGAAGGGTAAAGAGATGGAGAGAGGCAATAAAATGATATGAATCAGGATCATATCCTGATGAGTATCAGGATATGAATCTCATAACATTAAAATTTTTGTTAGAAATACTTGTTTCTTGTGATTGTGAAGAAAAATCAATGATGTAAGTCTAACACTGTAGTATGACACATGGTTAAAATTAGTTGACAGCGTGGGAAAAAGTGTCGAAGAACCAATGAGTTTGGCCTGATATGAAATTGAGCAGAAACAAAGTGGAGCCCTTCTTCATATGATTGCCCATGCTCAAAATTTTTGAAAATCACACAAATTTCAGTTTTCTTGAAATAAGTGGTTCCCTGTGGGGTCTTGTGCAAAACATAAAGAGAACATTTTTTACAGTTAAAATATTCTATAAAACGAGTGTTTTATCATCAAAATTGAAAAACTGCAACCAAAGGGCTCTTTCAAAAGCACTAAATAAATGGTTAATTTATGCATAGTCAGCGAATTTATTTGGAAAAATATTGGCTTTTTGTCCATTTTTTTTGCCATTTAACAAATGTCATAACTTTAGTTGTATTTATCCGATTTTGACAAAAAAAAAACACTCATTTTATAGGTATCAGTTTAAAAAAAAATTCTCTTCATGTTTGCACACGACCTACAGGGAACCACTTATTACAAAAAACTGGAATTTTTGCGATTTTCTTATATTTTAAGCGAGCGCATTCATAATAAAGGCTCCACTCTGGATAAGCAGACTATTCCTTTCCTTCATAATTAAAGGTATATTTTCAGAAAAACTTGGTTTGAAGTAGTACAAAATAAGTCACATATTTTAGGCCTGGCTCTTGGACTATTTAAGATTTAATTTGGTTTTGAAAACAGTCATTATAATTATATGCTCCAACTTAACTTTACAGAGTTACCGAAAATGATAGTTCATTTGAACTTAGATGAGCCAACTGACTGAGAGTAGAGAGCATTCTCAAAAGCCTAGGACCATGTTTTCTTTCAAAGTTTTAAGGATTTAATGTTGATTTCTTTGAAATGTTCCAACTGATGTTTATGAGAAATATATAAATAGTCATAGAGTTATATACTAAAAAGAGCATAGCCTATCTCAATATAAAGAGGCCTGAAACATCTTTTTTGGGGTTTTTAGGGGCTCTGTGTAACCTCATTAAAACCTACTCCAAGAGTGAGTTAAAGTTATAATAAATCAATTTTTTGGCTTCTGACACATTGTTTGTGTTTTCATTTGTATTTTAAATGTCTCCTATATAAGTTACTGTATTTCTGTTCTAACATATTTGATTATTTAGATAATCGAATGTGGTCAGGTTACTTTTACGATGTTTCAAAATTCAACCAATAGGGCCCCTCCTCTAGTAATATATCTCTATGTACGTAGTAATTGTTAATTGAATGCCTTAAGGTTATCTTATTGAGCTAAAACTCATATCAGTCATATCTAAGTAAGACGCTTTGCTTTAATCACATTTCAGTTTCATAAGCTGAAACATCTTTTTGGATTTGTCCAAAGTGTCATAAATTTCATTTGTTTGCATGTTTCTAAGTTATTTGTAATGTTGTCACAGAATAATACTTATCTAGACTCATTTAGATCTGAGTGGGTAATGTTTTACCACCTTGATTCCTAATAGGACTAAATGAGTGATTCTCAGTCCTATGCTTGTATCAGATCCCTAGTTAAAAAAGGTTCTAGCATTTAAATTACTGAATTTTTTATATCTATACTGTTTTTTGGGCCTTGTAGTTAAGAGTGTGGGGAGGTTAAATGGTTTAGCAAATAAAAAATTCTAAAACGTACTGTCACCAAACCGACATTATAAGACTCATTCTCCTCTGGAAGAAAACAGTCGTTTGGTACTTAAAAATAGGAGCCAAATTCCACTGTTTTCACCCTAGAATTTGAAATGATCTTAAAATGTGAGAAGGAAAAAATAGAGTGAACGTCTAGTCTTAGGATAATTTTGCTTAGGCAAAAAGGAACCCCAACACCCCCTTAAGTTGCCAATTCAAAAGTCTAGGACATGTTCTCCAATATTTTTAAGCATTTAATGTTGGTGCATCTAAAATGTTCCTTCGGATATATAAAGCAAATGTTCACATTTGACTGTTACTTGACTTGTTACTGTAATACTGTATCCCTTAGTTAAATATAGGAGTGTGTTGCAGAGATGAAGCCATCTCTCCGATAGAGGAGCCTCCTGAAATTCATCTCACAGCTAATGGAACTAAAAAAGGTAATGAAACATACGAGTCATTTCGATTAAACTGATTGAGGCTGTTAGGGTATTTAATTTTCCTCGTCTATTTACACAGAGGAATGTACTAACTTCAATTAACAATGTCAGATTTGTGAAATGTATGGAAATTTCTGTATTTGTATTGTATTTTGATGGTCTGTACAAATAACAAAAATAATCTTTGGTCTTATGCCAAATGTACAGAATTTGACTTTTTTAAGTTACCCCAAGTGGTAAGTATAATACCTCATTGTGGTGGTAATTATGAGAAAATAATTATAAATTTGAACCTGCAGAAGTCGACTTACTAGGTGTTGAGACCATCTGAAAGTCTAGGACCATGTTCTCACCTTGATTTTGAGTATTTAATGTTGGCACATCCAAATTTTCCCTTCCTGTATATTTGATGGAAACCTGGTTAGACAAAGGTAAGGCCACAAAAAGTTTCAACGCAAAATGCTTAAACTATATGGGGCCATCATGCCTCCACAAAATAGTTTTACACAAAAACTAAAACCTTGTGGGGCCCATAAAATTATAATTACAAATCTGTGTACTTGTAATCAAGTAGGACACTACTGTTTTCTAGATGAATAACTCCACATGTGCACAACTTCATTCAAAATATTTATGTTATAGTTTTATATTTTGTATGTTTTCCAAAAACCTTTTTAGTTCCACCAGTTCGATTTTGTAGATGAAGCCATTAATGTTTTGTGTTGTGTGTGGTAGATGAAGTGGCAGGAGGGAGGTTGCTGATATCAGAGGAAAAGAGACAGAGTGGAGGTCTCAAGACTGAGACGATCATATCGTATGCATCAGCATGTGGAGGAGCTTGTATCACTCTCTCTGTTATACTTCTCATGCTATTCAACATTGGTTCCACGGCCTTCAGCAACTGGTGGTTGGCACTCTGGCTCAAAGCTTCCAATGTGAGTACCAACCTTTCCTAAATTTTCATGTTATATTCCCGATCATTCCTCATCCTTTTTTAAAGTTTTCTGTTCCCTATTCTTATCTTTATTAACTTTGCCTTCTCCTTGTACTTTTATCTGGGGATTTGGGGGACCTTTCAGATCTTGGATGTCCTAGGTATAGTGTGTGTTTTTGTTTTGTTCCTGATCACTCTGGATTAGCTCTAAGATTGAAGCAATCTTATTAAAAACTATTAACTCTTTCAAATAGTTATTAGTAGTAGTGTTAGAGAGAAATCTCAAATTAAGAAATTCATTTAATTCAAAAATTAAATGAATACTTCATTTAATTTTTGCTGTGTGCCAAAGTATAATAAAATGTGCATGACATATGGGTAGTATGGGCAAATTTTTGGTATGAAAATTGATTTGGCTTCTTCTTCTTGATTTGGCTTCTTCGTAACCCCATTAGTTTCTCTTCAAACACCCTCTAAAACAAGAGAAAAAGGTCTTTAGTTATGCTTCAGCTGCAAGCTACTACTGTTTTTTTTCTCTTCACTGTCTCTGTTGGATACTTAATAGTGGGATATTTTTTAAAAAGAGGACTCATTTTCTTTTATAGGATCATAATAAAACATGCCCTATGAAGATGTCCCATCCCCCTCCCCCCAAAAAGAAGGTTACTCTACTGATCAGGGTTACTCTTTAAAGTAAATCTAAGCCACACTTATTGATAAAAAAGTGAATACAATATAATATTTCTAAAATTATACATGGCCTGAAATTGAATTTCCCAAACTTTATAACTGTAGCAATATTATTGTTCTGTAAGCGTTAGATTGGGGGATATTGACAATTTTATTGTACAAAGTCATCTAACTACAGCAGCGCTTGATTTTAATCTTAAGGGTTGAAAATCAGACTATGATTTACAGTATCATTTTGTCAGATTTATAGCATTCTTACGATATTCAAATTGTAAGAATGCACTCTGTGTAATGGATATTATTGTGTTTGTGTGTGTGTGTGCAGGGTACAGCTTCCTTGGGTGGTACAGTCACTGAGATACCAATAGTTACCATGAAAACCACTTCAGTCAACCAGACTGTACTTGATCTCATAGAAACCACTGAGTCACTGAATGAGTCAGCTCTAGAAACAACTGACTCGCTGATTGAAACAACAACCCTGCTAGCAACTACTCTGGTGGACAATGTAACAGACAGCCTAGTTGGGTCGTCACTGAGCAGTACCAGTCTAGCCGAGAGCCTAGTGCCATCAGCACTGACAGATGATAAACCAGACCATGACTTTACCATTTTCTATACAGTGTACGCTGCCAGTGTTGGTGTCATCCTCTTCTCTAATCTACTCAGAGGATTCTGTCTCACAAACGTAAACTCTTACATCATATTTATAACCTAATTAAGAAATAAGTAATTATAATCTAATTAAATCTTCTCCAACTAAGGGTCCATTTAGTATTATCTGGTTAAATCTTCTTTAACTAAGGGTCCATTTAGTATTATCTGGTTTAATCTTCTTCAACTAAGGGTCTTTAGTATTATCTGGTTAAATCTTCTTTAACTAAGGGTCTATTTAGTATTATCTGGTTAAATCTTCTTTAACTAAGGGTCCAATTAGTATTATCTGGTTAAATTTTCTTCAACTAAGGGTCCATTAAGGGTGGGTGGAACGCGAACTTAAAATGCTATCCTATGTCTCCCGCACGTAATTTTTAAGATGGGGACGTAATTTTTTTTTTATTTAAAATGATTAAAATGCCAAAGGGTACCTAGTTTTTATTTTTTTTAATCAAGCATGTACGCGCTGGTTAAAATCAATTTTTTTATTTTGAACCTTTAAATTTAAAAACTTTAATTACTAGGCCCCCTTTATCACGTAACTTAGAACTCAAAACCGAAATTTCAATAAAAAATATTAATTTTTCAAGGCGTGCTATGCTGGTGAAAATAACTCGTAAAATAGGATTTTAGTTCCAACGTTATCTGATAGATGCCAGTCAACAAGTTTTTCAAGGTAAACTCGAACTTACTATACACGTAAGAAGCAGGAGTAGGCGGAGCTATCCCCGCCCCATTTCAGTCGGCAAGATCTTTCCTATGTAAAACATAACATAAATATTATTATATATGTCAATCAATATTACAGTTAAAAACAAATCATATTACACATATGTGTATTCATCATTTACAAATGAATACAGAAATTATTTTATTTATAGTGTTTAAAATGTTTTGATAAGTTCAGTGGTAAAAATAATTTGGATTTGAAAAGGTCACTATTCTTCCTGCTACATACAATTAACGAGACATATACAATTAAACAATACTATTTATGTCAATCAATGAAATCAAAATACACAATACTGACTCTACGAAGTCTTTAACACATAAACTGAAATAGTATTTATTAGTTTTTTTACAATCAGTATTTGCGAGACATTTAATTGTTATGGAAAACATACATTAAAGAGATTTAAATAAATTTTATTAATAAAATATGAATAACTTTAAAGTATATCATTTGATACTACCGAGTTTTTCAAAACATGAATATTTGACACTATTATGTATTACATTATTAAAATTGGGGTTTTAAATGAAACCTCATTGATTTGTCTGCTGTTACAGGTTAGCCTGAGGGCTGCCAGAGTATTACACAACAAGTTATTTGATAAAATGCTTTATGCACCTCTACAGTTCTTTGAAACAACTCCCATAGGATGGTAAGTACCGCTGGCTATTTACATTTAATAGCTTCTTAGGAGCAAGTACTTCTCCCATTATAGGGTTCATCTTGAGAAAGATGTTAAGAATAAATTACCTTCCAAGTCGACCACGTTGTTGGGCCCTTTTTGGCCCAAAACTTGTGGGGGGGGGGGGGGCGAAACCAATATCTGATAGGGCGAAATTCACACATCTACAAGGGAATTACACTAGAATCTACTTCGTCAGAGGGGGTGAAATTTTTTCTACCGGGTTTGATGCCCCCTGGCCCCCTACCTGGCTACGGGTCTGCCTAAGATAGAAGATAGAGTTCTACAATATGAGTAACACAAATAAGAAAAGAAAATACATATTCTTTCAGGATGCTTAATTTGCTTTACGTGGTGTGCTAACAGTATTCTAAAACTTTAAGAGAGCTAATAAGTTAGGCCTTACTTGTGTTTAAATAAGTGGCTTCCCTCTCCGAGTGCAAACAATGTGAGGGATATTAATACTGATTGATGTTTTTTAGTTGAAACACGGCTGCCGCAGAGTCTAGAACTCTTGCTCAATCACAGCTGGCAGATAATATTCTCGCTACTCTTCATCAGTCTGGTGTTCCCCTGGTTCATCGTGCCACTGGCCTGCGTGGCCCTCCTTTATCACTTCATCAGCAAAGTCTTCAGGTATCCAAATATTTCCCTGCTTATTTTCCTATTTTTCCAAGTTTTTCTTTGCATTCATAAGGTTTGATCAGTAATCTTTGTAAATCAAGTATTACAATGTGTCTTGCAGATTAAGCGTATTAAATCATTTTAGTTTTTAAAAAGTATTACATATTCCCTAAGTGTTCTAACTTTCAAAATACTGTGAAAAGTGTAGTAAATAGAAAATATTTTACTAAATCTATTTAATTACGAAATAGAATCTACAAAAAAAAATTATATATTTAAATATTTTTTTGAAAAACAGTGAAACCTGGTTATTTGACCACCTGTGCTAAGTTATAAAACTTAGGATGTATTCGTAGGAGTGAACGGATTAATCTGAATTGCTCAGTGTCATGTCCGCCATTTTCCTCTGCCACCAAACAAACCAGAGTTATGTTGGCAAACTCTTTTTGATCTTTTCTTAAGATCAGTGAATTGGTAACCTCACGGTAAAGTAATGTATAAACCAAGTAGAGAAACAAATGCGATTTTTGTCAGGCTTGGCATGTAGTGTTTGGGAGTTAGCATAAATTTCTCTATGGGTGCGGCCATTTTTTTTTACCCTTATAAATGTAAACAAACTATTTACGGTACTCAAAATTTTAGTTTTTATTGCATTTCTTTGTACATTTTAATATAAAATGTTAATAATTTTTGTAAGAAATACGTTTTGTCACATCCAATAGTGGTTTAATTGCGAATTTTTAAATACTACTTTTGCTTAAATTTCTTAAAACGAGCAGCAAAAAATTTTTTGTACTTAACTTATATATATATATATATATATATATATATATATATATATATATATATATATATATATATATATATATTTATATATATTATATATATATATATGTATGTTGTGTTGTGTGTGTGTGTGTGTGTGTGTGTGTGTGTATTCCCTTCAATATTAATTGTAATTAGTAATTTAACAACTTTTAAATTAAAATTTTTGAATGTAATAAAAGCAATTGTAATTTAAGTTATATTTAAGGCATTTCACTGTCGTCTGTATGTTCTTCAAAATCTTAATATAAACATGTGATTTACCTTTACTATAGTTTCTTCTTTTCTTTAATTAAATTATTGTAACAATTATTTCACAGAATTGAATACAAAATCATTAAATTATCATGTACATATTAAAGTACAAAAACACGATAAAAATTAAAACTCACCTAATGTTATCAGGGTTGCCAACAAATGTATATCCTAAAAGGCTCATACGCAGTTACTATATAGAGATATTTACTCAAGGGGGTATAGCCTATCTAAATACATTGAGATACCTCAAACACCTTTTTGGGTCTCTCCGGGGCTCTATGTAACCTCATTAAAACTTCTTTCAAGAGAGAGTTAAGGTTATAATTAAGAAATTTATTTTGGTTTCCCACACATCTTATGTGTTTTATTTGTATTTTTAACGTTTTACTATATAAGTTATTGTAATTTTGTACTTATTATTTAATTATATTTATAAGCGAAGGTGGTTACTTTTTCGATGTTTCAAAATTTTACCTTTAGCAATAATATCTCTATACAATTTTAGCTTTTTTTGAGCCAGCTATAAGGTGATCAGAATTATTTTACAGAGGAGGAATAGGAGTTCCCCTACGTGGTTTATACAAGTATATTACTTTACCTCATGGTTTCTAGTAAAACCCTTTTAACAATAGCGTTTTTCGGCTTTCGTTTAAATATATTCATTTTTACTTTTAAATATTCTTGTTTGTTTCTTGTGTAGATTAATCCCACTGGAGGAACTTACAGAAAGGCAATACAGAGTAAAAAAGTCGTAGTCAGACTTATTGAAAAAAATTGGCGCTTTGACAAAAATTCTTTTAATAAACTTGTAAATCTATTAAGCAATGTTTTAATCAAACAGATTAACTGAAAATAGCTAACAACAATGTATTGTAATGTTAAATAAATACCTTTTATAAAGGTCGGTGAAAAAGAGGCGTAAACAAACAAAAATATGGTAAAACTGACAACAATTTTGATGGACCTGAGTCAAGTAACCCACATTTTTTTAGTCAGTTTGATCTGTAAAGCCACCTCGATATTAAGACATGCTCACCGACAAACTCTACTTACTGGCCGGGATCAACATGATTGATGATGATGATTGGATCAATCTTGTTCACACGCAGGAATGTACCCTTAGTACATATTATCATATGTCCTGATTTCACTACCATCAGATCTCATGTGAGAGATGTAATGCAATGTTGTAATGTTTTATGTAGGGTCGGTATGAGAGATATCAAGAGACTGGAAGCGTCTACAAGGTCTCCTATATTCAGCACAGTAACAACCACTGTCTTGGGTCTCGATACAATCCATGCTTTTAACAAAGAGCAGCCCTTCTACCACCAGTCAGTACCATTTTATAAATGTTTTATGTAAAAAGAATTATTTAATTGTTAATCACTCTTCAAATAATCACTTGCTAACATAGAGATGTAGTACCTAAAGTATACTTAGAAAAGTTTAGGTAGAAAGTAAGAAGTAAGTTGTCACCAACCAAATAAATAATATTTGCTTCCGTATTTTAAGTTGTCGCCAAAGAATATAGACTATTTGGGCATTTAAATTGACAAGTTAATGACAATATTAAAAGCCTAGAATAAGAATAAGAACCTATTTTTATTTCCATAGGTAGTAATTATTTACAAGGATCAAGTCAGCAAATTATAAAACATTTTAAAAACACAGTGGACATTAAGAATGAAAAACAACAACTTATAGGCTGCTCCAATGCATTTAAACTTCAATGTTGCCAGAGTCTCTCTAATACCATGAAAAATGGTGGTGACACTATTTTGGCTTATTATTTGTTCCTGAGGGGGTTATTATTAGTTTCCGAGGTTCCTTTCAGGAAATGGGGACTGTGTTTATGTGCTTTGTGATTATTATTTGTTCCTGAGGTGGTTATTATTAGTTTCCGAGGTTCCTTTCAGGAAATGGAGACTGTGTTTATGTGCTTTGTGATTATTATTTGTTCCTGAGGTGGTTATTATTAGTTTCCGAGGTTCCTTCAGGAAATGGGGACTGTGTTTATGTGCTTTGTGATTATTATTTGTTCCTGAGGTGGTTATTATTAGTTTCCGAGGTTCCTTTCAGGAAATGGGGACTGTGTTTATGTGCTTTGTGATTATTATTTGTTCCTGAGGTGGTTATTATTAGTTTCCGAGATTCCTTTCAGGAAATGGAGACTGTGTTTATGTGCTTTGTGATTATTATTTGTTCCTGAGGTGGTTATTATTAGTTTCCGAGGTTCCTTTCAGGAAATGGGGACTGTATTTATGTGCTTTGTGATTATTATTGTTCCTGAGGTGGTTATTTTAGTTTCCGAGGTTCCTTTCAGGAAATGGGACTGTATTTATGTGCTTTGTGATTATTATTTGTTCCCGTGGTGCCTTTAGAAAGACTGGTATTGTATTTATCTATTTTGTTGCTATTATTAGTTGGTGGTATTATTATTATTATTATTATGAGACTGGTACTGTATTTATTTGTTTCTGAGGTGGTTATCTTTAGCTTATCGTTAGCTCCCGAGGTTCCTTATGTATTTTGTAATTGTATTTATTTACTTTGTGATTATTATTGTATTATAATAGAACTTTTACTTTTCTAGGTTCAGTACAATGTTCAATGTAAACAGTGTGTGTTTGCTGATGATGGCCGTTGGGGGGCGGTGGCTTTCCATCAGACTCGAGTCCTTAGCAGGTGAGATACATCTTTTGTATGTCAACTACTTTCTATGTTCAAGTAGTATTGGATCTTTAAACTGGTTTTTAACTATTTGATTTTGTTGCAATATTAATTTGTTGTTAATCATAGAACAACGATGTTGATATTTCAATTACATTACAACATTAAAAATTAACATAAAACATTTGAATTACATTAAAACAAAAGACAGTAACATAACACATTTCATACATTTCATAACACAATTATTTGAAACAAACTTAAAAAGTTCATTGTTTACAAAACAAAGAGACTAATATTTAGAGGGAGGACTTAGGTAACATAAGGCAATAAGAGATCTGAAAGTGTGATAGTTTCCGGCCTCCCCAGAGAGAGATAAGAGATTTCCCCCCTTTCTAGAGATTTCCCTAGAATTATAAATATGTACAACCCCTATTGGAGCTCATATTTATGATTCACCTAACAAACAGTTGGTATTTTTTAGTGACCTCACATTGAATCGCTTTATAATTAAAGAATATGTGGGATAGATAATCATTAAAACTTATTTTAAATTCACTTTACTTAATTTAAGACAAATAATGTTGAAAATAATATAATATTCACGAGAAATTGTATTTATTAAAATCAGTTTTAAATCTAGTATTATTTTTATCTGTGTGTTTTAGCTGTTATAATGCTGGTGACTGGGATGTTAGTTGTGGTGACACATGGGCAGGTGAGTGCTGCCATGGCTGGTTTAGCACTAGCATATGCCAGCAGCGTGTCAAGTCTGCTCCAGTATATAACCAGACTCCTGTGCGAGGTTGAAGTTAAGCTGCTAGCTGTAGAACGCATTAATATGTACATAGCTGTGAGTCTTTAACTTGGATAATTTCCAATCTTTTTTGTGATGTGTCATGGTGATTAAAAGCAATATTGGGCGGGAGGGGGGCTAGACACAAGTCAAGCCCTTTTAACCAGTAGTAGGATTGGGGTTCCTGGTGTTGTAACTGTTTGCATATTTGCATCCCACCAGACTCAATTCTAGTCGAGACATCTAGGATTTTTATTTTAGGAATGACAATCTTACATTTGCCATCCTTCTAAAGGATCGTTAGGCTGATGGTTCTAAATTTATTATAAAAGACTTCTAACCCTAAATTATCCAGGGTTTAGGCAAAATTCAGGAGCCTCAATAGTAGCTTAATACATACATATATATATATATATATATATATATATATATATATATATATATAATATATATATATATATATATATATTAATTTAAAAATTAAATCGGACTTAAATGAAACAAAATTTGAAGTATTTACTGCTGAAACAACAGAAAAAATCAGTATGTTGGAATTAACATTTTCGAACTTCATTTTCACAAGATTAAAAGTTTCAAGATAAAAAGAAATAATAAATTACAAGAAATACGGAGATTAAAAAACAAACAAAGTGTTTAAAATGCATGTAGTACATATGTGGAACATGCTAAAATATACGGCCCCATCAGTAGGGATACTAATGAAGGGAAATAGAATTATATATAATATATATATATATATATATATATATATATATATATATATATATAAATGGGTGTGTGTGGTTTCGAAACCAGAAAAGCTTAGGCCCGTATTCCAAAGACATCTTCCTAACATTCTCCTTAAGGAACAAGGAGAATGTTAGGAAAATGTTAGGAATGTCTTTGAGTACGGGCCTTGTCTTGTTGTGAAGCACTTGTTGTAAGAGACTAATACTTAGAGGGAAAACTTAGGTAAAAAACACAGTGATATGGTGTCTAGATGAGACAGTTTCCATAAGGTTCCATAACAGTACTTCCTCACTTCCTCCTACTAGTCTCCCTAGAGAGGGACTAGAGACTCACACTCATCTACCCCTCTACAATCCCTATCGTAGGGGTACACTACAAACAGAGGGCAGTTTTCAGCGACAACACATTAAATCACTTTATAAAAACAGATTTGATAGATAATAATTAAAACTTATCTTAAATTCATTTTACTCAATTTAAGGCTAAATGGTCAAAAACTAATGCAATATTTACACGAAATTGTAATTCTTATTGAAAAATCAAAAATGATATCACCAATTTACAGTTATGGCATCTAGCTACCCAAGGAATGACAAGAGCTGTTACATCTAAGTACCTCTACATCTTTATCTCTACATCCTCTACATCTTTATCTCTACATCTGTTACCTCTAAGTATTAGTCACTTTGTCTAAAAGTGTGACAGTTTCTATTAGGTGCCATAACTGTCCTTACTCCTACTAAAGTATTGCTAGAGGGAGACTAGAGACTACCCACCTCTCTATAACCCTTATCAGAGCAAATATTTATATTGCACCGCACAAGCGGCTGGTATATTTCCGTGACATCACTTTATAAAACACAGATAAAATATGCAATAGATAATGATTACAACTTATTTTACTTGATTTAAGACAAAATGGTTGAAAATAATATAATATATACGTGAAATTGTATTTTTTTAATAACTAGATTAAAATGGCTTATAGTTCTATATCACAATAAAAACAGCTTATCAATTAATGGTAGCTATATATTTCAGCCAACTCTGTGGCCATCTTCAGGCTTTTAAACATAAATCTTAAAAAATATACATATCACAATCAACTAAATTAGAAAAACACACACATTGTACAAAATTTAAAAAAGGCTAACAAAGAATAAAATTATTGAACATTAACAAAAATGAACTCGGTCCATTGAGGTAATACTGGGTGGGTCTGACTAGAAAAAAAGGTAAATAAATAGGTTAAAAACATCAAGGTTATAGAAGTATAACCTATCGTGAAACTCAAAATGTCAGACAAATTTTAAAAAAAAACTAGGAAGACTAGGACTACGTAATTCTAAACATTTTAGTTTTATTATAAACATTTTTATAGATAGGAGATTGAACTACCTCAACCTGTTCATTAAGAGTTTTTGTGGAAGGATTATTACTAGAAAGATAGATTTCCAGAGATTCTGAGGCATTCAGTCTTCTACCAAAATCTTCTTTATGAAAGAAGAAGATGGAGGTTTTGAGAGGTTTTTCTTTTTTCGCATTCAGTCTTCTACCAAAATCTTCTTTATGAAACATGAGTTTTTTTCCGCCTTAGAGTTATGTTTTGTTTCTATAATATGTTTAGCAAAAACTGATCTCTGAATAATCTTTTCATTTTTCATACTCTTTTCTTCAAGTGTTTGGGTCACTAATTGTTTCTTTTTCTGTAGCTTCATCTTATCTCTTCCTGAATTTGACTTAAGGAGGGAATTTATATTATCTAAATCCACCATTAACTCATTTTCTTCTTTCTCTATTTTCTCCACTGCACTTATGTGTTCCGCCCACCTCTTCTCAACAGCTCTTCCTGAACGGCCCGTGTACTCAGCATTGCAACCTGAGCATTTTAAACGATAAACACCACTATATTTCTCTTTGGTTTTCTTTTTTAGTTTTGCATTCATCAGGTTTTTAGCAATAGTATTCCCAGTATATAAAGCAGGTTTTATTTCCATCTTTTCTATCTCCGATAATACTTTCTGTTCATCCTTACCAACATACAGAACTTTTCTATACCTTTTCACTGATTTTGCCCTTATAATGCCTAGTTTTTCTTCATCCAGTTTTTTCATCACTTTTCTCAAAACTCCATCCACTATTGGATCCGTATAGCCGTTGCTTCTAGCTATTTGTTTAATAATAAGCACTTCTTTCTGAAAATCCTCTTTCCTCATAGGTACTGTGGCAGCCCTCCAGCACATTGACCTACATGCTGCAAGTTTATGGCTCCACGGGTGGTTTGAAGATTTAAGTATAATGGTGTCTGTATGAGTTGGCTTTCTGTAAATGCAAAATTCATGATGTTCATCAACTCTTTTAACTGTAATGTATAAAAAATTAAGCTTCCCGTCCTCTTCTTTTTCCACAGTAAACTTAATATTAGGTCAACATTCTTTCAAATACTTAAAAGTATTTATTCTTTGTTTGCCTTTTTTAAATTTTGTACAATGTGTGTGTTTTTCTAATTTAGTTGATTGTGATATGTATATTTTTTAATGTTTAAGTTTAAAAGCCTGAAGATGGCCACAGAGTTGGCTGAAATATATATAATAATATACCATTTATTAATCCATAATACATTTTACAATTTTACAATATTGGCTTATAGTGTTATGTGTATGGCCACAGAGTTGGCTGAAATATATAGCTACCATTAATTGATACGCTGTTTTTATTGTGATATAGAACTATAAGCCATTTTATTCTAGTTATTAAAAATGTGGAAGTTCTATAAGAGAAATAGTGAATCCAAATAGTTTTTGTTGTGATATTGTATTATGGAAAATCAAAAAATGATGTGACCAATGTACAATTATGGTGCCAAGCCACCCATGAAATGATAAAAGTTGTTGTATCCTCCCTCTAAGTTAGTCTCTTTGTGTTAGACAAAGCTTTAGAAATTAATATTAAAGTCACAGTTCTTCTGTAGATTAGAGTAGACGCAAAATGCCTGCACTATGATTAATATTGTTGAACACTATCTTCTATCTAAGGGAGTTAGCCAAAAGGGCCCAACTGTGTGAGAGCTCAACGGTGTGATTTACTTTTTTCAGGTGATCTATCACCTCTCCCTAATTATTATTACTAAACTTTACCTTGATTTACTTCTTCATAATCAATTAGTTTCTTTATATATGCAGGACATAAGAGAGGAGGGAAGCAAGGTGATAGCTAAGCGAGTAAAGCCGTCCGCAACATGGCCTGACAAGGGAACTATTGTTTTCAAATCTGTCTCTCTCCGCTACAGAACTCAACTGCCCTTTGTCCTCAAGGATATCTCCTTTAAAATAAACTCAAGAGAGAAGATAGGTATTGTTTTAATTTATTATTTACTCACAAGAGAGTAAGGTTAGGCATGATTTCCCATGGTCCTATGCCATGGTATATTAGCGTTTCCCCTGACTCAAATCTCACTCAATCCACCCCAGAGTTCATAAGTAATTATTTAAAGTTTCTAGAGTATTAAAAAGTGTTTTAAGTGAACTATTTCTATTTTCAAGGACTTAAGAGTCTGAGTAGGTGTAAAAAAGTCAACTCTGACTAATTTAAAAGTTGCCGACTCTGAATCTGCAGCCCTGGTTTTTTCTTCATTTAGAGAAACTTAGAGATATGAACCACTCTTTGACATTATTTATTGTAGCCTCCTTCCTTAGTTTCAAAACATATCTTAGACCAAAATCTTTGGATGTAAACATAATAAATGAAATGCTCAATGGGAAAATATCCTACTGCTATAATTTAATAGTTACTTTTAGTTTGGAACTAGTAGAAGAAACGATGACCATATTCTGGCCTAAACTTGTGTTAGTAACTCTCACCTTTTTGATTGGCAATGATTGATTCTTACATTACTTTGAGGTGATTATCTTAGTTGCGGGCCAAGAAAAAGGAAGAAAGAGAATTATCTGTTAAAAGATCAGAAAACAAACGAGCTGAAGGCCTGTAAGTTCTGTGGGGTAAATCTGATTAGCAACAAAAAGCTTATAATGAGCGGGAATATAGAATAATTATTAAACTAAGAGATGGAAAAGCAATAAAACTTGATAAAACAAGGTAGATTAAGAGATATATGAAAGATACCTGGATAATAGAAAAAATAATACCTACCTGAAGAAAGAGAAAGGACTAGCACCCCAAGATGGGCTGAGGAAGCAAGGGAACACAAAGGATAAAGGGAGGTTATAGCCAGTGTAGCCAACATAACATCAAGAACCACCTAAAGGACCCAGAAGGCAAATATGACTTCCGAGGCCTCAGGAATTGCTCAGTCCCCCAAGTACCATGGGCAAAACATTATATGAGATGAAAAGGACATTACAAAAAGAACATTACATGACGCCATGAAAAGGATAGGGGATAATGGGTAAAAAATATAAGTGAAAAAGAAGGGTGAGAGTAGGGACAACAATAAATCTAAATCCAATCCTTTTCTGGGATAGCCTTATTTTATTCAGGGTCTCCCACCTTCTCTCTCTTATTTTCACCACCCTATGCGCTGTCTCCCTATGGGTGTAATATTCATCTGGAGTCTGCCAGTGGAGGATACCGCCTACCTTGAGGGAGGCACCCCCACCAATATAGACAGACTTCTTTAACTAGCTGATTGTAAAAATGGTTTTTCTTTTAAACCCTTTGAAGCGTTAAATAAATTCAGTAAATATGATCTCATAATATTTTCCATCACTCTTCATTCCACCTCAACTAGTTTAAATAGTTTAAATTCAATGTTAATTACCTCTTAATATTTGGATTATTTAATATTAATAACTTTAGAGCTTTTTTGGACTGTTTTAAATTGTGATATCAATTAAATTATTGAAGACTTCAGTCCTTTTTTTTAATTAAAATTTATTAAAAATAAATTCACTAAGAGCTTTCGCCCAGGGATAAAAAAAATTATTAATTTTCAAACTTTCTCATTTTGTCATTTTAAGAACTGAAGAAGCTCAGGATCCCTGGGCGAAAGCTCTTCGTCAATTTATTTTTAATAAATTTTAATAAAAAAGGACTGAAGTCTTCAATAATTTAATTGATATTTAATATTAATGGATATTTTTCACAAATATACATTAATCTGACTAACATATGACATTTGTAAAAGTATATATTTCTGTATGACATTCTAAACACAGTATATATGACATTCTAAACAGTATACATGACATTCTAAAAAATGATAGAAATAAATTTTTGCCATGTTATAGAAAGAATGAAATGTTGTATGATCTGTGTTGGTAGGTATAGTGGGTAGGTCAGGTTCTGGCAAGTCTTCCCTGGTGACGGCCTTACTGAGGTTTGTAGAGATCAGCTCAGGACAGATTTTAATTGATAGAGTAGATATATCTAGTCTAGAGCTGTCTTGTCTCAGGAGCAAGATCTCAGTCATTCCGCAGGATCCCACTCTCCTCTCTGGAACTCTTAGGTATGTGTTATTGTCTTACTTATGACAGTTACCGTAGTAACCATCTTACAATTTTGTTATGACAACATTAGTAGTAGAATCGATACTAAATAAAATAATTGATAATTTATTTTTTTAATGAAGTTCTATTTTTAGTAATAAAGTATAAACATGAATGTCTAAATTGACGTGTTCAATATATGTGAACAAATATGGTTTATTAAAAGTTTTCATTTTCTTAATTGTTAAAGTTAGAGTGAATCTAGAGGTGTCATAATATATATAATAATAATAATAATGCCCGTTTTAGGGCCTTTCGGCCCTTTAGGGTATTTGCCCTGCGGGAACCATCTCGGGTGGGTCACATTTACTTCAAAGTAAAGCTAAAGTTAGGGAAATCTTTTTACTTCAAATTCATTTCATAAAAACTGAGAGCATAGCCCGGGCTGTGAACCCCAGACCTCCGTGTGCTACTTACTCCTCAAGACAACTTTCTCGGATTAAAGATCCTATACCCCCGGAAAATAAGAGTGGTGTGTATGCTATCCGATATGGAGCAGCAGGATGTGCTAAAACGTATTGCGGGCAAACTGGTAGAGAATTCAAGTCCCGTTTAGGCGAACATATAAACAAGACTTCGTCAAGTTTTTATCAGCATGTTACAGATAAAATTAAAGATGAACCCCACGAAGTTTATTTCTACATTTTGCCCCTAAAGGAGGAAAGTTGAACTCGCTGGAAAATCTTGAAATACGTAGACTCCAATATAAAGCACCTAAAAATTCACTTAACAAGAAAAATGAAGGCGAGGACTCAGCTATCTTGTATCCCTTGATAGACAAGGTCAATAAAAGGTCAGTCGTCTCCAAACTCTTAACAGAGGTCCTGGACAGTTGACGGCTCAATATCTTTCCGGTATGCCTTTTTTGTGTTTTAAACGTATTTATTTTTATTATTATTGGATTTATATTTATTATTTTCATTAGGTTTAGGTTTTAACTTTTTTACGTTTGTGATTAACTTTTTTTATTTATTGGATGTATTTTGTTATAATATGTTTGTATTGCTATGTTATGCACTGATGATGGCGTAAGCTGAAAGCCGGTTCTGCCTTAATAAAGTAAAAATCTTGTGGAAAAAACGGAGTTGATGGTTTTTATTTAAATCTATTTACTACCTGACGACGAGCGTAGCATGTCCAAAGATGTTTTGGAGTATATATTTGACAACTTTTCATTCTGTGGATAAGCAAAGCGAGTCCAAAGTAGGGAGGATGAGGGTAGGGAATGCAATGTAATGAGGAAAAGTTCAGAGGTACCCTGTACCCCGATTTGTTAACTGTTATCATTTTATAATCATGTTGCTTCTCCCACAATATCTCGCTTGTTTAACAAAACATGTCTTGGTTTTATCATATTGTGTATCTAAGGGAATAAGGTGTAAGGCATATAGTAATATAGTATATTACTATTAGTGGTGTAAGCCTTGAAAAAATTATAGATATGAAGGAATTATTATTTCTTTTATAGTTAATAATAGTCATAAATGTAATACAAAGAAACAAATATTTGAATTGCAGGTATAACCTGGATCCTATGGGTAAAGTGAAGGATGCAGAGCTGTGGCTTGCTTTGGAGAAAGCCAAACTCAAGTCTAAAGTAGAATCAATGGAGGGAGGTCTAGATGCAACTGTGTGCCAGGGAGGAGACAACCTGTCCGTGGGTGAACGCCAGCTACTATGTCTTGCCAGAGCCATCTGTAGACGCTCCTCTGTGAGTCTCTCTCAACACTTTCTTTACTGTGAAACCTGGTTTCTTAAATTTTCCTTTAAATCCTACTGCCTTTTCTTTGATGTTTTCTTGTCTTTTTAGTTTTCCACACTAACTACTGTAGATAGATGTCTAGAAAATGTTGTAATCATTTTACAATTGAAAAATTTTCAATTGTAGAGTAGTCATTTACAGCATGACGACATTTTAAAACGCCTAAAATGGATAATTCTGGTAAAATATTAATTTGGGGGTTTTAAGGAGAACTCAATGCTGTGAATGACTACTCTACAATTGAAAATTTTTCAATTTTAAAATGATTACAACATTTTTCTGTGTTTTATAACTGTTTGAAATTCGTGCTAGCTCATTATTGCGAGTTAATGACCTCATAATAAATTATTTTCTGGATAGCACTACTGCAGCTGTAGACTGATTTTTGTACAGAGTTTTAACTCTCAAGCATGAATTAACGAAGAGCTAAGATGATAACAGACACACACACATACATACTGATATTCAACTTAGTAAAAACCACTCAGGAGGTCTTAAAATTCCTCACAACGGATATAATTCCAGTGACATACCTGTTTTCGGATTTTTTTGCCAACAATACTTTTTCTATATAACTACGGTATATTATATAGGAAAAGTAATGAATATTTACAACCCAAACTCATGCAGACCAGACACACACAACAATTCAAAACAGAGTGCTCTTGAACTTTCTCTCACCAACATACAGCCATTAACAAGAACATTTGACACACTCGCTCAGGTACTCGTACGTGCTTGCACCACACCTGGACATTTATGACTTATAATTTCACATTTTCACTCCTTAATATAGTGTTCAGTTATCATGAGGTTTTGAAATTTTACTGTCCAAAATGTTAATGGGTGTTAACTTTATATTTTTGCAATTAAGACTTTGATTTCGAAAAATAATAAAGTTATATTTTAAGTTAAATTTTATTCAGTTTACTTTATTTTTATGTATATATACATTATTTTATTTTTTATTATTTATTTTATTGTTATTTATTCTTATTTATTTATATTATTATTTATTATTTATATTATTTATTTATTTATTTATTTTATATATATTTTTTTAGCTTCTTTAGAAATTATCATATGAACTAAAAAAGAAAACGATTTATAAAAACTTATTTTCTTACTTAATTTCATTATAAAGTACTAACAGAAGTAGCTTGAAAATAAAAATCTAAACGAAAAGCTAGCCACGCACAAGCCCTAAGCTTATGTGGCTAGTAAGATCTTTTATAAACAAATAACATTATGAATAGATGTTAATAAGACTTTTAGAGCCTTTTGTATGATGTATGTGTATTACTCTGTAAATTATTTTTTAAAAATTATTATTATTATTATATATTTTGGCTCTTGGATGGATAAATATGTGGTGTTTGGTGTTGCAGATAGTGATCCTTGATGAAGCCACATCTGGAGTGGACCATGAGACAGAGACCACTGTCATGGAGGCCGTTAGGACACAGTTGGCTGACTGCACTGTCCTTACTATAGCTCACAGACTTGAAACTCTCACCAACTCTAACAGAGTTATGGTTATAGACGATGGACAGGTAAGACACACTCAACTCTGGTTTGACAGAGATTAGCTACCAATCACGCCTTGTTTTAAAGCTATTTTTCAACTACTCAAGATAGAAATTTGTGTTCTTGTTTAATTATGTCTGTATGTAAGAGCACTGTCTACAAAACAAGTTCTCACTAGAAATAGCCCATACCTTGCTAAGCTTTTTAACTCTGGAAAATGTATAGGATGTAATATTTCAGATGGATAATTTGGAAAATACAAGGAAAACGTTGTCCTAATTTACACTATTACTTTCGCTACTTACTTTCCTCCCTGTAGATTCAGATTGGGAGTTAAGTGTCTCTTTTCTCCTTTTACAACAGGTAGAAAAGTACACTTTTTCTCTCTTCTCAAGGTAACGTGCTTCTAATACTTGTATAAAGAACTGATTTTGGAGAAATCAGCATACTAATGTATAGCGAGTTCCCTTTAAAATAAAATCAAATAAGTTACAAATCAAAAAGTTACCACTCAGACTATAATACATCAACAGAAAAAAATTAAGTTACAAATCAAAGAGTTACAGCTCAGACTATGATACATGTATCATAGTGTAGTTTTTTCTGTTTATGAACAGAAAAAATTAAGTTACTTTTTGAAGAGTTACAGCTCAGACTATATTACATAAACAACGGATAATTATTAATGTCAACGGATAATTCTGGTGACATCCTGGTTTTGGTTTTTTTAAAACAGTACTTTTCCTATATACCTACTGTATAAATGAGGAAAACTAAAAATCAAGCATAAAATGGATTTTTTATGTTAGAGATTTATTATTGCAAAGGCAACTCACCAGACTTGCGGAGCCCCTTGCCAAAACTATTATTTGTATAGCAGTCCTCTATTTTGCTGCTTAAAGATGTCAACAGAGTAATTGTGTTCTGTTTTAGAAACTCCTATCTACATACAATTAGAGCATAATAATCTATAATATAATACTATAATAGACTCATATAGACTTTTTTACAATCCACATTAAATTCTTTGAAATTGATGCCAATACCACCGTATTTTGATAATTTTTCATAAATGTTTGTTCAAGAGCACAAAAAATCTGTTTTTTAACAAAAATGTTGGATATAAGTCTAACAATAGCTTAGTTATTAAAATACCAGATTAAATTGATTTTATTATAGAACTTTTAGAACAGTCTATTCCAATAAATTACCGTACTTGAGGAATTGTTACCTAAAAAGAAATGTTAAATTGTGCTCATGTGTTAAACATTTAAATGTCCTAATGTCAATTTATAATATCACACTAACTTTTTATAAAATTTTCTCACTAATTCAGTGTCTGATTTATTTGTGACTAACGATGAGGTAGAGGTAACATTACACTTATTGGTACAGGTTTGTGAGTTTGGACCCCCGTCTGAATTACTTGAGAAGCCTGACTCCATGTTCTCTCGACTCATCAAGTCTTCCTCCAGGGTCAGCGAGAGGCAGTGACTCAGCAAGTTTTCTTGCGGAGTCAGCGACTGACAGTGACATAGAGCGGTTTGCAGTGACTTGCAGGTTTCCTGAGAGTCAGTGACAGGCAGTGACATAGAGTCGGTGATTGGCAGTGACTTAGCAAGTTTTCCTGCTGTCAGTGACAGGCAGTGACATAGGTCGGTGATTGGCAGTGACTTAGCAGGTTTTCCTGCAGAGTCAGTGACAGGCAGTGAGTCAACAAACACCCTCATTAACAACAGTCAAAACAAGTTCATTGTACAAAGTATGGGTCTTGAGAACATTAGTTGAAAAACTGTTAAGTTTGACATAAAACAGGTTTTGTAAATCTTATTGTTACCAACTTGAAGGTTTTTTATGAACTTTTTTATTTATGAAAACTAAATTGAAAAGTTCTAAATAAGTCAAAGAAACACATCTCTCCACCAAACTGACATAGCATGTCTTGTCAAGAGACATGTCTTTTGATCATGCAGATCATCATCAGTGCCTAAAATTACTAAATAATTTACAGATCATCATCAGTGCCTAAAATTACAAAATAATTTACAAATCATCATCAGTGCCTAAAATTACAAAATAATTTACAGATCATCATCAGTGCCTAAAATTACAAAATAACTTACAGATCATCATTAGTGCCTAAAAACTAACAAAAAATAATTAACAAAATAATTACAGATTACTTTGTGCCTAAAATAACAATTAAAATTTTATGTGTTGGTTTTGCCACTAATGATGATGTTCAGGCCAAAAGCTAGATTTGTTAGATTAGTAACATATTTTGTGGAGAGGTTTGTTTTTTTATTAATATTATAAGTTAATTTTAATGTATGAGCCATTTTTAAAATTGTGCTTTACTCTTTTATTTTTTATTTGATGAGACACTCATATTTACCTTTTATGTGTTTATCAATATATGGTACGGAGTGTAAATAATGACAAAATCAGCTGATTGGTTGATCACTCTATATAACTTGTAAAACTTTCTGTTAATCAATTAGAAGTCAGTAATTGCCATATGCTTTTTTACCCCCACATAATTTTACAAAACAATAGCATTAACCTCAAAAGTAAGGGTTATTTAAGCACATTAAGGGTTATTTAAGGGGGGTTATTTAAGCACCAGCCGCCTCCGTGGCCGAGGTCGTTAAGGCGTTAGTCTTTACACTGACCTTTGACACCCACGGAGGTCTGGGGTTTGCATCCCAGGTTACGCTCTCAGTTTATAGAAGAATATTGTTTAGATAAATTATCGCCAACTTTAGAATACACTTTGAGTGTAACGGTTGCTAATACCACCCGAGGTTGTTCCCGCAGGGGTTATCCCTGATGAGCCGCAAGGCTCTAAACGGGCATTATTATTATTATTATTATATTTAAGCACCAAGGGAGTAAAGAATGCCGAGCAGTTAGTTGGAACCAAAGTATTTAACTCCCAAGGCAAAGCCAAGGTAGTTATAATTATTAATATTATAATTTTTTTGGGTTGGACCCCCTTATAAATTTAGGGGGTGCTGCCTAAAAAAAATAATGTTCGAAACAACTTCTTTTGACCTAAAACGGATTTTGAGCCAGTAAAAAAAATATGTTTTTTGGTCAGCTCCTCTTACAAATTTTTGGGGTGCTGCCCAAAAAAAAAAAAAAAATTTGCTCCAAACAACTTCTTTTGACCTGAAACAGATTTTAAGCCAATAAAAAAAACTTTTTGTTTGAGTCCCCCTAATAAATTTTATGGGTCACCTGTATAAATTTAGAGAATACCACTCCCCTAAAAAATTGATATAATTAGCTAAAATAACCCAATAATAGGAAATGTTTTTTATTTAAAAAAAATGTTTTTAGGTAGAAAAAGTTAAACTTTTTCTCCCTTGGGAGTGAAAAATGCTTCTTTACTCTCTAAAAACTAGTCAATAAACTTAACATTATACACTGTCTGGAGATAAACAACCTTATGTAAGGATAAACTAAAGCATAAAGTAATTTCTAGCTTCTGATTGGATAAACAGATAGTTTTGCAAGTTACTTAGAGTCATCAACCAATCAGGTTGTTTTGTCATTATTTACACATCATAAATTAAATCGATAAACTCATAAAAAGTAAATTCTTGTTTATGTTATAATGAGCTTGCTCTCATTATGCTTCAAAAATTAGATGGTAGTATAGAGGGGCACACTGTGCTTATCTCAGCTGAATAAACTAACAAGCAAACTATCAAGTTGTGAAAACCAGGTCTCCTATTTGTTTTATCAAAATGTGAACTAAAATACTGATCTGACCAAAAGGTCTTTTCACGATGAAGAATTTTCTTTTCAAAAATTGGAAAGTAAGGAAAGCTAAGATCTTGGAAACAATTCTTATCTTAAAAGTGCTTTTTATATATTATTAATTAATTAATTTATTTATTTAAGAATGCGTGTACATAAAATATAGAATTTGTACACAAAAAAGGTAACATGCATTATTTCAACATTGGCTTTTCAGCTTTGAGTTGGAGGATAGTTGTCAGACTACATTATTAAAAAAGATATAATATAACAATTAAACACTAAACATATAAATCTTACATCTTAACAGAAAAAGTTGACAATTACAAGCTAACAGTGTATTAGTATAGTTAAATTAAAATAACAATATTTTATATTAAACATGCAATAAACATGTAATAAAAAATATAAGAAGTATGACATGGAGCATGTGGGACCAAAAAGTAATTTTTAACACCTATTCTCAAATTCTCGACTAATAATTTAACAATTATAAATAAAATAATAAATATCACTGCTGGATAACTAACTTATAAGTATAATACAATAAATAGCATGCTTCCTATAAAAATATAATAACATATAACTTGGTTAGTTGAGTATGGTCCATATACACATACATACATGCTTATTTAATTTTTGGATTGCAAGAAATGAAAAGACATCAGAGTGAAAGTGTGTTATTGAAAATACATGTTGGATATACTGGGAATATTAACCAATAAAATAAAAAAATATAAAAAATAACCTAAGTTAGTAAGATTAAGTTGATGCTTTATATAAAAATAATAATTTATATTACAAGCATTGTATTGCTTTTATAAGACAACGCTTCTTTAATAAACATATATAGTTTTGGAAAATCACTTCCATTTATATGTTATTAAAGAGATTAATCATATTAAAGAGATTGAGCAAGTTGAAATGAGCTTGTTTAGGTTACTTCATCGATCACTTATCACTTAAGAAACTAATTTATTAACAGTAGAGTATATGAAATTAATATTGTGATACCATATTGAACACTTTATGTAGAAGATACTACATTTTTACTAAAATCTTGACTCCCTACTGCAAGACATCATAACAAATGGTGTGTCTATGAGTGTGTATGTGATGGAACTGAATAAATAAATAGAAAAGTGGGAATTTATTTTGTATCATTGTCGCATGATTGTAATCTGGATTACTGATAAAACATTGTTATCAATATCAATGCTGTATAAATAAACAGAATAACTTTCTGTTATTGATAAATAATATAAATTAATTGCCAATGTTCTGTCTTATAAATAAATATGGTTTTAATCATATTTATGGGTGGGTTTATGTGTTTAACTCCCGAGGCAAAGCCGAGGTAGTTATTTCCTGAGGCGAAGCCGAGGGAGGTAATTGCGAGAGGGAAAATTACATTTTACTCCCAAGATGCATACAAGATTTTATCTACGGACGTTGATTTTATTTTAATACGTTTTGTTGTGCTTAATTCGATTTTTTTTTTGGGTCGGACCCCCTTATAAATTTAGGGGGTGCTGCTTCCAAAAAAATGTAATGTTCTAAACAATTTCTTTTGACCTACAATGGATTTTGAGCCTGTAAAAATATTTTTTTTGGTCAGGCCCCACTTATACATTTTGGGTGTGCTGCCCCCGAAAAGTCAAAAAAAATTATTGCTCCAAACTTCTTTTGACCTGAAACTGATTTTGAGCCATAAAAATGTTGTTTCAAATTTAGCAAGCAAAGTATTATAAAGATTTAGGTCTTCCGGTGGTGACCGCATCATTATAAATGCAAAATCTGACGTTTCACTTCCACTGTGGAAGGCATCTTCAGTCTTCAAAGACATGGTCAGAGACAGATATAAATAGGGCCTCCATCTTCAGTTCAGTTTTGTAGATCATTCCATGATGTCCTATATCCCTGAAGATGCCTCCCACAGTGAAAGCGAAACGTTGGATTCTTCATCTACATGACGCGGTCACCACCGGAAGACCTAAATCTTCATGACAATAAATGCGGAAGCCTACGCAGTTTATTATCAAAGTATTATAAATATGTAACAATCAGGTTTATGATAGAGTTAGACCTCGCTAAGGTGATGAGTAAATATTTCTTGCCGCTGAGAGGTTTTCCCATCATAATTGACCTTGATGAATTTTAACTACACTTATCTAGTACTCATCAGATGTTTTTGAACTCGTCAGATGAATAAAGTTACGCACTGCTTGTAATGGAAACCTTTTACATCTTGATACCACTAGGTATCTTTGGTACTTTATAATAACATTAATGAGATGAATTGCTATAGTTCTTCATGTTTTAATTGTCAAATACATTATTAAATATTGAGTTGAATTACTTCGTTTTCCAAATGTAAGCTGCTTTGCAGCAAGATGAATGTCTAAATCCTAACTTTGTGGCAAATGGAAGCTGCTTTGTAGCAAGATGACTGTCTAAATCCTAAGTTTGTGGCGTAAGTCCTAACATTTGAGCAAAAAATGAAGTAAAAGCAAGCATGAGATCGATATGGTGTTTGTGATAAATCATTACGTTGATATCATCTTTTATCAATAATATTTTGTGTTTGAGATATTTTCCTTTCAGTGCAATAATATTCCAAGTTCTTATATGAATTTTTAATACTATTTTAAAAACTTCCTAGGTGTTTATATTGAAATTTTTAATTGACTTAAATCACTAACCTATAACCTACATTTTAAAAACATAGTTTTACCTTGAATCAGGATCTTTTGCTCAATGCGCTAGCAAAAGAAGCAGCTTTATTTTGAAAACCATTGCATGTTTTGGTGTTTATACTATAACAGCAATCATCAACATGGTTTTTTTATTAATATTACTAGCAACATAATATATTCTGGTTTCTAAACTCATAGTGGTACCAGAAATGTCCAATCAATTAGATAATTAATTCATAAAATTGATAAAATATTAAGCTGATTTACTTGTTCCGATATGAATGCTATGCAAACAATCTTATTAGTTAGTTTGTTTTTAGTGCACATTTTGATAAAATACACAGGTGTTCTGTAATCAAAACTTGGTACAAGTCATTAACACGTAACATGGAACTCTTGCTGTGTCTGTTCTAAACTCTTAACTGTGCATTATACTTAAAATAATACTCTAAATAGAAGGAGAACAAAAATTACACAAAATCCAATTCACTGTTGGTCTTACTAAGGCTGCTAACCTAACAAAATAATTTTTTTCACTAAGTTGGCAGTACTTACAGATGTTGAAGTATTAAATTAGATTATAAATTGATGCTCCATTAATTATAAAAGTATAAAATCGTTAATTATATTTTTTTAAGTAAGATAAATAGCATTTTTAGACTCTAATAAGAAATATGTTATATGCATATTATAGAGATGGTCGATATCTTTCAACGATGTTGTGTTTAGCCCATGAAATATTACAAGTCATTTGAAGAGGGGTTACTTTTTTTATTATTCTAGTGTTTACATATGATCTGGTTCTCTTATGTGTATAAAAATATTGATTGCTTGCTTATTTCTGAATTTTCTTTGGATTTTCTCCTGTTTTTTTTTTTTAAGTGATAAATTTCCTTTTAAGGAATTAATTATAAAAATCTCTTTATAAATAAAAATATGTGTCAGTTTCACACTTCTACCACTAGAGTGTACTACTAGTTCCATTGTTTAAGTGAACCATGTATGTTAATAATGTTTATCTACGGCATCAACCACAATGTGTCATGGAAACCAATACTAAAAATAGTATATATATTTGAAAGAGTATTATACTTAAATGTTATTATAACATCAAAAATTATAAGATAGATTTTCAAGAATAAAGTATTATTTTAAATTTATATAAATATAGAGATTTAATTTAAACACCTATAAAGTATTTTTGTAACCTTTTAGGAAGGTTAAAATTGTAAGATCATTTTGGGCAACACCAATGATCAAAGGGGATGACTAAGTTGATTTGCCATATAACAAAGTGACATAGTTGAGTATAAAAAATAGGAAAGAATCCATCACAAAACATCCTTGGTACGAACTGCGCATGCTTAATAATTACTTTAACTGCACAGATTATAAATATAGAAGCAAACTTACATTCTGATAAAATTTTTCCTATTGTAGGTTATAAAAAAATAATTAAAAAGAATATTCTATATTTTGCTTGTTACCACCTCATGCCTTCATATTTTTATTAAAAATAATTAAGGTTGGTCGTTTAAATGTTTTATTTGCCCTAAAGTGTTAATATATGTTGAACTCTATTAACATGCTTTATTATGTTGAACTCTATTTAACCATAGGAAGGAAGATAAGTTTGCTCCTACTCTCTATCTCATACGACGTCTACGGGATCAGTTAAGTTCCCTTATTGTGTCCTTTATTCATGATCCTTGGACAACACTTCACCAAGAGCACAACACTGCTTCCTTGACCCCCTCCCCCCACAAAAAAATAATAATCAATGCTTTTATTAATGCAAAATAACTCAGAGATTATTTTTAAAGTATTTTTTTTTTTACTAATAATTTATTAATGTTAATGTGATATTATGTTAACCTATTTTGTATTTTATATGAGAAGATAAAATTTATTTTTCTAATAATGTTGTGATAAAAGAATTGAGATGTAAATATTTATAACTAATAACATGCACCATGTATTAATAAAATGACAAAAATATATTTATTTATTTTGTAATTTTTTTTTGTCTCCTTATGTTAATGACTGATGAGGATACATTTTCTGGCTGGTAAAAAAATTAACCTTTAAGTTCAAATATTGAAAAAGTCAAAATTATTGTTTAGGGTTGACAAAGCCTTACTTTTAATCCTTATACAATACTTACTTTTTACCTTCCAGATTTTGCATTGATTGTTACATCAAAAATTATAAGCAATGTTCTCAAGAATAAAAATTGGATACGGGGTACCTTGGAACTCTTTCCTCTCTGCTTCGAACTCATTTTGCTCATCCTCAGAATATACAAATTACCAAATTTATACTGCGTCATGTCTTCGAACTTGCTTCGCTCGTCCTCAGATAGTAAATGCATCCATATCTTTCTCAGCAGTCACCCATACAGCACTGACCACACTCGATGCTGCTTAATTTTTATGATCCAACAAAAATCATGGATATACTTGTCGTATCTTAACCAAACTTAGTGTACTTATATAATAAGTAAAGATATACATCCGATAAATACTGAGATGTGGAATAAGCTTATAAATAAATAAAGTTTGTCCTTCCACAGATGATTTATTATTATAAAACAAAGCCAGCTTTCAACCTGAACGGTCATCATCAGTGCCTAGAACCCAATAAATTAGAAGAATAAAAAATAAGAAGATACATGCCTTGGCCTCAGAAACCGGCTAAAAAGTAATCTAGACTCATCTCACAGGTAATTTATTTCTTTCTTTTTTCATTTATTTTAAACGTTTTTTGTACATTTTTGTTTTGTTATTTTAGTTTTTGACTTCTTATTTTTTATTCTTCTAATTTATTGGGTTCTAGGCACTGATGATGGCCGTTCAGGTTGAAAGCTGGCTTTGTTTTATAATAATAAATCATCCGTAGAAAGACAAACTTTATTTATTTAAAGATATACACTTGTACCAAGTTTAAACTCAATTGAATCATTTCTGATTTTTTTACAATTTTTAAAAACGTTCACAAGTCATTTGATAAAAAATGTAACAAATGCTGATAATGAGAATAAACTTGTCACATATGTTAGTTTTATACATAGTCACATGGGTGCCAAATCTCAATCTAATCGCATCATTTTTCCGCGTTTTATGAGTCATTATTGCGGGTTAATGACATCATAAATACATTATTTTCTGAATAGCACAACTACATGTATAGATTGATTTTTGTACAAAGTTTCAAGTCTCTAGCACAAATACACTGGGAGCTACACTTATCAATCTCCGTAAGTACTACTTTCTCTCTTTTCTCATGATGTTACTGGTTTGTTGTACATCTTACCATTAGAGTGCCTGTATATCATGCCTCTGTATATACAGACACATGCTTCGTTTTAGCACATCCCATTTAGCACATATATTTTTACTCATCATCAAATCGATGTCAAATTTTCTACTCAAAACTATTTTGATTCCATTTTGCGATTTAATACCTGGAAAAAAACTAGATTTAACTATAATCTTATTTTAACCAAAATAATAGTCATAAATAATATATTTCGTGGATTTAAGTAAAAGTCATAAATTAAGCCCCTTTAAAGTGACTGGGATTCCCTTAAACCAGGAATGGAATTTACTGGAACCAAGTTATAATATTGAGTTAATTACCAAGTTCAAGTTAGCCCAAAAATGACTTTTTTAAATGTAATACCTGTCTATTTACGTATCTAAACGACGTAATATTTTTATTTAAGAGCATGTTTATGTGTGATAACTATTATATTATTTGACGTATATTTTATTGATGCATGTATTAAATCTGTATATTTACATAAATTTAACGTAATCTTTATATTCTTGAGAATATAACACATAATATTTGCTGATATAATAATATTAATATAATATTTTTTAACATACATACACTCTATCTAGGCATGATATATTACTATTAAAGTAATATTTAAACCAAGTAGGGAAACTCCTATACCAACCTGTGTAAAAAAATGCAGACATGCGTGATTAGCTGATAGCTGGCTTAAAAATAAAAAATAACTAAAATTGAAATAACTGCGCATGCGTCTTTTAGGATTTACGTTTTTTTACTTAATTTATTGGCAACCCTGATAACATTAGGTGAGTTTTATCGTGTTATGATGGTGTTATGTTACTTTAATATGTGCGGGATAATTTAATGATTTTGTGTTAAATTCTGTGAAATAATCAAGTTAAAGAAAAAGGGAAACTATAGTAAAGGTAAAGTACATGTTTTTATTAAAATTTTGCAGGACATACTGACGACAGTGTATTGCCTTAAATGTAATTAAAGTTACAATTCCTTTTATTATATTCAGAAGTTTTAGGTTTAAGTTGTTAAACTACTAATTAAATTAAGTTGCTCTACTTAATTCCCCCCCAATTTTATTTGAAGGGGAAAAAACAAATATAACTCGCAAAAATAATCTAAGTAGTGCTGACGAAAAAAAAGTCTAATTAGCTGCTCGTTTTAAGTAATTTAAACAAACCTAGTATTTAAAGATTTGCACTTAACCTCTATTGGATGTAACAAAAGATATTTCTTACACAAATTATTAACATTTTATACTAAAATGTACAAATAAATAAAATAAAAACAAGAATATTGAGTACCGTAAATAGGTTGTTTACATTTGCTCTGAAGAATCTTCAGAGGGCTCGTCGTGCTCATTAAAACTAGAAGTTATTCACTGATATAACTTTATTAGTTGAGAGCTCGAGTGTTGCCCCGCCTGCTGATGATGGCGTTATGCCGAAACCGGTCCAGGGATATTCATATCCAACAGCAAGTATCGACGGTAGCTGTTTCTTCGATTGAGTCTAGAAACTTTATATTTTCTATGTTTTTTCGTTTTAATTTTAAACGAATCCATTTAATACTAGATTAGATTATAAAATAGTTCGTCTTTTTATTAAAGTTAATAGAACACGATAAAAGTGCGGCGATCTATTTTACTTTTTATGAAGTCTGTCATTTCGATTTTTATATTCTTATTATTATTATTAATATTTTTGCTGTATTTATTACTATTGACGCAATTGCTGAAATTACTACTAATACAATAAATATAATGAGAGTTATAGTATAACTGGTAGTGTAAGATTAAGAGAGATGTAAGATAAGATAATGTAAGATTAAGGTAAAGTAAGATTACTGTAGTTATTACTCTTTTTACTAATACTACCATTTATTACTATTTAAACACTAAATAGCTGTAGTATACTAATACTATTACTATTTAGTTGTATACTACTAAATAGTAAGTAGTATTAGTACATATATCCTAGTATATGTATCCTAGTATAACTACTAGGAGTAGATACAGTTACAAAAAGCATTATCATTAATTCTATTAATATTATATAATGCTTGTATTATAATAATAATTGTAGTATTTGTAATAGTATTAATATTACTTAATTAAACAATTAAGTGATAATAATTAATCTATTACTCTTTTATTACTAATACAACAATAAATTCCTTTACTAATAATACCATTAATATTACTATTTAATGTAGTTTGGTATTGTGTGTAGTTGGCATTGTAGCATGAGAAAAAGAAGAAGAATAGTTTTGTTCACGCGCTTTGTTCTTTGCTTGAGACGTAGGAGGTACTTAATCAAGGACAATAAATAAACACTCATCTTACATTCACAAAAAAAAAACAGATAAAGAAAGTAATTTCTAATTACTAAAAGTAATTAATGCCCGTCATAATTAAGTTTGGGGCAGAAACAAGAAACACAACAACAAGTAGGTACTTGCATAGAAAAGAGATTAAAATGGGTACTTGATCATAGATTAAGGATGTAATTATAAATTTATATTGTATTATTAGGTATCATATTATATTTTGTCTCATTAAGTCTGTCTTTCTTTTGGCACTGTGGCTTGAGAATGCCAAGTATGCACAATACCAAACTACATCATTATTACTTAATAGTAATTAATACCACTTCCATTAATATTATTACTTTTACTCCTGTGTCTATTAACAGTAAGTAATTAATTAGTAAGTAATTATATTACTCTTATTTCTAGCATTGGAAAATAATTCCAATATTACTATTGTTTACTTTGTAAGTTATGGTATTTTTTGGTAAGTTATGGTTTTTTTCTTTCCTTTTAAACTTCTATTTTAAATGGTTCAAATATATTTCTGCTATATGCACTAACAACTGTACCTACTTATAATTAGTTTATTATTGTTAGTTCAAACTTATAGTTATATCATTTTTAATGTTCCTTTTTTCTTTTTATTTTCTTTTTTAGTCTTTACCTTTTATAAATGTAGTAAAAGGCTTGTAAAAAGCCGTTTATGTTATAAATAAATAAATAAAGTAAGTACTGTGATTTACTTTTATGATACTACAATAATATATTACTACACTATATATACTATACGATTAACTACGTACGCTATTACTATGTTCACTATTACTGTAACTAATATATCGATTACTTTGCCAAGACGCGGGGTTTGTCAGGAGGTTCAACCTCATAGAGGGTTCATCCCCTCTATAAGGAAGTCATGTAAACAGGATTGAACACGAGCGAGGGGATTCAACCCTGAAAATCATTTATCACAGTGGGGTTGAACCCACTGAAGTGTGAATAAAGTATATTATTACTTCTGCTACTAGTTGTGCTATCTGAAAAAATATTATGACGTCATTACGATTAGGACTCGACAAAAATCGTTGAATAAATAGGGAATTATACATGTACTCCAATATGAGCCTAATAAAAGAACTTAATTTCATTTTATTTTTAGTATTAGTTCATTTTTTATAAATCCACTTCAGTGGCCTTGGGCGACCATGTAAGTTACAATTATTATACGATATATTGGATACAACTACTTAACCACTATACACTTATGTATGACATGGTCGACCAATACTACAGTGAGAAAAATATCTTTTGAAACTTGTTGTCAACTGATTTAACCTTGTGTTATACTATAGATGTTAAAACTCAAAGGAAAATGTAGAAACTAGCTTCGCTTAGCTTGAAATAGCTCCTAATCCGTGTGAAATTGAAATGTTGTTCTATTTCTAAAAGTGTAAACGGATATATTTACCTAGATATACTCGTATTTACCTTAGATTTTAAAGTTTATTAACGAGTAAGTTTTGTTTACTATTTAATAAAGTTTTGTTAATCAATATAATATTCCACTAACATTGTTTGCTTTTTATTGCAGGATCGGATTTTGCTCCTGCTTTGTTTTATCTGCAAATCAACCTTCGCTAGAGACCTTCCCCCGTGGGATCGGCGTTTCAGTTATAAAGATAAGTAATCAGGGTTCCGATCTAACCAATTGACACTTACCTTTCAGTCTTGGTTTTATCGGGCCCTGCCTAGGCCTACGAGACCTTCAAGAGGACCCTGATAGGTTCGTTATTTATTATAACACACATTTCATTGTAGTTTAGATATTATCTATAAGTGGCCACTGTCGAGGATTTGCCTGGTTTGAAGGTTGCAGTCTGACTCAGACGCAATGTTGGCAAAGAATACTGCAGTCAAGCGTTTATGGGGAGTGACTTAGGGATTGAAACTGCCTATAGCCCCGAGTTATATTCCACAAATCATGCTGATTTTAACATTATTTTATTAGGCTGATTGAGCACTTTTAAACTATAAAAGTGCACTGATACCTGTAACTCTGTCTATTATAGTTTTATTCTTTAGTGTTGTAAGTTCAATTTATATGTGTATAATAAATAAAGTGTTTTTTAAAAAGTTAATGTTAGTTTAATCACTCGTAATTGGCGCAGTCGGATCGGACCTTAACTTAGTTAAATAGTGATTAAGTGATCATCGCGATCTAATCAAAATTTTTCTAAGTGTAACCCGCCTGATTATCGGAATCAACCTCAACCACACACCTGATTATCAGAATCAAGTACCACCACACTACCTGATTTTTGGAATCAACCGGATATCTGCTACACCAGATTATCGGAATCAACCGGATATATACTTTACCCGATTATTGGAATCATCACCGGATATCTACAATGCACATAAGTTTAAACACCTTATATCTGTAAGTCATTTTATAATTAAAAGATAAGAAAAAAAGAATAATTAATATAAAAATAAAATTAATTCATAATAAAAATCAAAATAAATTTATCTAAGTAAAATATAATAATATTAATATAAATAAAAATATCGTAGTTAGTAGTAGTAGTGTAAAGTTATTATTAAATAATAACAACTAATTTCATAAATGATTTAATTGAATGAATATCAATTAAATCTAATAAATATAATTTTAAGTAATAAATAATTACAACTTAACTACATAAAATAAAAATAAAATGTTAATTAAATAATTTTATATAAATAATTCATCATTTAAACATCATTGAGTCATTCGAAGATCTGTTGAACGCTATAAGCAAATTAAATATTAACAGCAATATGACCCCCCCTGTGGAACAAGCCGCCGCTCAAGAAAGCCGGCGTTGTCAGGGTAGACTACCACTGTTAAAATTATTTTTAGAAACCATACCGAGTTATGACGGTAATCCCACATACCCTTAGTTTGTTCTGTAGGAATGTTGATGCCTTAGTCAGTCAATTGGGGATAACAATCCTAACAACCCGATAAACTCATTTCTGGTCAGAGCCATTTTAGGCAAGCTTTCAGGTAGAGCGGTCATATTAATTGGTTCAAGAATAGAAATTAACACCTGGGCACAAATTAAAGGTACCTTAAACCAATGTTTTGGTGATCAAAGAAACATTGATTGCCTAGTTCAGGATCTAATAACTCTCATACCTGGTAGAAACGAGCTACCCTATAATTTCGGTATGCGTTGTCAAGACGCTAGAAGTCTTTTGATAAATAAATTAAGCTCACTGGAGGTATAGCTCAAGAAGAGAGACATATACATATAAGATCATATGACGACCTCGCTTTAAAAACTTTTATTAGAGGTTTACCAAACCACTTGCAATCTATCATTAGACTTAGAAACCCGCCTAATCTTGAGACGGCTATGAGCCTAGTGATAGAGGAAGAAAATTTCCTCTACTCGTCAGGACGACAAAACAATTTAATGAACGGAAATATTCCAAGGATGAATAATTTAAATTTATTCAGACCTACTGGTATGAATCTAAGAGCTCAAAGACCCAATCAAATGAATTTAAACCCCCAAAATTTTAATTCTCAAGGTTTTCAAAGACCTATGATGAATCAAAATTTCAGAGCTCCAAATTTTAACAGCCAGTTTCAACCCTCTAACCAATTTCAACGACCCAATCAGTGGAATAACCCAAGGAATTTTGGATCAAATGTTCAAAATTTGAGACCTCAAATGAAGCCTCAATTTAATCAAAATTTCCAACTTCCAAATCAAATGTCTAGTTCAACAACTCTAATGTACATAAAGCATATACCCCAACTCCTATGGAAGTAAATAACACCTTGGTATACTCTCAAAATTTCGATAATACCTAATTTTGACATTAATAATGATTATAACCTCTGGTATGACAACAGTTATTTGGAAAACCAATATCATGAGTATGCTCCTAACTTGATCGATCAGATTTATTCTGACCAATCTCAAGTTAACTTACCGCAAGATATATCTTGTATGAGTAATTATGAACTACCCCAAAATAATCTAAATTTTAACCTGGGAGGAATGAACAGTGGAAATCAAGCTAACAGTCAATTGTCAAACAATATTAACCCTTGCAATGCTAACTTATCAGCAAATGGCAGCATTATAAAAGCCCAAATATATCTACTGTACAAGCAAATCCACCAGATCATTCTTTTTTTCAAACACCGGCCTCCCAACCGAACAACCCATAGTAAAAATAAATTATACCAGAGAAGATCTACCCTACATAATTATTCCTGAAATCAACGCTAAGTTCCTCATAGATACAGGTAGCTCCAAAAGTTTAGTTAATCCAGAGGTAGCCCAAAAATATTATTATCATTACATACGTAGAGAAAATTTTCAAATACAAACAGCACACAATACCTCTCTTCACAATGAAGTAATTGTAATCCCTATCTTCCCAACATTTAAGATAAATGAAAATCACAAGTTTTATTTATTCAAATTTAGTAATAAATTTGATGGACTCATTGGTATTGATCTACTACAAAAAATCAAAGCAAAAGTAGACATGACTAACAAACAACTAACTACCCCAGATGTAAGTTTACAAATAGTGTATGATACTCCGATACCAGATTCAATAAATAACACCTATTATTCTATACCAGCTAGGACACAAAAAGTTATAAAAATTCCTGTAAATAAAGCCACAGGCACTGGTATAATAAGGCAACAAGAAGTTGTCAAGGGGTAGAACTCTCCGAGGCCATAGTAAAAATTAATAATTTTGAATGCATTACGATCATTACAAATAAAAATCAAGATATGGTTAATCTAGGAATGAGAAAACCACTTGACATAGACATACTTGACTTTAACGAAGTAGACATAGTTGAACCCATAAAATGCAATATGACTGAGAAATTAAATCATAGAAATACAATTAAACCCCAGTTGACAGAGGAACAAAACAAAATACTTAAGGAAAATTTAACGAAATTACGCCTAGATCACTGTAATACCGAAAAAAAATGCTATTCATAAACTATGCAGCGAATATAAAGATATATTTTATTGTGAAGACATACCACTATCCTTTACTAACGAGATTCAACATCAAATCAATTTAAAAGAAGACAAACCCGTCTACATTAAGCAATACCGTTATCCGCAAATTTACCGTGAAGAGGTAGGAAACAAATAGATAAAATGTTAGAGGACGGTATAATATGTCACAGTAACTCCCCATATTCATCACCCATATGGGTAGTTCCTAAGAAACCAGACGCTAGTGGTAAACAAAGCTACGCATTGTTTGTGACTATCGGCTCTAAATAATTTAACGATAGACGATAAATACCCATTACCCCAAATAAATGACATCCTAGATAGACTTGGTAGGGCTAATTATTTTACGACTTAGATCTAGCCAGGGTTTCACCAAAGAGATCGACCTAAAGACGCTCACAAAACAGCATTTTCAACCGAAGGTGGCCATTTTCACTATCTAAGGTTAAGCTTCGGCCTTTAAAAACGGGCCTGCAACCTTTCAACGGGTGATGGATAACATACTAAAGGGTTTACAGGATATTTGTTTAGTGTACCTTGATGACTTGATATATTCAGCACGTCCTTGCAACAACATTTAGAACATCTAAAAATAATTTTTGACAGACTACGTAGAAGCAATTGAAAGTAATGTTAGACAAATCAGACTTCATAAAAGACTCAGTACAGTATTTTAGGACACATAGTCACTAAAGAAGGTATCAAACCTAACCCAGATAAAATAATAGCAATACAGAAATTTCCACTCCCAAAGACACAAAAAGAAATCAAAAGTTTCCTTGGTTTACTCGGATATTACCGAAAATTTATTAGAGATTTTTCAAAAATTACAAAACCTTTAACAAACTGTTTAAAGAAAAATTCAATAGTTAACTATAAAAGACCCAGAGTATATAATTGTTTTAACATTTGTAAACAGCTTCTTACAAACGACCCGATACTTCAATACCCCAATTTTGACAAACCATTTCATACTAACAACCGACGCTTCTGACTTTGCCATAGGTGCTGTCCTTTCTCAGGGGCAAATTCCAAATGACAGACCCATAGCATATGCCTCCAGGACACTTAATGATACCGAAACTAGGTATAGTACCATAGAAAAGGAATTACTTGCAATTAAATATGGAATCACATATTTAGACACTACCTGTATGGCAGGAAATTTACAATTTATACGGACCATAAACCTCTACAATGGCTCTTTAACATAAAAGATATAAACCCTAAACTATTCCGCTGGAGATTGTTACTAGAAGAATTTAATTTTGATATAGTTTATAAAAAAGGTTCCCTCAACTATGTTGCTGACTCTGTATCCCGCATAAAAATTAACACCTAGAAAATCAATCCATTGCCGAAACGGCAAATAGCATGGGTAATAATAACGGCGATTCATATTTTGATGCTGCACAATATTTACAAAATATTTGCTCTAACGTAGAAGAATAAATGGACACTGACCTTGAGTCAGAAGACCCTTTAGATCAATTAGAGACAGTTCATACTACTAATGATGACGATACGAACACAGGAATACCCATATTGGACGATATTCTCAATAATAAACTTAACCAATAATAGTTATGCCAAACGTTTATCCCAAACTAGATGTAAAAGTTGAACAAACAGACAGTCTTCAAATATTTCGAATAAAAATCCCTTGGAAAGATAACGATCAAATTATAACAGATTTTCTGACACAATATACTGCCCCTAAAGTTCTTTACCACATGTACTTTTTGGATGACTCATTATACGCAGACTTTTGCAGAGTATACTTAGCGAAGTTTTCAGTAAATGGACCTAAATTAATAAAATGTACTAAACTAGTAAGCTCAGTTCATGATCAAGAAGAACGAATTACTCTGGTTCGTGATTATCACGTAGGAAAAACTAACCATAGAGGAATAACTGAAACTTTAAAACAGCTTAAACGTCGGTATTATTGGAGAGGTATGAAACGACTCGTAACACAAATAATTAACTCTTGTGAAGACTGCAGGAGAACTAAGTATGCACGGGATAAACCGTATGTCCCATGATGCTTACTCCAACGGCCTCCAAACCATTTGAAGTAGTACATATAGATACTTTTACTTATAACGGCCAGCATTATCTAACCTTAGTAGATGCATTTTCCAAATTTGCCCAAGCACTATCAATAGCCGGTAAAACTGCAATCCACATAAGTAACACTCTGTTAAAATATTTTTCATGTTTCGGAATCCCTAGATCCTTAACATTAGACGGAGGACCTGAATTCAATAATGATGTGGTAAAAGAAATGTTAAACTCCATAAAATAAACATTCACTTTACCACACCAAACCATCATGAAGGTAATTCAATAGTAGAAAGATTCCACAGTTCGATCATTGAACACTTAAGGCTCCTCTCGGAGACCCATGCTCGCGAGGACCCTAACATCATGGATTATGCCATTATCGCATACAATCAATCTATCCATAGTGCTACCAACTTTACTCCTTTCGAACTTGTCTTCGGACACAATTTACGTGACCCCCATGAAAGCTTCCTCACTCACAATTTTTACACAGACTATGTTAACAATCACAAAGACCGTCTACAGAAAGTTTACGACACCGTCGGCGAAACTCTCAAAACTGCAAAACAAAAAATTGTTACTAAGA